>VWZO01009906.1:0-25214 GCA_013396975.1 Bucco capensis
CACCCTACAAATGTCACAGGCTTGTTCTCTAAAAGCGAATGGATATTTTTCTGTGGCTGTTGCTTTTCAGTTGGGTTTATGAAGACAGTCTTTCAGGAAAACTTGTATCATAGGAATCCAGTTGAATGCTTTCTGGATGAAATTAGGTCACACTCAAAGGAAGAGAGTATATCTGAAATGTGGTTTTATATTATCTCCTAATAAGGGTATTGGTTGTGTGTTAAAAAATTGCGGATATATTCTAGGCATGCAGTAGTTCCTATGCTGTGGAAATAAAACAAAAAAGAATTAAAATTCAAAGAATTAAAAGAATTCTTTTAAAATTAAAAGAATTAAATTTCAAAATAAAGAAGGTATGATAAATTTGAGGAATAGCAATAGAAGCACACAGCTGAAGAAGATGTTTTAATCATCTTAAAATGAGTCTAAATTATATTCCCAGACTCCCAGAGGTTTGTTTTTTTTCTCTTTTTTTCTGAACACATACATAGACTTTCAATCCACAGGGCTCAGAGATAATTTATGGCCTTCATTTTAAGGCTTAATTATATTTAGAGGCTACATTATGTTTCTCTGCCAGATCACAGAAGACAAATAGGTAAAATTAAAAAAAGAGACAGCAAGTCTCATCTCCAGCTCCTGTGTACAGAGGCTCGTCATTAAGCTAAATGAAATAGCATTATTGTTAAGAGAAAATTTGGGGGGGTTGTTAGTTTCTTTGTTTTTGTTTTTGTTTTTACTTTATTCATAATGTGGAAGGGAATACTGGAGTCTGATTGATGTTCATGATAGAATTTAGACCCCTTCCAGCATTGGACCCCGCTATGGGTTGATTGTCTCTGAGATTCTTCATAGTGGTTTTAAATGGAACTAGGTTTTTTTTATAATGAAGATGGATCTAGCAATTGTTTTAAGGAAAAGGAAACCAATTTAGGAATTGGGTTGGGTCCAAGAAATGTATATTCCAATATGAAAAACTTTCTAGGCAATGTAAGCCTGCAGTAAAACCCAGCTCCTTTCAGTCCATCAGAATGAGTCTTGTCAGTTTTGGTTGGTTAAAGAATGATTAGCTTTATAATTGGCTTTAGATATTGAGTGCTTCAGCACTCCAAAGATGCCTTTCAGATTACCTTGAAACACCTTCTGAATCTAGAGGGCGTGATAAGTAGTGGAAAGAGTGGCCATGAGTGCATTTTTATCTGAAGTCATAACACAAATTTTATTGAAATCTGATGCATTCTGATACATAGTAGTTGTCCTGAGTAAGGGCGTATCCAACTCAAGAACCTTCCTCCAATAGCAAGCCAGCAGTGAATGTGTCGAAAAGTGACCTTTGCATAAAATTAGGTGAGATTCATCCTTGTTTCTTATGAGAGTAAATATCTTTCATATATTGGCTATCTGTACAAAAAGCTGTTAGTGTTTTCCTCACAACTATTCAGAAAGGAAACTGCTGCTACAACATAATATTTGTCTGACTTGTTTCTGTATCAAGTCTGAGCCAGCTATGCCTTAACAGTGCCAGCCTTCCTGGTAGTAACTCTGTTTCTTCTCACTATCCTGTAAATGAAATGTAGGCTTGTCCCATGCTATCTTTACTGGGCTCTCCTCTTGAGAGTATCAGAGCTGGTTAGGATCATGTGTGAAACGGCTCACTGGATCTAGGTCACTTCCACCCTGCCGCAGTGTGTATATAAAGGAAGGATGTACATACAATGGAATGGAATGTGTTGTCTCTAGCAATATTGCAGTGCAGTACCTTCAGTGGAAACTTATATGAGAACCCTTGCATTTACCAGCATTGCTTCTCAAACATTTGCTGTTAATAATACTATTAAAACTTGATTAAGAAGAATGAAGCATTTAACAGAATAATTTTTTAACAAACTTCTGTTCTTACAGCTGAAACAGAGTTTCATCATCTGCCAAGTTACTGTTCAACCAGACAACATCTCCGTGTGAGTACTTTGCCATAACAGTTAAGCAAAGCAAAACAAAAGCCCACCACAAGATGTGCTGTCTTGTACTGGGGGCCCAGCACTGGGCCCTATCTCCAGATGCATTTCATCAATGCTGAGTAGAGGGCAAGACTCACCTCCCAGGGGACTACAGGTTTTCTTTGCTGTAAGGGCACACTACTTGGTCATGGTTATGCTCATGGCCAGCATAGTGTCTACTAAGATCCCTAAGTCCTTTTGTGCAAGTCTGCTTTCCAGCCGCTTGTCCGCTTGGAGCTAGAAGTCATGAGCTTCCAGCCCCTTTCATTATGGGATAATCATCTGAATAATCTTGGACTTTACCTGGTCCTCCTTTGCACTTCAGGAGGTTCAGGCCTGTGAAGACCACAGGGGCTCAGAGAAGATACTGCCCATCTCTTTCTTCCTGCCTCTGATGCTGTCCAAGCTGCTGACTTCCTCTGTGGCACAGATCATGTATTAATCCACACCTCCTGTAGGCACTCTGGAGGTAAAACTTCCCTGTTGTCTTCACCTCCTAGGAGGCTGGGACCCAGAATGGTATTGAAGAAGGGTGAAGGATGTGTTTAAGACTCTGTAACTGAAATTTCAACTTTATCCCTTGCTCTTCAATGGCTTTTTTACTGCATGTTTAACCTTGTGTTTTCTCATGAGCAATAATTGTGAATGCATCTTTGCAAAATTTGACTTCTTTTTTAGTGGGATGTCCTCATTTGAGTTAAAACAGAAAATTCTGTTCAGGGATTTTACCTTTCAGCTAAAAGTCCTCCAATTACCTGCTCTTCTCTGAGGCCAGCAGCATGTTTTCACAGACTACATGCTTCTAGCAGTGATGTTTTCAATTTACTGCTGGGGATTGATACACAGACCAAGGTCACTGCTAGACGTTGTGTACCAAGATGAGGGTGCAGAGTAAAAGGCTACACCTCTGTAGCCTGTAGCAAAAGGCTACATCTTTTCATTAATGACCTGGACACGGATATCGAATGCACCCTCAGCAAGTTTGTGGATGACACGAAGCTGAGTGGTGTGGTTGATGGGCCAGAAGGGCGGGATGCCATTCAGAGGGACCTGGATAAACTTGAAGAGTGGGCCCATGAGAACAAAATGGAGTTTAATGAGTCGAAGTGCCTGCATCTGGGTAGGAGTAATCCTAGGTATGAGTACAGACTGGGTGAGGAACTCATTGAAAGCATCCCTGCAGAGAAGGACTTGGGGGTCATGATAGATGAAAAGCTGGATATGAGCCAGCAATGTATATTTGCAGCCCAGAAGGCCAACCGCATCCTGGGTTGCATCAGGNCCTGAGGAACGGGTGGACAGTTCAGGTGACCCTAAAGTGAAAAACTAGGTATTCCATTCCATATACGTCATACTCAGTATAAAGGAGAGGGTCAGTTCCTTCTCTCTCTTGCTCCTTCTTCTTCAGTGGCTGGCACCTGAGGAGGACTCTGCCTGTTGTCCCTTCCATCCTGACTGGAGGTTCCAGAATCCAGCTCTTCCCCCTCGTTCTGGCTATGGCCTACTGCTGGGCCTGCACAGTATCAGCAGTGGTATAGTTGACAAAAGGGGGGGGGTTGGGCTCGGTATTGGTTTTGTATATACTTGTACGTATTTATATATTTTTTATTTTATTATTATTTATTCTTATTAAAGTAGTTTTAGGAGTTTTTTCCAATCCGCAAGTCCTCTTGGTCTTTATTATTTCCTTTTCCAGAGGATGGGGGGAGGGAGGAATTGGGTAATAGAGACTGTCACTGAGTTAGGGGTCACCCTAACCCACAACATGAGACTTTCTCCATTTGTCGACTTGGTTAGATGTGTTAGCTCTTCATTTTATGTCTTCAATTGAAATTCCACAGATTTCACAAAAAGCTGCTAATTTTATTGTTTTCTGTGGAACTAGAAGCATTGTTAGTCACAATATTGGCTACTGTGCAGGATGAGAAAGTTTTTGAGTGTAGAGACGCCTTTCTCAGAAGGATAACTAACAGATTGCTGGATAAGAGGAAATGCCAGTTATTCCTCCGCAGTACAGAAGCCCAGTGGCTATAAGCTGAAAGGAGATCAACTATGGCTTGAAAATAAGCTTCTCCATTCATGTAAAATTAAACTTCAGCAAGTAGTAAATAATCTGAATTTATATTACAGCTTGTTTTCCTGTGGCATCTGGCTGAAATTAGGCCCTACTCTTCTAAATCGATTTGTTAGGGCAGCCTGCGGCTACGAGAAGAAATTAAAGTTCTTTAATGATATCCAATGAGAAGTTCATGCCTTTAATTTTAGAAACTGAAATAGATGACCCCTATGTTGAGGTCAAATAATACATAATGCCAAATAATAAATCATATCAAGGATGGTAATTGTGATCCGCTTCCACTTATAAATATATATGCTCACCATGATCACTAGAAATTTTATAATTAAAAATGCCTTTTCAGTAAAGAGATTCATGGAGCATTTTATTTCCATGCATTAGAAATTTATTGGGTAATTTTACAGTGGCATGTAAAGATTGTTGATTCTAATGTAAGCTAAGAAATCCTAGCTTTTGTGATTCAGTTGTACTGTTTAATATACTAGAAATTGCAACTGTCCATTTTTGCACTCCTGTTTAAGTCTGGTAGTCCTTTATGTGGATACCCACATTTCCAAATGCACAGCTAGCTTCTGAGTAGAAGCTGCACTCCTGAGAGGCTCATCAGCCTACTTTCCAATCAGTGTTTTTTTTTTAAACTGAGTTCAAGTATATTATTTTCAAAAGATTTAAAAAAAAAATAAAAAAAATCTTGCCTTCTTACACAACAATATAAGAAAAGCATGCTTCAGGCAAAGTGGGACAATAGGGAAAGATTTCTTGGGAGATTTCCGCCAGGCAGGCATAACGTTTGTTATCTTAAGAGTTGACATGATGTGAATAAGGAGTAAGATGCTCATGAATTCAGTGAGTCCACCTAAGCAAAGATTGTACTGTTTGAAGTTATCTATTTGTTTGAGTACTTCAGCCCTCTTCTTATTATTGAACGTGTCATTTTTTTCCAGACCATAAAGGTCAAAATACCAGCTGCCATGTGTACTAAGTATTGTGTTTCTTATCATCCAGCTATTGCAGTGTTTACTTTCAGACATTTCTGGAGTATCAATGACACTCATTATGTATAAGCCAAATGTGAAGAAACATATACATTAAAGAAACATCAAAATGCAGTATTTCAAAGTTTCTTCTTCCGTATGTGTCCCAGGGAGAATGAGGGGAATGAAAGATGGGATACAAAAACTTTCTTTTTATGTACCCAACAACAGTATGAGAGGCACAGGGGCTTCATACTTAAAATCTGTATGTTTTTGTTTGATGGCCTTGTAATCTGAATCATCTTTTAGGGTAATTCCTCTATGTTGGGCCCAAGGCACCCTGTTCTTCCTTTCAAGGAGAATGTTCCCAGAATGCACTGTTACTCAGTTATGGCATTTAACATGGAGATAAGTGGTGTTCTGTTTTTAGCTTGTTTGTTTTTTCCTTAAAAGCTAGTTTGCAGAGTGTTTACTATTTAAGAAAAAGTTGACAAGAAAAAGCATATAACACTTCAGCAGTTTGGAAAAGACTCTTTAGACTTAGCAGATGTGAATTCAGGGTAAAAGGAAATGGCAGTTGAGATCACTGATTTTCTTTTTTTCTTGCAAAAGGTATATAGGTAAAGTTTCAGGAGGAACACTTTTCTTCCCTTCTGCTCCATAAAGGCAGAATGGAAGGAGTACACAAATTTTGTTTAGAGAATTCCTGTTCTGTGGAAAGGGTAGCTTGATACTCACCAGGTGTAAAATGAAATTTAGGATATTATTGCCCTTTCAAGTAAAAGTGTAGAAGACACCTGGGAGAGAAAATAAAATGTACTTCATGCTTACAGTGTCTTCATCTCTTCGTTTTGTCAACTTGTGTTTCATCAAGTTTTATAAAATAGCACTTTTCTAGTAGTGTTTCGTAAGTTTTACCACAGAATCCCAGGCCGGATTATGATCTTTGTGTAATGTTCCTTCATCCTTGTGTCCTCAACCTGTAGATCCCCAGCATTTAAAAATGCCCACAATGAAAAATACAGAGGATGCTCTCTTGATCTTCTGTAGGCACCTCATCATTACTATTAAGCTTTGAATTTTTTTACTTTTTCATTTAAATGCATTAGGAAATAGGCGATTACAGCACTGACATCTTTTCTGTCACAAAATCAAAGAAAGATATGCTAAAATTTTACACTTCTCTGTAAGTTCCAGTGTGGCAGGTGCGGTGCTAAATCCAGTAAATCCAGTGTGGTTCCTAAGTTTGAGGTGGCAGAAGATGGTGCTGACTTGTGAACCTTCCTTTGCACAGCTGAAACTGGCTCTGATTTGTAGTTAATGTTGGTTAAATGACAAGCCACATGGGTTTCCATAAATATCTTTTGCTATATATGTGCAAGAATGTATTTTCAGTAACACTTCTGGAGCTGATGTGTATGGATTTTGCATGTGAATTAAAATCCGAAGATATTTACTCAGGGTTATACATACTGTATATTTTAGTGTATATTTTCAGATAGAAGAAATACAAAATCACAAAGGGTGAACATTCAGGAAAAGTGCTTTTGTATATGATGCTTTCCTGTGTTTTCTTTTTGAAATCATCCCTAGTACAGTTTTGATTTTCAGTGTTTCTAAGTATTTTTCCCTCGTTTCAACTGTTACACCCTGACATTGATTTCCAACAAAGCTAAAATTTTCAAGGCCTGTTCCTCATTGCTTTACATGCATCATCTTCATCAAAAACATTGTTACTACTAGGGGAATAATGCCAGCTAATTGTTTCTTGGAATGGAATCATCAAGGGAACTGGCACACTGCTTTTGCCCACCCTCATAAAAGCAGTGATTGTTAATGCACTTGCAGGTTTTGTTTTAGTTTCTTTATGGAAGAAGAAAAAAACCTGTATTGCTTTGAAAGAAACAAGAAAATAGCTGTTGATTTAAGATTCATATAATGAGGTTGGTTTGTCTAACTATGGGATGCCTGCAGAGATCAGTTTTCAGTGTTAGAGGCTTCTGTATTTGCGTTGCTTTGGAGCAGAGGACAACATTGCATAAAATAATCTCCAGATTAGTCAGATGGCAGCCAAAGGGCATACTATGCAGAGTTAAAGGGTCTCAAATAGGGATGATTTGTCTTCATTCAACCAGGACATTTTATTTTTAAATACTTCCCATCATTAAGTAAGACCTGTCTGAGTGTGATGAGCACAGCACCTTGGATTTAGATTTCTAGTGTTCAATTGCTCTGAGCCCCATGTCTGTATGTAAAGTCATCCCTGAGAGACAGGAAAAATTAGAAACCTGAAAGGAACTTGCATAGGGATTTTAGTAAATTAGCAATTACCATCTGAAAGCAACATGTACACAAGTGTGTATATCTTACGTTTTGGTATTCAGTATTTTACAGTTTAAGACATGTCTTTATTTATATGAATGAACATTACAATAAATAAATCAAATTAACTGTAAGTAGTGCTCTTCTTGCATCTGAATGGCATTTTCTTTTAAGTATTATTATAAGATACTTTTCTGAATGTGCTGGTATTGCAGATGAACCGAAATGGCACATAAAATATGGTGCTCATTTCTCATTATGTGTGAAGAGGAGTCGAATATCAGTTGGTAGTTTTTTTAATTAAATGTGAATATATTTCTTTCTTCAATTTTAACATCTGAAATGTATAGCCAAGCATATTTATCCTAATGGACATCTCCAAGCTACATGTGCTCAAGGATTGTTGCCGACAGGAGATGCTGGACAGAGTAGTTAAATCAACGTGTCCTAACATCATCATCTCTCTTAACAATCCAGTGTATTTTTTCTTCCTGTGGACAATGCCAAAAGAATGTAATCTGAAAAAAATACTCATCTGCAATTTATCCTGATTATCTGCAGCTATGTTCCCTCTCATGTCTCTTTAATCCCTCCTGTTGCATATTTTTACATTTTTTCACATAGAAGGACAGTGTGACTCTCCCACTCTAGATAAAAGCTTTGGCTTATATGCCCTTAATTCCCTTAAATACCCAGCTTTATTCAGTAACTCATGGTTCATCCTTTGGGGGTGAGGGAGAGGGTCGGGGATAATACATGGTTGGAAATGAACAGGGAAAACAATTTTCTTAAATCATAATATTGTATGTGCCTTTTTTCCCCCTCAGGAAAACCTGTTTACTGGAGGAGAACGCAATCTATTGAGAACACTTACGTTGTAGTTCAACTTTCTTAAATGATTCTCTGAACTGAAGAATAGTGTAGGAAATACTTTAAAAAAAAAAAAAAAAAAGTGATTTTAGCTAAGACAACAATTCCAGTTATGCTCTGTCTTGAAATTGCATCTTGATAGTTTCATGCAATACTCATGTTCTGGATTATGAGAGTGATGACTCATCTTTACCTTGGTAGTGGTGAATAGGAAAAAGATTAGGCACTTATACTAAGGTGTTGGTGAGTACTAGTTTATGATTTGATTATGTCTTTCTTCAGCTGTCACTTTTCCTGGCCAAAGAATCTTAGTCTTTTTTGTTTGTTTGTTTGTTTTTCCTGGGCAAAAGTCATTTCGTTGCTCTAGTTGCCTTCTAGCTACCTTTTCTAGTTCCACTGCATCATCTTTGGGATGACAAGCAAGCACATCAGTCTGAATACAGTACATTTTGTATTTATTCAGTGGCCTCCAGCTGTCAGTAACCAAATTCTTATTGAAGCTAAACTTCTTCACCATGTTAGCTCACATGGCTTGTGGATTTGCCTGTCCTGTGCTGGGAGCCTCTGGCTGCATTTCTACCATCTCCCCTTCAGTGACATAGAAGGGAGAAGAAAGGAAAGAAAACAAGGGTAAATGTGTGCATTTCAGTTTGGTGTAGTCATTCAGGGAGTTTAATTTTCTCTGTAACATGTACAGTTAAGAGTTTATTTCTTTGCAAAATAGCTACTGTGGTGGAGAGCTTATTTAAAAAAAGTGGTAGGATGTATTCCTCTGATTATTAAATCTTACTGAAGAAAAAAATAGAAGCAGCATGGTGCCTTTCATCACATAAGAACTGTTGAAGTTCTAGTTACCTTTTTCTTTACCTGTTCTGGGAAGATTCCAGTCATTGTTAAACGTTTCTTGGGTTAAAAAAAAACAACCAACCAACCAACCAACCAAAAGAAAGTAAGAGAAGTTAAAATGTGTGGATGTCTGTCTTAGTATAAACCTTAGCTATTTTCTAACAAACTGTTGTTGCAGCCTACCATTCTAGATGGAAAGTGGCAATAAGGAACATCAACAGTAAATAAAAGATTAGTCTGAGTTGTCTTTCTCCTGTTGGGAAATAATCTATCACTAATTCTGAGCAACAAAGTAGTTTTATTCTGGGTTTGCAAGATAAGTGTTTATAGGAAAATTTATGTACTGATACTATTTCTAGAGATAATCTCATTGGATTTTCTTTTCATAAACTTTAATGAGTAAATATCTCATTTATAATTACAAGCATTTGAATGAGTAAATGCCTGTTTCTGAATTCAGTGTTCTGAGCTAAACATGTAACTGGAGTAGTTTGTGTTGTTATGTAAAAGTAGTCATATAATAATCGACACTGAACTCTGACCTTGGCCAATGGAAATCAGCCTTATTAAGTCATTTGTGATGTTCCTGCATTAAATTTTAGTGCATAAGATCTTGCTAACGCATTGTCAAGCCTTTTTTTTTATTTTAATGCCCCAATCTGCTGTGCTTTTTACAAGCATTTCCCCTTGGTTGACCTCACTGCATACACTTTTCATACTTGTTGTGTGATGAGATGCACATAGAGAAACACAGAAGTTGATCTACTTTCGTTAACTCTTCTCCGGAGCAGGCAACTTCCATACTGTTTTCCTGTTTCCTCTGCTGGGACTGCCTGCTTTCACCTCTGCATAGTACCTAATTCCTGCCAACTCCCTCCCTCCCTTTCTGTTAATATTTGAAAGATACAATGGGATTTTTTTTTCCTAGTGATTATTTATGTTTTGGATGGTGTATGCCTTGGTGTATACTTGGGGAACCTCTATAATTGTTACAGGCAGAGAATGTCAGGCAGAGAATGTAAAAGCCTGGGTGTCCTCCCCAGAACAGCTGCTGCTCTAACCACTTCAGTATCCCACTCATCACCTTCTTCTCTTCAAATCTGCTGTTTCTTTCCTTGGGTTTGTCCAACTGCCTAAGTCTTCACAGATGAGATGTGGGAATTAGACTTGGAGTGCCTTATATAACAAGATTGTTAGACCTATTTGGTGCTTTAATAATTTAAAGACTTTTCAGAAGCTATTACTTTCTAAGAACAATTTAGGCAATCTCAAATGATTTAATGTGCTCATTGGTTTAATATGCCTCATTGAACATATTATACCTATATACTGTACTCTGAAAATAGTACATCTTTAAAAGAGAGGTTTGTATTTTATTTTTCATTAGTGAGGTAAAATAATTTCTGGGAGACACTATGTCCTCCACTACTATCACCAAGTAAATTTTTCTGTGTTTCATTCTTTGTTAAATGCATTTTATGCTTCTGTAGCCTATTATTTTGCAAGTACTTGTATGAAATTGGCAGAATACTTTATATATAGGTATGTCTGTGTGAATGTTCATCGTGTAGTATATGTAATATGCATGTAAATTGAAAAATAAGCCTGTTTTAAGACAAAGTGCATTTCTCATACACAGGACAAATATGGTACAGGTTAATGGTTTTGAGGTGAGGCTGAGCATTCAGTAGGGATGAAATACTTTGAATGGCTTATTCCCACTTTAGTTGAATTTGAAAGCTGTTAGCATTCCCGGGATATGACCATATGCCTGAACATGCAAAAACATTCAGCATTTTCTCAGCTATGGGACATTTTTGGTGAAATGGGCTTGCAGCCTTTTTGGTGAAATGGACTTTGAGCCTTGTGCCAGTGCCGTAATGCTCCTGTGAATTGCCTGGATAATCACTTTCATTTTCAGTTACCTCACAAATGCCATTTGACCAATAAAATGTATTAAGAAGTTAACTTGTGTTTGGCTGTGTCTCTTTCTCAAAGGAAACAGTAATCACTGTTCTGAATACTCTTTAGTCTTTCTCATGTGTGTGTTCTCTGATGCATAAGAAGCTTTGCAGAGAAGTAAATCCAGATCATAATGTTTTCTAATATGGTACCAGGCAATCATTTCTAGGAGTAGAAACATAATATTCTCTTGATCATTTTACTCTTACTGTCTAAGAAAAGTCTATCAAAACACATTGACAAAATAAATATTTTCACTGATGTATGAACTTCTGTAATTCTGTGACTTCTTTATGGGGCACTTATTTATTCCTAATACTTGACAATGAATAAAAATAATCTAAGTAGTGTGTTATATAAAAGCTTTTACATAATCAAACCAACTTTCTAGATTCATTTTTTTCTGTCTACAGAAAATCTCCCTAAAGTGTGTTTACTACCTTGCTTTCCTTAACGGTATGTCACTCCTAACACACCATATTCTCATTCTTTTCAGTACTGACCATATTTTTAGATTTTTTTGTTACCCTTAAATAGATGGTTCTGTCATTCAAGACAGCCAGATTCTTTTCTACATGTTAAGATTCAGAAGTTAGTAAAAAACTTATTCACAGAATCCTCCCACAGAAGAAATCCTGGGCCTGAGATATAGGATTGTAAGGGGAAAAGTAACTTGTTATGCACTATGCTCTCCCCAAACCTGATATAAGACCAGTGATGGAAGAGAAACTGCAGTGGTGTTCCTCAGTGGGGTACCAGTTGGTAAGAGATATCTGTTCCACCTCCCAGGTATATCAGGAAAACTAGTGGGAAACTCAGGATGGTGGCTAGGGCTGGGGCTTCTGGAGTTTGGGGCAAAAGTCTGCAAGCGTTATGCTACTTTTGCTGATCCAGTATGAAACCTGGAGGCTGGAGATATTACCTAATTACATTTCAGTTCACACAGATGACTTTTTGATACCTGAAGTTGCTCCAAAGCTGCAGTGAAGTCTCCTGCCTTCTTTATGCCTGGTATCTTGATGGCAGCATAGACTTTTTCTAGTGTAGTCATTGACCGCAGGCCAGCAGGCAGGTTTTTCTGCACACCTTGCACAGGAGAAACCACAAGGCAACAGGAGCTCCCTTTCACTAGCACAGTGCTGCTTGATCCATAGCTTTGCTGGCAAGTCAGGGAGGGGGAGAATTGTTGTCAAGATCTAGCGGATGTGGTTAGGGCCAGCAAAACTTTATAGCATGCAGCTGATCTGAAGGCGATGCCTAACCTTACACCATTGGCCACAGGTTGGGCAGCACAGGGACAGTGCTGTGGCATGGCTGTTGCATGGGTTGTGATGCTACCAGGCATATAGAAGGAGTAGTGGTATAGGAGCAATGAGAAAGGTCAGGTGAAGGTTTTGGTTGTGAGGGTTGCACAATATGTTTGATAGCCACTTTAAACTCAGGCTTTGAACAGTTTTTTTCTGTTTCTTGCAGTAATGGATTCCAAAAATCCTCAGGAGAGTTGTTATAGTTAAAGATGAACAGATCTTGCTGAAGTTTTGCTCTTCAAAGTCTTCCTTCTGTCATCTCATTGGTAATGTACTGGCAAAAGTAAGAGATTATGCAGATACGTTGTTAACTGGTTGATTGGTCCAGTGTCAGTACTTGCATATGACTGTAATCACTCTATGACAGTTTTTTACCTGAATCATTGTATTTCATTGTAGGTATCAGACATCCAAGAGAAGGAGATACATTACACTTTTATGCAAAGATGCATTCTTGCATATTCTTCTTACTGTATATTAGAAAGCAGTGATATTATCTGCCATTCAGTGATACATTCACTACTTTGAAGGTTATAACTTGTGTAGCTTGGAAGCATGGAGCAGTATTAGAACAGTCAGCATGTTTATTGATAGAGTTGGTTGCTACTGATAATGTCTACACTTAGAAGAATTTGAATTGCTACATGTGGATGTTGCATGTGCATAGTACTATTGAATGTGGAAATTTTAATGGCTAGTTTAAGATTTTCAATTCAGTTACTTTGGTGCCTCTAAGTGACGCAATCTGGAATACTGATATCTTGTAACTATAGCAGTCAGTACATCTCCATGTTCAGATTTTATGAACACAGTAGCTTGTACCAGTGACCAGAGCAGGAGCTCAGTGGAAAAAGAATTAATTTTCTTTTATTACTGTATATTAATGAAGTGATTTTTATTCAGCTTAGCTATAGCTGCTGTAAAAGTTGACCGATGTACATGTCAGTTATGCTTTGAACTAACATGGTTTTTAGTCTTGCTTTGGCTCAGAAGTTACTGGACCCATGACTGCAGGAAAGTCGTTTTACAAAAGATAACAGTGAAAGATCTGAAGAGCAAATAGGTGTCGAAGAGCAAATAGGTGTCTGAAATGTCAGATAATGAGATCATGGAAACTGTTTAATTTTGTTCACATGTTTAGTCAAAACAAGGTGCAGGATTAAAAATAGCATAATAGAAGTGGACACTGTAATCGATGGGTGCAATATCTGTAAATAATAAATTTCAAAAGATTTGACAAGGCAGCATGAGTCAACAGAAAATAATTTAAATTGATTTTCATTGAACATTGCTTCTTTGATCAAAATATTTCATAGCTCAAGGATTGAAGACAGCTATGTGTTCATTTTTCATAATGAAAAGAAATTCTTTCTCCCCTGACTTCAGCGATCACAAGAATTAATTTTCATATCTTTTTTTGGTAGAATGCACAAAATGGAGACTTGGAACATACTGTCTGGTTTCAGTAAAAGATTTAGATGATACAGTCAGGTTTTTTTCCTTTCTTTTTGCAAGTTTTCATTTTGTCGAAAGAAGGAAGTACATATATAAAGGAGTTGAACCGTACAGAAGGCTGGAAAGAAGTAAAACCTAAAATCACCTTTTATTTTCTTACTTAGTAATGATCCTGTGTGTTTGAAAGCCAAAGTGCTTTGTTCCAGCCGTCAGCTGTTTTTATAAAGATATTGCTGCTTTCTTCTTTTTGTAAGTAAACATTAATCTGAGAGTGTGATGTACTTCGAGTCTCTAGCTAAGATGAAGGATTTTTTTTGAATTAAAGTCTAATGTATAGTTTTCAGTAAGCTCTCCTGGCTTATTAAAAATACAACAAATAATTGCAGCCTGCCTTAAATATGTATTTTTCAGAAGATTAATTTCCACAGCCTGGATTTATTTTTTTGTATGTTCATGAATTCTCTTATCTAAACTCTACCTTTAGAAAGAAGGATTAAAGGCAACTCTACTGTTGTTGGTAGCAATGGAAAGAACTGTATTATTGGAGTTTTTTCCAATTAAGATTCGCCCTTTACTACAGCCCAGTGAGAAAAAAATACAGATTCTTCCACTCAGTTCATTTAATTAAGAACAAAACTAAGTCCTTATTTAATTATCTGTAATGTGGGTGTACTTCTTTAATGGTTATAAGCTGAAGGAGGGGAAATTTAGATTGGAGATTATGAGGAAGTTCTTTACCCGGAGAGTGGTTAGGCACTGGAACAGGTAGCCCAGAGAGGTTGTGGATTCCCCATCCCTGGCAGTGTTCAAGGCCAGGCTGGATGCAAACCTGGGTGACCTGGTCTAGTGATTGGCATCCCTGCTCAGTGCAGGGAGGTTGGAACTAGATGATCTTTAGGGTCCCTTCCAACCTGGCCATTCTATGATTCTACGATTCTTTACACAAATCATGCTACAGTTGTAGTGCTTAAAAGATTCAATATTTTGGCCTTCAGAACTCTATTCTGCCGATTAACTCAATTTATCCTAATGATTCCAGGAAGCATATAAACTGCAACTGGATATTCTGAACATAGCTGTACTTTGTCCTTGATAAGCTTCTGGAAGACATGAGTATTTTCTCTCTCACTAGAGAAGGAACATCGTTACAACTTATCTCAATCACTTTTATTTCAAAAATATATAAATAGAAGAAAAAAACAGAAAGCTCTCTTTTATTTGACAGACCTTATTTGATATTACTGTGCCTGTCTAGATCTGCAGGCTATCCTCTTTCAGCATCAGACTGGTGCAGACATGGGTGTCATGTTATTAAATGTCCCTGAAGTAGTGAGTCCATCAGCAGAACACTTGGTCTTTTCAGTCACTTGCATCTCAAAAATGTGAAAGTTTTTCATTTTTCATAGTGAAACTGATACACTTAAAATGGCTCAGTGAAAAAAACCTCACAGCCAGTGGTTCTTAGCACCCAGTTTTCAGTTCCTGTTTTATATTTACTTTCAGTACAAACAGAAAATGTTTTTCCAATTTTGGAAGTCGTATTCCAATATACTTCTTTCATAGTGCATTAAACTATCCTGGTTCGGGGATTTATATTTTTGTATGTTGGAAGTGCTAAAAATCTTGATTTCTTTATATACCTGTGCATAATGCAGCCCACAAAATGCAAAATTATGAATAAGGTCAGCAATTTTTATGTTTCATTTGCTTCATTACCTGTGACTCTATATATGGATGCAACATATGTGGGTTTTTTTTATAGTATTTAATGTAATGTCCACTTGAAATGAATGCATGTTTATGCAGCATATCATTACTTCTTCTAGTCAGTGAGATACCATGCTGGTGTTTATTTTTGTTCATTGGAAAAAGTACTCACTGCAAATTCTGATAACCCTTTGTAGGGAAAAGGGAGTATTTAATATAATAACTTTAAAACATCTAATTAAGTTAGAGCTGCATCCTCTTTGTGTTGTGCAACCAATGTGTGCATGGGTCTCAGTGCATCTTGGAATTCAGAGCAAAGAGTTGAATGATGTCTGTGAAGAAGAGCTGTGTGTGCTCAGGTGAGTGAGATTGTATTGGATAACATGTAAGGAAAAGCCTACTTGAAGGAGAAATTGTGAACAGTTTCATGTCAGGTGGTATTTGTGTTTTTAGTAGTCATGATTTATTAATGTTTCTGAACACCAGAGAGTGTTTGCAGTTTTCTGAGATCTGGGAACAAGTAGGGCCAGGGAATTTATAGTGTACATTACATAGCCTTGCAAATGGACAATTAAGCGAGTGTAAAGCTTCAGAAAATCTGAGTGTTTATCCTTTTATTAATTTGGTGCATGATTTGCTTGTACTGCAAAGTTGGAGCACCAAGCCAGAGATTGACAATGCAGAAGTAGCCTGGGAGGTGGAGAGAAAATATGAAGTATGGTAATGAGGATTTCTGCAGTCTGATGCGTTGCAGTCCTCCTCCCTCAAAGCATGATGATTTTGAGATGAGTAATCCTTATGAACGCTGAAGCTTGAAATTCCTCTGAAATTTGATCAGAAAGTTTTATCTTTCAATACCAAGGATAACATGGCTCAACTGCTGAGCAGGTAGTTTTGCTGCTTTGCTGGTATTTTTCTCACCCTATGTCCATCTTTTCTAACAGGTTGTATAGGTTTTGTTCTTTCTGTACTTTAACTCTTAATTTATGCATGGGAGTATTTAATCTTTCATTTAAAGAGTAATATACTTAGGATTTCTTTAACAGAAAAAACAACAAACAAAACAGAATTGGATTTTGTCTTTCACCTTTAAGCAAAAAGTGTGTTGTAGTTTAGACCTAGCTGGCAGCTGAGCCCCATGCAGCCAGTCGCCCCTGGTGGAATAGGAAGGAGAATCAAGAGCGAAATGCCAAACCCCATGGGATGAGATAATGAGAGTTTAATTGAACAATACAAAGGATGGAGAAACCACAGGATTAACAAGAAAGCTAATGAAGTAGGATGTTAACAAGCAATACAAACCACAGGACTCACTCACCGATGCCGAGCCACATGTGCCAAACTGCTGTGCCTGCCCATGCCAGGCTCTTCCCCCCACCTTATATAGCCTAACCCAGGACAAAGTACTACCATCACATAAACATGGAGCTCCTTTCTTCAGTTAACACAACAGTTATGTCATTCGCAGAGCTAGAAATTAGAAAACAGTTTCCTGTGATCTCTTTAAAGAGAAGTTGTAGGTTTGTATTATTTGAATTGATAACAATTGTATTCACAGCAATTGTGATCTTATTTTTCTCACACAAACAAAAAAGAAAGATGAAAAATACGAATTATTTCTTTTGCTGCAATACCTGTGACTGGGTAGGAGTATGTTCAATGACTTAATGGCATTTTTTTTTGCAATACCGTGTTGGTTTTACACTTCGAGTCTGGAGAAGGGGGAAGTTTTTTGACCTAAAAAATATTTAAGTAAAATCAAGAGCACCATAACTACCAACTGAAATCATGGGGAGAGGAATCATCAGTGGACATCTTTTTTTATACTATTTTTATCAATACAAAAAGGCCACTATCACAACTCCTAGGTTAAAAGTGTAATTCAGACCTTCTATGTTACTAACCTAGTGAAAGGAACAAAATACAGTGATCACCAGGATAACCACATATATTGGAAATATTTGATTGCAGATATAAAAAACCATATAATATTACATATATACTTTTTAAAATATTTGTGTAATAATGCATATAAAAGAAGAAAAAAGAGCAGGAGAAAAATACTTAGAAATCTTAGTAATGTTCTGCAGAGCTGCTTTTGTGTTAACTGTCCGGATATTAAGAATAGAAGAAGTAACTGTGATCTTTGTTGGTATGTTCAAGTTGTACGTTCTATGTCCTGACACGTTGTTTAGTACTTTCTGCCAACAAAGTGATTGGGGTGTGTCATAATCAGGGTACGCGGAAATAAACAATGAAATCAGACACAGATATTAAATAGCAATATTTGGTTCATAGTACTAATGACGTGCAAGTAAAGTATTAACTAGTAGTAATCTAATTGTACAAAAGAGTAGTCTTTAAAAGATAATTTAATTAAATTTAAATATTTATTGTTGTTTTCCCTGTCTCTGAATTCTCATTTTTAATATGTTACATTTAGTTCAAAAGAAACATCTTGACTCCTATCAGGAAGATAAAATCTAACTAGATGTGAATAAAGAATTCTGTCTGAGCTGCCTAATGTGAGTTCTTAGACTTATAACTTAAATAAATATAATTGCTTTGATTAAAACCAACAACCTCTCCTATAGATCTTAAAAAACTAAATGTATGTCCATAGAGTTTTTAATAATTTTAATATAAAACTTCAAATTTGCAGTACTTAGTTTTTCTTTTTAATTGCTTTATTTTTCAATTACGGATTATATTTTTCAATTTGCAGCTAGATGTATATACTGTTTAGTATACAAGCTTGTTTTATGGGTCTGAACCCCAAGTATCTATATTTGCAGCTTATGTTTATTTTGCTAAAAGGTCAGATCTTGGCTCTAAAATTCTGTCTCAGTATTAAAATATGAATTATAGCTATGAAACTTACCTGTGTGATTTTCCTTTCACTAATAGCCCAGAAAGCAAAATGGTTCAGTGCTATCTGATTTATCTTGTGTGCAGCAAGAGCAGATGAGATCTATGTTAAAATGTCAGTGAATACATCAAAGGTCTGTTGTATGTAACATCTTTACTTCTCACTAGCCATGTTTTGTTGACTAGTAGGACTGCATTTTTATTTGTGATTAAGCAAACCAGGATGACCTCCATAGCAGAGCAGCAGAAGTAGGCACTTGATCTGTTTTCCTAGTGCTTCTCTGTGCATGCTGCAAGCAACATTGGAAAAATTCCACTCTTTACTTCAACGTAACAGGTACAAAACATATCATTCCTCCTTCCACAAGTGCTGAAATTGTCAGAAAGGGATTGCCAACTATAAGGACTAGACATCAAGATTCTTCAAAGTGGACTTGTAATATTGGTAGCAGTCAAAGAAATTATTTAGTACTTGAGAGGTTGCATAATTAAAATGAGAAGAAATGGCAGTGCTTGCATAATTGTATATTTTAAAAACAAGGAGAGAATGAAAGGAAAAAGAATTTGTGTAATCTGAACTCCAGAAGACAATGTGAAATGATGGTCCAGCAAAAATAGAAAATGTGGGGTTTTTCTGTTCTCTCCTTGAGGTTTGGATCACATTTTCCTCATATTGTCATAGTCACTGTAGAAATAATTATTAATATACATAACTTTAAAATCAATATTAAATAGGTTCTTTCATCAACATGCTAACTCAACTGAAAATGCTCTGTAGGGAAGCCAAAAAACCAGAACAAGGCTTCAAAGGCTAAGTATCAACAATTCATTTCAAGGAGTAAATCATTTTGACTTCATCTTTCATTGGAAATTTGCAGTAGCTGTGCTGAATCTTGACTGCAGTTTGCTACCCTGCATGACTAAAGCAGGAGATTCCTCCCCTGCTCTGCAAGCCATTGTGCTTTGCAAATGAAAAATTTGTGAAAGGTTTTCTACTCTCTGCATTGATGTAGTCTACTGCTGCAGTTTCCTGCAGTTGCTGTAGTGCAACTGTTCATTTACCGAGGGGGACAGACCTCTTAAATTTCACCTTCAGCTTTTAATTAATACTTCTGAGAAGTCATGTCTGTCTCTTGCATTAAAAACACATCCAAGGGAAACCTGTGCCACAGATGCAGAGGCATCTGAACTGAATATACAGGAGACAGAATGGACCACAAGCAGTAAAAATAGTGTCGTGGTACTGAGTACAACAACATGTACCTCATGAGATGGCCAAATTCTCTGTTAATAATTCAGTGGTGCTGGGAGTCTAAGTACATTGCAGGCATATCAGGACCAATTTCTTTGCAGGTGGTGCAAAAAGCAATGAAAGACTTTCTTTTCTTATGCTATAACCTACCTGATGTGTAACCAGAAATAGAATTGGAACAGCAGGTAATAGTGCCAAACACATGGGCTAAATCTTATAAGGACAAAAAATTATTAGTCATTGCTTGAAATAACATCCGAAGTATTGTGTTTTGGCATGTTCTGTAACAATTGCCTCCTTCAAAAGTGCTGGAAATAGCTGAGGTACAGATTTCCTGATTTTTTTTTGTTGGGGGTGATTAGTAGTATAAATACTAGATTTGAAAACAGAAGACTTCTTAAATCTTAAAGACATCTTAAGGATGTTAAGTAAACAACGTTAAGGCTCAGCAAATAAGAGTGTGTATCTTATCACAAACATTAGCTGTAAATTTTACTCCTTCACCTTTGTTTCCTTATGGTATTTGTATTTCTATTTTATTTTTTTTTTGGTCTGGAAGGCAAATGGAAAGCTTTCTTCAAGCTCAGAAATAAGTAATTTTGCTTAAATTGAGCACTAACTATAAAATAAGCAACCATCTATGAAACATGTTACATTAGATTACATGATATACTTCGAATTTTTTAAACAGCTGTCTTGGCAATGTTCATATGATGCTAATGTGAATACCATAATTATTGATAAATCATTTAATTATATCATTTATTCAAAATAAACCCTTGGCTACAGTTCACTCATTCACTGTTTGAAATACATAAAAAACTGTACTGATTACTTAAGGGGATCAGATTTAGGCATTTGCTTAAGAGAACAGAAATTTTTATTAGATTGCTATTAGCTTTCGATAATTAATATTGAATCAAAAATATTGTTCAGGCCAAAGCCATAGAGAGCTTAGACTCAATAAACTTGTTTAGTATTTTGACATAAATAATGTATTTAGAACCAATGATGAGATAAAACTCCTTATTTTTACATTTCCCTCATGCACTTACAGCATTTTATTTAAAGGAATCTGGAAAAAGAAGTTATCCATAAATATTAAGGTAAAGTAGTCTGTGACTTTTAATTAAATTCCTCAAATAAATTGTGACACAGTGTGAACAGAAGTCATTTAACTTGGAGTAACTAATAATTAAAAGGCAACCAAGTATTCATTTCAAACCTACATGGTTTATAGAAATGACTTACTATGATAGCAATTTGTCTGATTCATTACTGTTACTTATTTGTGATGTAAGCTCACCATGGGCTATCTCCCATTATGTATTCTGCCCAGTGTATCCAAATGGAAAAAGCCAAATGGAAGCCAAGAATCCTTCAGTAGGGTCAATATTTAGATCTTTTGTTTTTCTCTCATTCCTGGAACAATGTCCAGAGCACCCTTTCTTCCAGATGTCACCAGCAGCTCACTGGGAGAGCAAGGGGGAAAAGGCAAATCACCCATTTTAAGACCCCTCACCTGAAGGCATTATACAACTTTTTAATAATAATGATTATCAGTAACACTATTTTCATCTAGACAGATGGTCCTATTGCATAAACAGAAGCTTTTTGTTTCAGTGAAACCATATCAGCAGAAACAGTGTTGTGAGTATATCTGAAGAAAAAAAGTCTACCGCTGTATTACTTTTTCACTGTAAAAAGCAGACAATGCTCTCACGTCATCTAAAATTTGCTTTGAACTTTGGATTTGTTCAGACTTTTATTAGAATGAAATTTAATGGATTGTGGGCCATATTTTGAAGCCAGAAAGACTGGTTAGAAATGTGTCTACTGAGCTAAATCATCCAATTCTATTCAGCTGTATTATAGTAAGTGTCCGGCAGGCTAGGAATTAGTACTTCCAGATTAATGTAAATTCATTTTATGTTTTATTTGGGCTTATATGTGGCTTTGGAGCTATAACAAAAATGGTGCTGAAATATTAAAATATGGAGGCCATCTAGACTTAGAATATTATTTCACTAATAAAATCCTTTCAGTTAAACAATCCACCAGGCCAACATGTGATCTCCAGAAAGGCATCCTGGCTGTTATTTTAACTTTTAGTTTTAATTCTGGAGTCTCCTTTAGACTGTCAGAGTAAAAGGAACGATGCTGGTTAACACTCTGCCTAGTGAGGTGGCTTATTGAAATACAGAGAAGTATATCCAGTGCTTAAGACTGAAGTTGACATAAAAGAATTGCAATAGAATTGTTTACCAATGTCTCAGAAAATTCTTTTGGATATACTAAATATTTTAAATTCTTTTCAGAGCTATAATGTTATGAGGGCTTTTTTTCCCCACCCAATAGCTATTATTAATGCATCTGAAGACTGCACGTAAGAAATCATTTATGTGATTAGTGTGATATTTGTTTTCTAATCCCACAGAGGGACTTCCAGTCTCCATGGTGAGCATTAATACTTTGAGGATGCACATATATTAAAGAACTTCTACATGCTGTTCACATGGAACAGTTAAGAGTTTAGACAAGTATTTTGCATTTGCTTAAATTAATGTGATGTCTGATTAAGCAAATCACTGTATTTATAGTCATTATGAACTGATTTTTGTATCAGAGTTTCTTAGGTAGGAATTAAAAACTAACATTTTATGGTACTGAGTTTTCAGTTGTTGTACGACTTTTTATTCAGAAAACACTAGAAATAATGAGAATGCACAGACTAACTGGTGTTCTCTCACCTCTTCATATTAAAAGAGGTGCACTGTCAGGGGAGCGTTACTGAAACATCTGTGCTTCTGTGATAAGGGTAGCAAATTAATGCTATTAGTTTTTTTTACAGGGAAGCCTTTTTACTTTGTATTTACATGTACATTAAACATTGAATGCTGGTTAGAAATTTGTCATTTCAGTTTCCTGGTTTATGTCAATAAATTAAAAAATTATATACAGAAATAGTTGATCAAATGTGTATTTAGCATCTCCAGCTTAATCCTTTTAAGTGTTTTTTCTTTTCTTATGTAATGCCATAAAAACAGACATCTGCAGTCTTTGTGTTTCAAAAAATGTAATTTATAATTCCACTACCAAATAATAAAGTAGTTGTGTACTGTCCTTATTATTAGACATTTTTAGAGATAGGATATAGAGTAATTTCAGTATCCCCAAAAAGAAAATGAGTGTTATTCCTTTACTTTCATAAGCTTAAATACACAAGCTTTAGGCAAACTGTCAAATCTAAGCTCAAAGAGTACAAAAAAACCCACCAACCCCAAACCCCAGTGTTACTGATACCAGTATAACAATGAAGGGAAAATTGCTAATTTCCTATGAAGTTGCAGTTTTCTTCATGAGTCATAAATTAAACATTCTTTATATTTTATTATGTACTCATTCATTTCTCCAGTACTGAGAAGCCCCTTTTTTCTAGTTGAGAGTCTTCTGCTGATATTCAGAACAAACTGTGCCAGATTCACTTGCTACTCTTCGAATCTGTTCTTGAACAACTCTCAGTTAACAGTACTGTCCACAGAGATATGCATGGTATGTGTTATTTTAAATGTATGGATTGATTATTTATGCAGTTTTGGTGCCTGCTTCATTATGGGCAAGAGAGTGGAGCAAAGGAAAGGCATGACTGATAACTCAGGGTGAGACATTTTTTGGTGTTGAGTCTGTTTGTCTTCCAGCCTGAGTAATGAGCTACATGTAAGTCATTGCACTCCCTTACCAGAGCTAAGACAAGTTATCATCTCTCTGTGTCTCTAGATGTGACATAGAAGCAGATTTAATCCCCTTTACTTTTGTGAAAGACATTACTTTCCTATATTGTCAAATATAAGATGATGTGAATATTTCTCTGGAAGTGTGAAAGTGTGTTATCATTCATAAGGAATAATGACTTATATAAGTTAATATTTTAGAATAGCTTTTTTTTGTTGCAAATATTCTTTGAACTTGCTTTTCTAGTAGGGGGTTTGTTTTTTACTCCTTTTTCTTAGAGTTTCTGTTTGTTTATCATAATTTCATCAGGGTTTTTTGGTGTGTGACAGGAGCTATAATTGTACTATTCTTCATGCTATGAATATCTGCCACACACCTGCCTTCATCTCTCTCTCTCATCTTCCAAGCAGTACCCCTAACAGACTTGATCCAAAAGGGTACACTGAGGAATTACCATAGCTATGCTAAATAGTTAAAGGGGAACACCAGAGAGCAGCTTACTGCCTTATCAATTTCTTCCTTGTTATTCCTTCATAGAAAAAAAGCCTTTTTCTTTTAAGATTTTGAATATGGGCTTCCCAGTTTGCTTGTCCTGAAATGGGAGGTCAGAATGATGATTCTGTGCTCTCTTGGCCCTCTTAGATTCCCAAGATTCCCTTAAGTTTCCATTTATACATTTATGTCCAGCCTAACTTGGCGTTCAGTCCACTTGCAAATGTCAGAGTGCAGTTTTGTAAAGCCTTTCACTGAAAATTATGTATTTTTGAATTCATTTATGTGCAGAAGCTAAGGTTGTATCAATGACTGCATAATGTTCTCTGAAGGGTAATACTGTTTTGCTGAAGTTACTAACTTGTTCTTTAGCAAAAACTTTCTGATGACAACAACTTCTTCATGTGTTCTGGTTTTGCTTTTGTTTTTTGTTGTTTTTCTTTTCCCCCTGTGATTTACCAAGTTGGGATGTGTGTAAGTTTGCTTAGGATAACGATCTTTTTAGATACCTCAACAGTAACAGGTCTGACACTAACCTTGCTCCTTGCTTATGCTGCAGGGTGGGTGACTGAGCTGTCTGAGATGCTACTGTAAGAGTTGTCCCCTGAAAACTTTTAATCTGCCTGGAAGGGTGTATAACTCAAATACTGGATTGGTCCCTTGTGCTATGCTAGAATATCTTAGCATAAACAGACATGATATTTATTAATACAACTTCAGATGCAAAGATACTGCTGGATACAGTGTAAAACATACTATCATTTATTAGTGATGGCAGAAAGACTACTTGGTGTAGTCACCTATTTGATGCTTTATTTCCTTGTTTAAGGTTATTACTCTTTGTTCGACATTCATTTACTTGGACTTATGTAAGGCCTTCGATACGGTTCCTCATGACATCCTGATCTCAAAACTGGAGAGATGTGGATTTGATGAGTGGACCGTTTGATGGATAAGAAATTGTCTGGAAGGACGTTATCAGAGAGTCGTGGTCACTGGCTCTTTGTCCAGGTGGAGAGCAGTAACAAGTGGGGTCCCTCAGGGCTCTGTCTTGGGACCGGTGCTCTTCAACATCTTCATTAATGACCTGGAGATGGGTATCAAATGCACCCTCAGCAAGTTTGCGGATGACACGAAGCTGAGTGGTGTGGCTGATATGCCAGAAGGGCGGGATGCCATCCAGAGGGATCTGGACAAACTTGAAGAGTGGGCCCTAGAGAATGAAATTAAGTTTAATAAGTCCAAGTGTAAGATCCTGCACTTGGGTAGGAGTAACCCTAGACACGAGTACAGACTCGGTGAAGAACTCATTGTAAGCAGCAGTGCAGAGAAGGACTTGGGGGTCATAATAGA
>VWZO01009906.1:25395-45188 GCA_013396975.1 Bucco capensis
GGCTGGATGCAGCCCTGGGTGACCTGGTCTAGTGATTGGCATCCCTGCTCAGTGCAGGGAGGTTGGAACTAGATGATCTTTAGGGTCCCTTCCAAACTGGCCATTCTATGATTCTATGATTGAAGTCCATGAAGTGCCTTGTCTATAAAAGCTTCTGTGTTTTTTCTCAAGCAGAAAGAGAAGTAGGTGTTATACCCACATAATGAAGGTGGAATACTGAAGGAAGGATATTGCGAATGCTAAAAGCTTACATGGATCCAGGCAGAAATTGGCATGTTCATGGCAGATAAGTATGTCATGATCTTCTTAACACAAAGTCTAAGTCCTTGAGCTAGAAATTGTAAGGCTCTACAGAAAAATTTCTGTGTGCCTTTTCTATTCTTTTGTTCTTGTCTGGGCACCTGCTTTTTGTAATTTGTTGCAATATTGTACTAAATAAACAACTTGTCTTTCCAAGTACAGTTCTTTTTTTGGTTTCCTCTCAGAGTTTCTTGGCATATGCAACTTCATAAACATGTTTCTCATCTAAATTTGGTTCCATTTCTCCTTGACCTGAAAGTTGTATACTGAGAAGCTGAGGGGGGTGGGATGGGGAGGGGTGGGCAGTGTAAAAAACTTAGGTCTCGCAAATGCAAAAAATATGACCGTGGATGACTGAAACTGCAACATAAGCATTGGAGAACAGGGTTATATTCTGACATTATGCAGCTTAAACTCTAGAGGGAAATCATCTCTTGCTGTTAATCAAGGCTTCCTTTTACTTTTTTCCTTTTTTGTTAGCTCTGTGGTGTTTGAGGATTTACAAGAAAAGACATGGTGGGGAAAAAATTCATTTGCACCCTGTAATTATACTTAATGTTAATTTTTGTCGACAACAAACTAGTAACTCCACAGGAAATAATGAGCCAAGATGATGGGACAGTAGATAGTTTGACAGCTTGTCTTAAAGACTCCTGTAGTGATTATGGCAAGTGAACAGTTTCTTCTAGGACTAGAGATGCAATCATAAAACATTAGATCTTGTTTGCCAGTTCCTTACTTAAAGGCAAGAGTAGTCTCTTTGTGGAAGAGATGATTGCTGTTTAACTATGTGACATTCAGAAGGAGAAACTTAATAATAAATTTTTGCATGTATAGTGCAAAATTTGTGTCAGTTGTTTGGAATTGTTTCAGAAATAATGAAATAAAAACATTTTGATTGCACTTACTTGTAATTAAAGAATACTATCTAATTTTACTGCTTTCTCCAATAATCGTTTTAGTTCTAAGTAAGAAAGCAAAAACTTGTGCTAGTCTTATGACCTGAGTTGGTTTCATTTGCTTTAAAATCAAGATCAGTGTCTATAACTATTTTCTAGAAAACTTCCAGGAAACTGATATGTAACATCTCATAGCTGCATACTGCTGTGGTTTACTAAACAGTAATAGATGGATTATAACTGTTTCATATAAGAAGTAAAATCACAGCTAAGTACCATTCCCATTTTGCTTATGCAGTGTTTTTGAGAGGTACTAGCTGGTACAGAAGCAAGTGATTTTATAAAGGAAGTCTTACTCATAAACCCACATGAATCTTGGAAGAACATACAAATCAGGGAAAATGGCTGAATATCTTAGGAAAAACATTATTTTGAAATCCTGTAAACTTAAGAATTCATGAATCTTTAAACATATATTACTTGTCTTCCTGAAAAGAAATATACTTCTTTATTCAAGAGCTGAAAAAAATCACAATTGTCAGTGGTGGGTTGAGCACAGCTAGTGGTTTTTATATTTGTTGAACATCAGTAACTTGCTGCCTTGTTTCCTGCTGCCTTTAAATGGGACAAAAACCAAACCTGGTGAAACATTTATTGTAAGGAGATAATAAACCTCTTAGTAATAATACACAATTTGTGTGTATCACATAATCACACAAAGAGAAGCACTAAAAAAAGTGCCTGTGAATAATCGTAGATACACTTTTCAGAGAAGTATGGGAATACAGTTAAGGAAAAAATGTTTGCTTTCTGTACCATATTTTAGTCTTTTTCTTACCAAGTTAGATGCTTAGGTTGATGATGCCTAAGAGCTTTTTGATTTTGATTATTTTAGCTTTGTAGATTTTAGAAGTTATTGTAGCTTTAATATTAGTATTGTAGATTTAGGATTTCTGTGTAGCAGCTTCAGCAGCTTAATGTTTACACCTTCTAACCTACTCCCTCGTTAGCAGCTTAGTCTTCTTCTCACGATAGGGCTGTAGCAAAACACCAGGCCTGGCACCAGGAAGACATAAACACTGCAGAAGGACCTTCACACAGAGAACGTTGGAAGGCCTTCAAGGGACAGTATGTGTCATGAAGCAGAGGAGGATGAAGTAAAGAGGGTCTTCAGACCCCAGACGCAGTTTCTGAAGGGGTGGCCAGAGGGCAGTTCGGGCAGGACTGAGACAAGTGGCACAATGGGATTGGATGGACATTATTATAAAATAATGGACTCTGGGCAGAGGGTGTGCGTGTTTTTGTATTCCAGGGGCTTAAGGCTCATTAAAGCAGCTTTTTCTTATCTCATCTCTGCTAAATTCGCCTGGAGTTTTTCTTCAACTCTCCTTAAGGCAACATTGAGATCCTGACATCTAGTAAGAAATACAGAGTTTTGTGTGTTGGTCTAATCACCCACAGAAGTGCCCTAGCACAGAAGGTAAAAACCAAACAAAATTCTAAGTATAACTGAGACAGTGAAGTGTTAAACCAGCATAGGATACTTTAGATAATCACAAGACCTTTTCCTGGACAAATTTCTCAGTCATTTATAGAAGTTTGACCTCAGTGAAGAATCCAGTACTTTTGCTAACTATTTTTAAGCAATTTAGTATAAGAGTTTGATAACATTGAAGAATTGGGGTAATTGTAAGATATCTTTGCATTACAAATTGTTTGCAACTTTAATGTCTTCCTTTGTTTGTCTGTGTTTTGTCTTTTTTAATTGGGAGCAGGTATATTTATGTCCTTTTGATCTCCTTACTTTGATATTATTAAATCATTCTCCATGCACTGATGGCTGCAGCACAGAACATCTGCACATTGATGAAGTGTTTTCTTTGCTTTTTTCAGTAGGACATGACTTAATCTTAGCTCTGTCTACAGCAAGGAGCTTTATATTTTCTTTAACAGTTTCATATGCTGTGCAGTCCCAGAGAGAGACAACAAGGAGGGAAGCTGTCACCGAATAGTAATCTTCAGTCTCAGTTTACTTATGGTTCTTTCTTACAAATGTCACACAAATCATGTTTAATCTTATTGAAGTGGGAAAAAAACCCTCCTGTAATATTATTATAGATCCTACATACGGAAATGGGAAAAGAACCCTCTTGTAATGTTATTACAGATCCTACGTACTGTGTATATTTAAAAGGTGTATAAACTTCTGCATGCAGTCTTCCTCTCAAGTCCTCGTAGCTGTTTTCTCAAATGGTTTGTTAGCTCCTTGTGAGATGTGCTCGTAGGTGGCAGCCTTTTCTTTCCTAGATTTCTTTACACTGTTCTTCGCTGTCATGAATCATGTTTATGCCATTCACTTTGGCTTCTTTAGCTTCTACATTGTATTGCTCAAGTGTATCTGTTTCATTTTGTAATCCCATCTTCACAGTATTACAGTATAGAATAGGGGTTGGAAGGGACCTAGAAAGATCATCTAGTCCAACCCCCGTGCCACAGCAGGATCACCTAGACGAGGTCCCACAGGAATGCGTCCAGGCAGGTCTTGAATGTCTCCAGAGAAGGAGACTCCACAGCCCTCCTGGGCAGCCTGTTCCAGTGCTCTGTCACCCTTACTGTAAAAAAGTTCTTTCTCATGTGATCCAACTTGCTCCCATTTCCTCTTGTCCTAACATTGGGTGACACTGAGAAGAGCCTGGCTTTCTCCTCCCGACACTTGCCCTTAACATATTTGTAAACATTAATGAGGTCCCATCTCAGTCTCCTCTTGTCCAGGCTGAAGAGACCCAGCTCTCCTAGCCTGTCCTCGTAGGGCAGATGCTCCACTCCTTTCATAATCCTGGTGGCCCTTCACTGGACTCTCTCCAGCAGCTCCCTATCCTTGAGCTGAGNAACTCTCTGGGCTCTGTCCTTCAGCCAGTTCCCAATCCATCTCACATCACAGTCTCCCAATCCATACTTCTGAAGTTTGGCAATGAGGATGCCATGAGAGACAGTATCAAAAGCTTTACTAAAGTCAAGAAAAACCACATCCACTGCCTTCCCCTCATCTCTCCATCTAGTTATGCTATCATAAAAGGCTATCAGATTAGTCAAGCAGGACTTCCCCTTACGGAATCCGTGTTGACTACTCGTGATAAGGCTCCACTCCTCCAAATGCTTGGAGATGGTGGCACGAACAAGCTGCTCCAAGATTTCTTAAAGTCTTGTGATCTTGCCTCACTGCCCACTCTTAGTATCTGGCAAGCTGCCAGCATGAAGCAATCCTTGGTTACTTCATGCTTACTTTTCTCCTGTACAGGTACTTTTTTCACTTCCACATGCCCTCTCTGATGAGTTTCTAATCATGTTTTGTTCATTTTTTTTCATTTGTGCATCTTTGATGGATACCATTTGTAGCATTTATTTAGCAGAAAATGAATATTGAAGGCATCTAACAAAATTAAGCACAAATTTCAGATTTCTTTGGCTTCCTTTTGTTCACTTTTTTTTGTTTTTGTTGACTTGTTGAATGATTTAGATTTCAGGATAAAATATTTTGCATCTCTACAGGTGTTAACAGAGTTTAATTTCTTGGGATCAGCTAAAGAAATTCAACTCCATACCCACTGGACACCAAATGTTGTTGTCCAATAACAACCTAGAAAGCAGATAGAAGTGAGTTAATGTCATAGTTCATTCATGAGTGTCACAGCAGATCCTATGCATCTTGAAGCCTCAGGATATTGCTGTCGGGGTAGAAGTGGGCATCTCTGCAGAGCTCAAATCCAGTTAATGGCTAAAGAACTCCTCAGGCTATAAAAGTATGTCTCCCCCATGCTTCTACATGTGAATCAAGTCCCGTTTTATTCCAGAACTGAGAAATGGACAGATAGCTACTGCACAAATAGAGCAGATTTTTGTTTTGTTTTGGTAAGTTCTCTCTGCCTTGGTTTGCATATGCAAAGTAAGGTGATCATGTGAGTTCTTTCTCCTGTAAATTGTCATTCTTGTTAGGAATTTTGCATTGTCTTGGTACAGATGTGGTTTATCTGCCTTTATTATCAAATTTCCAGTAGTCACATGCTGTACCCTGGAGGAGGTGTTTGGATCTGAATTACTAGACTTCATCTGTACTTTTCAACTTTTAGATTAATATTTTAAATCCTGATTATTGAGGGGGAATGAATGTCTGTCTTTTAAAAGCATATTTTTTCTTTATTCTCTATTGGAGAAAAATTGAAGTGCTAAAAGAGAAGCTGAAATGCAGCATGGTTTTGGCCTTTGAACAGTGAATAAATGAGTAGCTGTTTCGGTCTTTAAGAGAAAAAGTACTGTACATTTTTGTAAAAAATGTTTGAGAACATCCTTTTTGAATTGTGTTTCTCTCTGTGTTTGCAGTTTTTAGGAGAAGGAAGGCACTGAACTGAATTGTTGCATATGAATTTTTATATATTTTATATTACACAGCTCTTAGCTATGGTATGAGCAGTGGGAGCTAAAGTGCTTTTTCATTCTATGGTGTTTTTGCTTTCATTATTTACTGTTTGCCACTGAGCATATAAGTGAGTTACTGGTCTGACCAAATAAAGAGTCACTGCCTTCAGTAATGACTTGAATTTTTATTTTTATTTTTCTGGTTAATCTATGGCTTATACTTCTCAAAAACAGGCTCACTTTGAAATCAATAGTATTAAGATCAAATTATTGAAAGCAGCAGTTGAAATGAAAGTCTCAAAAGGGTAAGAAGGATTGATTCAATGGCACAACTGGAAGCATCTACTTTAATTTCAGATATACTTGGGTGTCCCCTCCAGCTGTCCCTCCAGGACATCTCAGATCTCCCATAAGGACCATGACAGTTCAACTACTGATTACTTTATGTGTACTCTGAGAGGATGTAAGGGATAAAGACCAGTTTTTAAGTGTCCGGTTCCTTCCTGTGATGTGTGTTGTAGTTACCAATAGATTTTAATTACAACCATTTGGTACTCAGTGAAATGCAGTTTTCAGGAAGATCTTTTAATTGTATGACAAATTTTTGCTGTCCATTAAAGGCACCATCTGTTGCATATCTAATTAAAAATTGAGTTGAAAAGAAATCTAGGGGTCTAGAAGAGAGCTATCATTGTGGAAACTACAGACAAAGGTATAGAAGGTAGAGGAAATCGTAGAATAAAATATGAGTTAATAAAGCTTGTAACTTTGGAAACCATGTTACTTTTCCTCTTTTGTTTCAGCAAATGCTATTTCAGGATTGCTTAAGAGGATTTCAAATCTTTATTCAGAGATAGAGATAATGCAATCTAATACAAGAGCAAAGCTGCTTCTCAGAACTTTATTTATGTCAAAAAAGTGTAAGGAGACAATGTACCCAACTTACAATTGTAGGTGTGCAGTATCACCTATACAGAGATAACGTATTTAAATCTAGGCTGTGTGAAAGGTCAGAGGTAAAAGATGCTCTGAAGAACTTTTGGATTCAGAAGATGTCATGTAAAGTTAAATAATTCAGTTTCCTTTTCTGCTGAAAGGCAGAGTGAAGGCACTGAAGGATTACAGTTCACTTACAATATGATATTGCCAAGTAAACCCTACAGGGAAAGAAGAAGAATTTTATTCCAGAGTGTTTCAAGTTATATTTCTTTTGTGTTGAAGTGCTGAGCTAGGAAACTAGCCATCCCTATTACTATTATTGTTATTGTTGTTGTTATTATTATTTCTTTTCTAATTATGTTGGCAAGAAAAAAGAAGTAATGGTCAAGAAAATGTGGATGCTTCCATTCCGGGAGGGACAAAATTGATAGTGGAGAGTGCTTTTGTTTTTCTGTCCCGTTACTGGGGCAAATGTTTCTCACCATTTACACTCTGGCCGTTTTGCAGGTGGTTGACCAGATTGACACACTAACATCTGACCTGCAACTAGAGGATGAGATGACAGACAGTTCCAAAACAGACACTCTCAACAGCAGCTCCAGCAGCACGACAGCTTCCAGCTTGGAGAAAGTGAAGGTGCGGGGCAGTGCACCACTCATCAAGCCTCCGGCACACCCCTCCGCAATCCTTACTGTGCTGCGGAAGCCAAATCCACCCCCACCTCCACCGCGACTGACTCCCATCAAGTGCGATGAGCCTCCAAGGCTGCCTCCTGCAGCCAACCCGGTCAAGACTAATGGTACCCTGCTACGGAATGGGGGCTTGCCAGTTGGACCCAACCGCATTCCAAACGGAGATACATGCTGTGTACCAAACAGTAATTTGGAGAAAGTTGCGATGCAGTCTCTGATGCACAGACCTGAGAAGGAGCGATGTCCTCAGCCGGGAGCGAGGGAACGAGTACGATTCAGTGAAAAAGTGCAGTACCATGGCTATTGCCCAGACTGTGATGTTCGGTATAACATTAAAAACAGGGAGGTGCACTTGCACAGTGAGCCAGTCCGTGCTGTAGGAAAGCTGCCACATCAGTGCCCTCCCCTGCCTCCTACAGCACCTCCACTACCTCCATTTCCTCTGGAAAATGGAGGTCTGGGGATAAGTCCCAGTAATAGCTTTCCTCCTCCGAGACCTGTGACTGTGCCTCCACAAACTGCACCAAAACCCCAGAAGACCATCTTGAGGAAATCTACTACTACAACAGTGTGATATATGCCACTTGGAACAACCCTTTGTTTTTTCCTATATATAAACATAAATAGGTAATGAGCACTTTCTACTTGAGCAATAAAAAGACCCAATGTGTTACTCCCTGTGTCCAGTGAAGTGGCATAAAAATCACATGGTAAGTACAAAGAGGAATGCTTCTTGATCTTACTTATGGCAAAGGATGCTGAAAAAAATATTAATGCATTAGCTCAAAAGTTGCAAATACTTGTTGTAGTTTCCTATCTGTAGTGTGGGTTGTTTCCTATCCTGTAGTGTGGGTTAAAAGACAGTGAAAAGAAAGTTCAGGTTGAAAATACTGAAAATTGAAAATTTGTCATAGGTTTCAGTCTGTCTGACGTAAGGGAATAGCCATTGCACCTGAGTTTTGGGAAACTTCCTGGTTTTAGCAAGTACCATTTAAAATGTCAGTTGACAAAGGAAAGTGATGTACCAGATAACAGCTTTTGACTGAATTCTAGCAAATGCATTTTTCTCTGCCTGACTGCTTGAGTGAAGGCATTGTGTGTGGAGCTGTACAATAGGAGGTAATTATTGGACTTTCAGGCAGCTTGATCTTCGATGGGGAAGTAAAGAAGTAATTGAAAGGTATGTTGACGTGGCTTTGGAAAACTGAATTGTCTCACATTTTGATTCTCACTTTCTGAGTGTAACACAACAAAGGTGAAGTGCAGTTTTCAGGTGAGCAAGAGATAGATAGTCCCGTTCTGTTTCCCCCATTTCCACTGTTCCATCTGCAAAATGGTAGCAATATTATATCTCTTGTGCGATGATGGTGGATTAAAACAACAAAACACAGTCCTACATTCTTCATAAAGCTTTTGTCTGTTGTAAATCTCTTTTGTAAGGCAAAGAAAATTTTGCCTAAGGCCTTCAGGGACATCCACTTAATTCATGTAAAGAACTTTGAAGTTAACAAGCTCTGTGCAATTACAAAGCATTAACATGCAAAACAAGATATTTTACTTGTTATCACATTTTTATGGTGAACCCAATTAATATTCTTACTAGTTGAAAAAAGCCATCAGTGTTTTTAATTATTTTATGAAAGAACATTCTTTTATTCTCACAAAAGACAATTTGGGACCTAGACTTAAAAAGCGCCCGATCAGTGAAGAAAATCTGATAATAAATCTGTTATTTACAAAAATTGTGCCAAATTATTCTCAAATGGCCCAATAGCAGATGCTATATAAAAGTAGTATGCTTTTTTCCACTGAAATGTATAATGTGCTCTTCTGAAAAACAAATGAAACTAGAAAAATTATTTTTTTAATTTAAATTTCCATTTACTTAGAAGGATAGGTATTAAACTGAAACCCAGTCTTCAGTCTCAGTGTGTGTCCCTGCATATACATTGTAGTAGATTTATAGTATTTAAACTGAAATAATGACAATAATAATCTTAAAAGAAGTTCTGACAGATAGCTGCCCTTTGAGAACCTTTGCAGTAAACAAAGGTTGTGTTTTGTACAGATAGACATACAGGGTCTAAAGCTTCTTCATGCTGTATTCCCTACCTAATAGCATCAAAGCAGGAAAGCATCTTAAGTGCTTAGTTGTGCTTTCCCCAAATGCTCACCATGTGCTTTTCATGATGCACTTTACATTTTGTGTTGCTTGACTATTCTTCCTCTCAGGAGGGTTGTTGCCAAGTGAAGTCCTAGCATTTGCAGCAGGAGGCAAACTTGATCTGCATGTGTGTGAGATCTTTGCTGTCCAAATGAAGTTTCTGTCAGATGGATTCTGCTTATGCCCTGGGACTCCACAGTACCTCCCTTGCTTAAATATTGGAATTGACATTTAAAATCACTGAAAAAATAGGTGTATAAATCCACATTTCGTTATCTACGGAGTTTTTACTTAAAGAAAACTACTTGCGGTTTGACTTTATGACTGCTGCGGTCATCATACACCAACTATTATGAGTAATTATTTTTCTTCTTCTTAAAAAAGCCACTATGTGCAAGAAATTTTAGTATAATGCAAATCAAACATTGCATATTTTATATAAAATATTTCTGTTTTGTCTTAAATTACAGAAAATGACGCTGAGTAATTTTAGGAGAGGAGGATCTGCTGCACTTATCTTGCCTCACTTAGCTTGATTTTTCAAGTATAAATTCCTCTCTTACAGCAGAGAACAGTATTTCTCCTCTGGATTCTGTCCCTGGGCTTGTCAGAACATGCTAGTACCTCCAGAGTAGATGGTGTACTCTATAGATGTGCATTAATAAATGTATATTAACTGCAGTTTCACTGCAGTATTAAGCTTATTGTTTTCAGCTCTGAAAAGTTTAAGTAACATGTGGCTTTCAGCATTTCATGAGTTTTAGTATACAAAATCTTCCATCTCACAATTTGTCCGCTTTCAGAGGCACTTTCTTGCCTCTTTCCCCATGGCTCCTGAGTACACTATCACAAACTACTGCCCTTCTTTGTGCATTTTTATGGAGGGGAAAGTGCTGTGTTATAAAAATAAAAGATGCAGTTTTTCAAATGCAATTCTGCTTTTGACTAAAAATGCAGTTTCTAAATGTGAAGGAAACTTTTCTGCAAAGTTCGCTAGCCTAGACTTTCTAATGCACTAAAGTGTTCCAAGGTCTCTGTTAAATCATGCTATGAATGTTGAATCAATTCTTCTGTTTTAATGAGAACGTCGTTGGCCTGTGTCCTATTGTATTTTTATCAGTATAACAATTTTATGTTATTAATGTGACAGAATAAATGTCAGATTAAAACAGGTAAACTTACAAAGCATGGAAAACAATTAACTTCAAGCTTTGCAGTACTCCCTGGAAACTTCTAATAAAAATAGTGTAAGAAAGAACACAATACTATGTTTTTTAACACCTATGAAGCACGTTTCACACTTCAATGAGGAAAAGACAATAAACAAACCAGAACTGGCCAGGAATTGTCTGCCTTTGAAGCATAAATAAAATATCTTTGAGATTATATTTAATGTTTTCCAAAGATGTTAATACATGAAAAAAATGAAAGGCCAGCAACAGTACTCAGAACTTTAATTCAACATTAGCCATAATTTGAGACTGCTGCTCAGTTTTGATTCCCCAAAGGTATTTTAAAGTTTGAATTGTCTAGATCTAGACTTTTCAAATACAAATAGAAGGAAAAGGTGGTTTCTATCAGTTTAGTGAAGGGGACGAGCTTAGGAGAGTGGAAATAAGCAATGAAAATTGCTTGGTTTAGTAATGGTATTGATTAAGAAATAATAAATAAGTTAATGAAACCTAGTATATGGAAGCTTTGTATGAAAGGAACACTGGGAAAGTAAAATCTAGTAACAATCCTTTTTTAAGGATATAGGGTAAGAATCTTCAAAAAGATTGTGGGTATTTTTATCACCTAGTAAAAGTCACTGCTCTCTTGTCTTCTTTTGTCACATCATCCATTGTTCACAGAAATAAATAGAAATCTTCATCCTCTTTTTTATTATTAAATCAAGATTTTAATTAAAATGTTATGTGAAGTAAGTAGACTACAGCTCTTGTTCACTTCCTTCAGATAACTTGATTATTCGTTTTGAAGCACAGTGCAATGTGAATTCTTTAATTACCAGGGGGAATTGTCTATGCCCTCTGAACTGGCTCAAATCCCTTTGTTTCTGTGTTTTGATTATGGCTTTCCTTTCAGTGATACCACAAACAGTAAGTTTATATGTGGATATAAAATCATACTATGGTTGCTACATCAATTGTGTGATTTAAAGCAGGCATGAGTTTCAGGCACATATCTTTATAAAGGAAGAATTTCTCATTCCCAGTTTGTATGTAAGCTGTGATACATGCTTTTTCAGAGGGAGGGGTGTGTGTAGAATCGAAAATAACAGTTCAAGCTAGTAACAATAATGAAAGCATCAGTCATAGAACTGTAGTAAGATCTTGTGAGTTATGCACAAAGGCATGACATAGAAGAAATGCTTATGGTAAACAGTGGTAAGGACAATGTTTGGAATACTTAATCTGGAAAATACTTAGAACCTATTTAGTAACCACATTGTACTTTGTAGGGCAGTATGCATATATATATCATGCAATAGTTGCATGCTGCAGTCTACCGTTTCTGAATCTCAGTAGCACAGACCACTCAGTTCATACCCGAAGCAGCAATATTACTGCTTAGCATGCTGCAGTGCAGTGCATACAAACTGCATTTCAGCCTCATCTTTGTTTGGTAGCACATCATGGAAATGTTGAGGCAGAGTTCTCTTATTGTGGAGCCATTCGGTCTCTTGTCAGGTTTTAAAAATAAAGTGAGTATTGCTCATGCAAGTATGCCCAAGAGGACCTTTCATGTTTTGCAGAATATTTTGTTATTATAGGAGTATGTGTCTTTTGTTGTGTGATTTATTTTTTTTTTATGGAAAGATGAGAAAAAGTCAGGTCTGATCCAGTAAAAGAAGGAGAATATAAATTGCACGCAATAGCCAGCCAACAGCAATGCTTCAAACAATGAGTAAGACTAAGACCACTCTGCTACCTAGCTTGGGGAAGACAAAGCGTGGAGCTCCAGAAATTGCTGTATCTTCTCAAGAGGAGAGATTTTTTTCTTTCGTAATTCCTTTTCATCATTTGATGTATATACCAAGATCCTTTAAGGAACTGAGTGCAGTGTGCCTCCCTGTTACATGTAAATTATGATCGTGATAAGAAAACATATTTTTAAAGAGTTTTCTGATCTTAGATCTGTCCTTTTGTGTTGTTTGCCTGATCTTTTCAGTGATTTCTTTTTCAGTCCTGCAAGCAACAATGGTCACAAGCGATTTACAAAAGAAGGGAAAAATAATAGGTAAATTTTGAAAGAAAAAATGAGACTTTGAGAAGATATGTTTAAATATAGTCTTCAGCAGTGCTTGCATGATGATAACTACATCAATCTCAGAGTTTGCATTTCTTTAAGTAGGGTGATAATCATTACTTTAAACTTAATCTTGAATTACTTTAAGCATAAGAGAGCAAGAAAAAAGCCAATCAGCAGCAGAATTCTTCACAAAACTGTTTATTTCCTTTCCAGTTCAATGCTGACTTTGCTAAGAAAAAGTTATTAATGGATATTAGTCTCCTTCCTTGATAAATTAGCATGTGAAAAACAGAACATGGTAACACTTTTTATATTAATCTGTAATGGCTGCAGAATATTTTGGGTTTCATTTCCACAAATACAGCGATGATTATGTACTGGAGCTACAAATTGCATTATCTTCTTTCACAGAGGAGTAGCTAACATACTGTAATTGTAATGAATGACACTTCCTTCAGTTTCACAATTTCTACCTGATTACATGGTTTAACTTTGTAATTTTAATTTGGGGCTTCAGACCTATAGGAGACAAAACATTATGTTTAGCACGCATTAGGTTGAGCTACAGCCAACACCACTGGGAGCTGACTTTTGAAAGAAAGCCAAGAGTGCTTTCCTCACAACCACTGCAAAAGGATTGTTTGCAGAATCAATGTGGTACTGGATGAAAAGCTCTTTATATGTCTGTATGTTTCAGTTGCTTCCTTGTTTATAAAAAAGATTCCACAGTGACATCTACTTTGGTAAGTGTTAGATTTGCAAATATTTGATATTAGGAAATACTGATTCATTAAAGGTAATACAAAACAAAAGAAGAACCTTGTTGATTTTCACAGTATCGTGTGTTCATTCTTATGAGAAAACTGAATAACAGGTTTTTTTCTCAATTATGTGCACAAGACACATGCAAAGAAAGGGACTTAAGCTACTACATAATTTTTACAGACGAGGATGCATTCCTTTCACATTGGACATGTGGCAATATTTCTTCCTTTACTGATGAAATGTATGAAGGAAAAGGACTGGAGGCAACTTCTAAGTTCATCCATATCTGTGTGGACCAGCTTCCTCATACTGTGGTGTTAAACTAGCCCAGTTGAATCAGTACCAAAATATGAACAGATAAAGTGATTTTTGTTGTGCTTGCTTTCCCTCCTTTATTTTGGGTTGTAAGATGTTATGGGTGTTTCTATATCTGTAAGTGACAGAGGCTTTCTATTTATTTATTTAAAGCTTGGGATATGCATATGCTTGTAAAATGAGTCTATGACAGTGGAAGCAGTGAATACAGCAGAGACAGGATCAGAAAGATCTGAGCCAGTCCATTCTGTCCATGCTGGAAACAGCAGAATTCACTGCATTTGAAAGTTGCCTTAATTTACTCCAGAAGCTTTGGAATAGAAAGGTTTTGAATAATATTCATGCTAATAGCTTAACTTGTACTATGTCATGTAGACAGGAAGGTCTACGAAAAGAAGCTTCTCTTTTTTTTGGCTCACTGACTAAGTAAAGGAAGGTAAGTTACTTTTGCTGTTTAGGATATAAATGAAAAATAAAGGTGATAACCTCTTTAAAGTGTTCCTGTGCTAGAACTGAAAATAGAGAAGTAATACAGAAAGCTAAGTGGTGTTAACATGACTTTGTAATCAAGAATAGGAGGGACTTCCATTATTAGGCATCAAATGAATGTACAATTCATCACAGAATACATAGAAAACATGAGATTTAGTAATATATAGTAAATAAATAAAAATATGGTTAAGTGCTTTAAATCCTGTCCTGTGGGACAGGAAAATGATAAAATTAGAAAAAGCTTCTAATGACTTAGTAAGATTTTAATATCTCTGGAACTTCTTCAGATACGGCTTGAAAGAATGTATGGTGCATAGCTGCACTGCCCAGGAGGAGCACTTGGGAAGCAATGACAAACTTCTTCTAGGAGGGAGTGTGTTCCTAGCACTGCAGCATTTCTAGACTCAATACTAAATGAGGTACAGGAGACATTATACCTCAGTATCCCTTGTGTAAGAGAAAAAACAATTTACCTTCCCTGCCTTAGCATGCATTGACTGATAGAGGACAGCCAGTTTGACTCCATGTGCTATCACTGAGTTTACTCTTAAGCAGATGATTGAAACAGAGATTTCTGAGGTTGTCACAAATGAAAGATCTGTATTTCACAGATTAAAGGGCTACTTGGTGTGTCTGTCACAAATGAAAATATTCACACCATTATGGTCGTTTAGCATCAAATATATATTCAGAATAAAGATTCTGACACCATCCTTCATGCTGGAATATAGAGAGAAGAGAATGGCATTTTTTATCATTTCTTCGAGCAACATCAAAAGCTTTCTATCAGAAACCTATGTAGTTTCTTGTCATAACTGGCCTGGCCTTGTAGACTTTGATTTTAGCCTGAAGACTAAAAGACTGAGGTTCTCTGGGGCTCTCAACTTCACACCAAAGTATTGGTAGCTCAGCAGATCTGGTTTTGTAGATCATGGTAGTGAATCTGTCAAAAAACTGAAATAAAACATTTCTTTTCTGAAGCAATTTTGATAGTGTATTTGTTTCCATTAATTTTTAAATAATTCTTTATTGTTCTGAAGTGAAAGAAAACCTTCCATCAAAATGCTATAATTCCCTACCAGTACAAATACTCCTAGCTTGTGTCTAGTGTCTAGTCAAATCTTTCAAGGATGTATGTCATGGACAAGAAAATATTACAGAATGGCTGCTACAAATGCAAGAACTGTCTTGTGTTTGTTTAGTGGAGCATAGGATTGCTTACTGCTCTTGCATTAGCCCTTACTTCCTTAATGGATATTAACAACAGAACACTGTATACAAATTTGGAATTGCAACTTTAATTTGTATTGGAAATCACCCCCCTTTTTTTTTCTACCTGTTTCCGAAGAACTGTAGTATTCAATGTGTGGCTCATGGCAAGAAGTAAAATGTAGGAAAGCAAGATTTGCATACTCCAGATGTCCAAATACACGATCAACTAACACCTTCTAAAATATATTCACTGATAGGGCTTAGACAGGCTTAGAACTTCCCTTGAATGGAAAATAGGAATCAGGTATTTGAAATATCCTAACTCTGATATTTTAAAATGCAAGGGAAAAAAACCATTGCATTTCTTTCATTCAGCAAGGTTTCCCCTTGTCCAATTTTACCCTCTAAGTGTGTAATACTCTTGAAGGAAATGGGTAGTGACAGTCTCTGCCTTCAGAGAATTTAATAGTCTAGATTCAGGAAATATTTGACGCCATCAAGTTAATTTTATGCTAGCTGACTTAGGAACAAGAAAGTATTAAAACTGGGCAGACTATATAGGGTACAGTCCTCCAATAAAATGCATTTTTAGTTTAGAGGGAAAAGGAATAGAAGGATATCAGAGAGAGATAATTTACAGACATCATGTTTTACAGCTATGCATACAATGATTTTAAAGCTGAGTTTTCATTTGTACTGAGGCAAAATTAAGTGTTTTGAAGAACAAACAGATTAATGAATGCTGTCAAATATGAAAAGAAAAAGTAAAAACAACATAAAAACATTTTAGCAACTGGCCATAATGGATTTTTATTTTAGCTTCACAATAACAATGTGTTAAAAATATACCATGATTTGTAGTTGATGTTCATCTACCAGGCAGCTTTGCAGCTGTACAGCCTTGGTCTGGTCTTCGTGCAGACCTGGTGACATTTCCGTTGAATTGGCCTGTTCCTGGGTATCTGTGTCAGGTTGCCATTGCCAGTGTGCCAGCTGCTACCCACTGCCTGTTCTTCCCTAGCCAAAGTGGCAGGTCTCAGAAGAGCATCCTAGGCACTGCCAGGTCCTTTCTATTGCTGGTTTTGTGTCTCAGCTTGGACACAACGAAGCTTCTCATAGAATGAAAAAGATTTCTTAGGACTTCGTTATTAACCCTGGTCTTGCTGTAAGAGTTCTTCAGAGTTTTTCTCTCTATCCTTCCAGTTCCAGACACTGATAATGGAAGAAAACAGACTTCCTCAGTCTATTAATATATGGATCCATGGCTGGTGTCACTGCCAGAATTTCTGGTTTTTCAATAGTGTGTGGTCTACACAGCACCAGGCCTGATGACATTAGATGTGATTCATGTTTCTCAAAGGACAAAGAGAGTCTTTGCTTCCAAGCTAGCAGGGCTGATTGACAGAGCTTTAAAATAGACTTGAAGAGGGAGGGGGAATAATACCATGCTCGTCCTTGACAAGCTGTGGGATGGAACACCAAGGTTAGAGGGGCAGTGTGCTAACGACACTCGGAACAGTACTCTGTACTTGATGGGCACTCCAGCAACTTTAAGTCTTACAGAGACAAGCCAGGGGCTCCTGAGGTAATAAGAGCCAACAGGGAACACTGCTGCATCACTTCAAAGGAATTAAGGTGTATTCCTCTAAAAAGGTGACAGGGCTGACAGACCAGATTAAGTACTTAGTGGGACAAATTTCATGACTGGAATGTGGCTCTTGATGGCTACAAGCTGCTCAGATGGGACAAGTGAAGAAGGAGGAACCAGAAGGCTTGCCCTCTATTTGAAGAATTAGACAGATTGTGAAGTACTGTCTCTGAGGGACAGCCACAAGCAGACTAAAGGAGTTAAGAGACTGAGGCAACAAAGAGAACCTTGTGGTTGGTGTTTGCTGCAGGCTACCCAGTCAAGAGGAGCCTGTTGATGAAGTCTTGTTCCTCCAGCTGCATTTTGTTCACAGGTTGTCAACATGCTGATGGACTTCAACCACCCTGGCATCTACTGGGAAAGAAGCATGGCAAGATTAGGCAATCCAGGAGACTTCTGGAGTACACTGAGGATAACTTCCTAGGCGAGATGACAGCCCTATCGGAGGATGCATCCCAGAGACTGAGGGAATTGGCTGATGTAGTTCCCAAGCCACTCCCCATGATACTTGAAAAGTCATGGCAATCAGGTGAAGTCCACAGTGACCGGGGAAAGGGAAACATCATGTCCATCTTTAAAAAAGACAGAAAGGAGGACCCTGGGAACTACTGAACTGCCATCCTCAACTCTTGCCTAGGAAGATCATGGAACAGACCTTCCTAGAAGTCATGCTCAGGCACATGGAGGATAGAGAGGTAATTCAAAACAGGTGGCATGGCTTCGTCAAGGGCAAGTCCTGCCTGACAAACCTAGTGGCCTTCTGTGGTGGAGTGACTACATCACTGGACAAAGGAAGAGTGCTTGATGTCATCTATTTGGACGTAGGCCCTTGACATGGTCCCTCAAAACATCTTTTTCTCTAAATTGGAGTGATGTTGATGTGATGGGTGGACTGTTCAGTGCATGGGAATTGTTAGGATGCTTGCAACCAGAGGGTGGTCAACAGATGGAGATCAGTGACAAGTGATGTCCCTCAGGGGTCTGTTTGGGGGTCAGGACTGTTTTAATTTATCAATGACATAGTGGGATCAAGTGCACCCTCAGTGCATTTGCTGATGACACCAAGCTGAGTGGGACAGTTAACATGCCAGAGGGATAGGATGCCACTCAGAGGAACCTGGACAAGCTTGAGAAGAGTGCCTGTTGAACCTCATGAGTTTCAGCAATGCTACGAGCATCGTCCTGTACCTGGGTCAAGGCAGTCCCCAGTATCAATACACGCTGGGAGATGAAGGGATTGAGAGAAGGACGTCGGAGTACTGGTGGTGAAAAGCTGGACATGAGCCAGACGTGTGCAGTCACAGCCTAGAAAGCCAGCCATATTCTGGGCTGCATCAAAGGAAGCATGGCCAGCAGATCAAGGGAGGTTATTCTTCCCTTCTCCTCCTTTCTGGTGAGATCCACCTGGAACACTGCATCTTCAAGCCTTTCAATACTTAAAGGGGGCTGATAAAAAAGATGGACACAGAATTTTGAGTACAGTCTGTAGTGACAGGGCAAGGAGTAATGGTTTTAAACTAAAAGAAGGTAGATTTAGACCAGATATAAGGAAGACATTTTTTACAATGAGGGTGGTTAAACACCGGCATAGGTTGCCCAGAGAGGTGGTAGTATTCCCATCTCTGGAGGCATTCAGGGTCAGGTTGGATGGGGCGCTGAGCAACCTGGTCTACTTGAAGATGTTCCTGCTTGTTGCAGAGAGGTTGAAGTACATGACCTTTAAAGGTCCCTTCCAACCCACGCATTCTGTGTGATTCTGTGATTCTGTCTTTCAGATGATCACTCAAATACACATTGGTGCCTTCTTATGATTCATGGTATATCCAGAATGTTGTCTTTGTATAGTGGTAATATGGTAGCTGGTAGCATAACTCAGGTTAGACCAATTAATATTTTTCCCAATGAATGAACATCTCCAATCTTTTGCCATCTTTACTAGTTCAGAGCACATCTTTCTAAGAAAAATATATTAACAAATTACAGCCATCACAATATCAAAGTTAATAGATTAAAACAAGGATAGAAATATTTTAGCTATCATGCAAAAAAAGAAAAATTCTGTAGTCTTTGGACCAAAGATATGTAGGAAAATTATGTAGGATATGTTTAAGGAAAAGATTCTTCACTGAGAGGGTGGCTGGTCACTGGAACAGACTCCTCAGGGAAGCAGTTACAATGCCAAGCCTGTCAGAGTTTACTAGAGTGTAACTCTTAGTCATATGATTTAGCTTTATGTAGGTAGTCCCATGACTAGCAGGATCCTGATGATCCCAGATCCCTTCCAAGTTGAGATATTCTATGAAAAATGTATGCTGAGTGTCTTTCAAAGAATGTATTTAGCACAGAGCTGTTCTACTTGAGTATGTAAGAGAACTCACTATGTAGATAATCAGATTTTAGCATGTTGAAGTACAGACCAGGCCATATGGCTGGCAAACTTAGTTAGATTTTGGTGTCTGTATGTTGAAGCAGTGCTTCCTGGAGACTTACTAGTTCTGATGAGCAAATTTAACAGCAAAACTAGTCTGTTGGGATTGCATGGCAAGGGTTTGGTAGTGGGGGGACTACAGAGGTGGCTTCTATGAGCAGCTGCTAGAAGCTTTCTGTAAGTCCCATAAAGCCAATGCCAGCCAGCTCCAAATATGGACTTGACTCTGGCTGCGTCCAATACAGTCAGTGATGGTGGTAGTGCCTCTATGATA
>VWZO01009907.1:0-10874 GCA_013396975.1 Bucco capensis
AGACCACAAGGGATTTTCAGACTGTGTCTGCTGATCAAGTGTACAATGACACTAATGACCATACAGCAGGTTCTCCCCTACCATTCTTCTCAAGAAGATACCAAACATCAGACTGAATCCCTCTAAAGGAGGACCCTTTGGAGCGCTGCATGCAGCCATGTGGATCTGTGGTTTTGCCCCCAGCAGAATCCCCTGCTCCACTCAGGAAGAATGCCCAGCAGCAGAACCACACTGTTGCTGCTCCCTCAGCTACACCTCCTGAGTCTACAAAGCTCTGACCATGGCTCATCCACTGGGGAAGCAGAGCCAGACCCTTCTCAGGTATACCAGCAGGCACCAGGACAGGGACAGGGGGTGACCTGCTAGAAAGCTTCTGCCTCTCAGAGCTGAGCTGCCACTGTTAGAAGGTCTCAAAACCACTTAGGGAGGGCCTGAAGGATGCGCAGTTGTATCCACTCAGTTTCTTTAGGGTGTGCAGCTGAAAATGGCAGTGCTGAAGCAAACATCACTCCTGCAGGGTGAGAAGGAGGTGCAGCTCGTCCTGGAAGGTTGCCTAACTCCCTGGGTGGCTGTGACCGCTATTGCAAAGGGGCATGCAGGACTAGCCCCTGGTATGGGCTGTCAGTAGCACAGGCATTGGCAGTGATTAGATTAATTTCCTGCTTGCTGCGGGTGTTGGTGTGAGAGGAGGAGGAGCTCAGGCACTGCAACAGGCAGCTTTAGTTCCCTGTGCTCTCAGGGGGGGTCAAAGTGACTGGAAAACCCAGGGAGGGGTGCCAAGGCATAAAGAGACTAATATCCTTGGGCTCTGCTGCTCATGCATTAAATATATGTGGGCAAGTTCTTTGCTTCTTGGTGCATGAGTTCCCTCCTGCGTGATAAACAGTTAATGAATCAGGAGCTCTCCTCTCACAGCCAGCACCAAAATCTCCAGCTGCAGTGTGACACAGGATTCCAGATGAGGTCTCAGCAAAGCAGAGGAAAGTGGCAGAATCACCTCTGGATGTGCTGGCCACGCTTCTCTTGCTGCAGCCCAGGATGCCATTGGCCTTCTGGGCTGCCAGCATGCACTGTTTGCTCATGGCCAGCTTCTCAGCCACCAGCACCCCAAGGCCTTTTCTCCAGGGCTGCTCTCTATCTTCTCATCCCCAGCCTGGATTGATAGTGGGGATTGTTCTGACCCAGGGGCAGGACCCTGCACTTGGTCTTGTTGAAGCTCATGAGCTTCCCCTGGGCCCACCTCTCCAGCTTGTCCAGGTCCTTCTGGATGACATCCTGCCCCTCCAACTTATCACCAGCACCCCATAGCTTGGTGTCATCTGCACACTTGCTGCTGGTGCACTCAATGCTGCTGGCCAGAGCGTTTATACAAATATTAAACAGTCCAGGCCCCAGCACAGAGCCCTGANGGTTCCTCAGGAGGTCACAAACCTGATTTTCACATACAGCAGGAGGGACTTCACTGCCCTGGTCCCTACCTTGTGGTTTTTTAACTTGGGAGGTTTTAACTTGAGATGTTTGTAATATAGGGGTCACAGAATCCCAGTATGGTGGGAGTTGTAAAGAATCACTGGGGATCATCCAGTCCAACCCCCCTGCTCCAGCAGGCTCACCCACAGCAGCTTGCCCAGCATCACCTCCAGGGGCCTTTGGAATCTCTCCACACAAGGACACTCCACAAGCTCTCTGGGCAGCCTGGGCCAGGGCTCTGCACCCTCACACCAAACTACTTTCTCCTCCTGTTCACATGGAACCTGCTGGGTTGCAGTTTGTGCCCATTGCCCCCTGTACCCTTGAGCTCTTGCTCAGTATGGAGCAGCTCCCCTCTGGCTCTGCTCTTCTCCAGGCTAAGCAGCCCCAGGGCTCTCAGCCTTTCCTCCTGCCACAGATGCTCCAGTGCCCTCAGCATCTTGGGAGTCTCTGCTGGACTCTCTCTAGTAGTTCCTTATCTCTTTTGAACTGGGAAGCCTAGGTCTGGACCCAGATGTGGTCTCCTGAAGGCAGAGGAAAAGGAGAACCTCCCTTGCCCTGCTGCTCAGACTCTTCTCAGTGCACCCCAGCAGACCATTGGCCTCCTTGGCCATGGGGCCACGTTGCTGGCTCCTGGGGAACTTGTTCCCCAGCACTCCCAGGTGCTTCTCCGTGGAGCTGCAAACCTTGTGGACATAAGCAGTTCTGTCAAAGCTAGTAATGCATCAGGGTTGCTCCAGAGCCAAAGGCTGCAGGGTGAACACAACACAATCTTTATTAGACACCAGAGGATCCACTGTGGCCTCTTCCCTTGCTCTCTGAGCACAGGCCAGCACAGTGATTGCACACCACAGCTAAGAAGATTTGACCAATGCTAGACCCTTGCTGGGATAATTAGTGCAGGATAATTCACCTTTACTGCCACTGTTTAGTGGTGCAGGAGGGGATGGGGCAGAGACTGCACGGGAAGGGGAACTGAGCACCACACCAGCTCCTGCCAAGGGGGAAGGAAGGGGACCTGTGGGATAAGCTAGCCCAGGAATGTTCTGGGCTTAGACATTAATGAAACACATTGTTAGAGTTTGCTCCTCAGGTTTCCCCTAATTCACAGAAATGAGAGTATTTTCTGCTGGAACATGGGTTTCATCAGCCTGGGACTGCAATCCCAGCCAGGAGCAATTACAGCAGTCTAGTGGCATGTCTGACTCAGACCCAGCACATGGCTGATGGGGAAAAAGCCATCATGAGCTGCCAGCTGCTGCTGAGAGAGTGCCTTTTGCATTTAATGAGTGCATGAAGAAGAGTGTGAGCAGCAGCCTGAGGGAGGTTGTCCTCTCCCTCTGCTGTAGGCAGACCACATCTGGAGTTCTGGGTCCAGGTCTGTGCTTTTCAGTTCAAGAGAGACAAGGAGCTACTGTAGAGAGTCCAGCAGAGGCTCCCAAGATGCTGAGGGCACTGGAACATCTGTGACAGGAGGAAAGGCTGAGAGCCCTGGGGCTGCTTAGCCTGGAGAAGAGCAGAGCCAGAGGGGAGCTGCTCCTTGCTGAGCAAGAGCTCAAGGGTGCAGGGGGCAAGAGGCTGGGGCCACACTCTGCTCAGTGGTGCCCAGGGCCAGGCCAAGGGGCAACAGGCACAAACTGCAACCCAGCAGGTTCCATGTGAACAGGAGGAGCAAGTTGTTTGGTGTGAGGGTGCAGAGCCCTGGCCCAGGCTGCCCAGAGAGCTTGTGGAGTGTCCTTGTGTGGAGAGATTCCAAAGGCCCCTGGAGGTGATGCTGGGCAAGCTGCTGTGGGTGAGCCTGCTGGAGCAGGGGGGTTGGACTGGATGATCCCCAGAGGTCTCTTCCAATGCCCACCATGCTGGGATTCTGGGATGGGCTGTCTGGCTGCTCCTCTGTAAACAGCTGAAGTGTACAGAGCAGTATTTGCATCTCACCATAAACAGTCAAGGTGCTGAACCGCTGTGTGAGCACCTGAGAAGCTTAAGGGGACCTTGCCCAGGCTGAGTTACCCGCCCAAGCTGTCCTGAGCAAATAGAGAGGTAAGAGGTCTATAAGGGTGTTGGAAGCTTATTCTACTATTTCGCTGAGGGGCTGGAGGTTCATTTTGAATCTTGTTTGTGTTGTAAGCAGGACAGTGAATCTTGAGATATTTTTCTTAGTGTCCTATCAAGACTTTCTCTCTTTGGGGTCATCTGAGTGGAACAACTTTCTCCAGCCTGTTCTCCTTTCTCAGTCTTTTTCTGGCGCTTTCTGTGTCACTGGTGGTTTTTTATGGTACACCATATCCAGAAAAGGAGACTCCACAACTTCTCTGGGCTGCCTGGGCCAGTGCTCTGGCACCCACACAGCAAGGATGACCTTACTTGGTCCTCAGTTTAATGCTGGAAGATACTTGGTGCAAGCACTATTGCTGGTCACAGAGACCTCTGCTAACAGAGGCACAGAAAGAGTTCATACTCTGAAAGGCAATTAGTGGTGATCTAGCTTGGTTTGAGTGTCCAGGGTTCACAGAAGCCATCCTAAAAGCAGAAGGCAAGTGCCCTCCTGTGTAAGGATGACACTGATCTCCTCCAGCCCCACACTCCAGCTCACCAGCCCATGCCATCGAGAAGAGCTGAGCTGTTAGACCACAAGACTCTGCTTCTCAATGAGCTGGCAACAGCCAAAAGGCCTGAGGAGAAGTGAAGCTCTTCCTCCCACACTGCTCAGGTGCAAACAGCCCTGCCCTGGCTCTAGCCACTCACTGATTGGAGCTGTGAGATGCACACCAGCTTCAGCCCTCTCAGAGGAGAGCTGTGGGGAAGATGGATCAGCAGCCAGCATGGGTGGCCTGTTCATATCTGCTGGAGTGTTTGAGGAGTGACAGCTCAATGAACTGAGGAAAGTTAGACCTCAGCTTGCACTGCAACAACTGCCAGTCATTCCTTCAAGGTAACTAGCCCCCTCCAGAGAGCCAGAGCCCACCCTGAGCACCCAGCCAGGAGAGGGCCACTGAACAAAGGGAAAGGACATGGTGAAACCCTCACAAGGTGATTTTAAAGCACTTACAGTCCTGCTTGTGCTTCCAGTCCTCCAACATGGCCATAGTGAAGCCTCACAGCAGCTCAACATGTGCAAAATCATAGAATCATAGAATGGTTAGGGTTGGAAGGGACCTCTGGAGGTCATCTAGTCCAACCCTCCTGCAGTGGGCAGGGACCTCCCTAACTAGATCAGGTTGCCCAGAGCCCTGTCAAGCCTCACCTTGAATGCCTCCAGGGATGGGGCCTCTCCTGTGCTTATCCAGTGGCATCTCTGCTCTGCATCAGCATTTAGCCTGATAAATAGCCTGGACACCACCTGCATTGCTAGTGTGACCCCACTGATTTCAGATCAATATGGTTCAAGGTATCAAAAGAAAGGGAAAGTAAATTAATGGTTTGCTTTTCTAAACAGCTTCACAATGGATTTAAAAAAATCCTTGATCAAATCTGTGTCTTGGGGGTTTGGGTTTTGTTCTGCTTGTTCACCTTAAAAATGTCCAACATGGACTTGCTGATTCTGACAGTGAATTCAGGTCTCGGCCACACATAGTGAGTCCTGTGGTGCCTCCTTGAAGGGAAGAGCTTTGAACACAGAGCATTTTCCACTCTGTGTTTACTGCACAGTTTGAACTGAATGAGGGTGCTGCTCACAAGTTTCTCTTTCATTCTCTCAGTCCTCCTCAAAGTTGTTTTTAAATGGAATCCAAAATACCACCAATCACTACTAATTTTACCAAACCTGCAAAACCTCAACCCAACTGCTTTCTCCAGTGGTTCAGGGCAACCAGTAGACATGGACTCTATTTCAAGGGGGAGAAAAGAAGATGCAAGCAGAGGAGAAACCTTTTCATCCGCTGTACTGCACACAAAGCCACAAACCTCTCTCTCCTTCTAAAGAGAAGACCCTCGTGCAGTTCTCTGGGACAGAGAAGGCTCCTAGCTAACATAGCCCTGAACACAGCAGCTCTCTGGGACACCCCTCCAGCATTTAAAGGTGAATTAGGATCTGTACCTGACTCCATTCGATGCAGGCAGTCCTGTGCTGGGATTCCCAGCTTGAGGCAAAGCCCAGGTGCTCTGTGCATTGAGTCTTGGCGTGGATCTTGCTCCAAACAAGGTCTGTTTGTTGTAGGGCAGGAAGGCGACGCTGGAAGAACTTACTGACGCTGTCCTACCGGAGACCGGATGAGTACCAGAGGAGTTGGAGAAGCTGATCATGGAGTGGCGGGAGCGTGTGGTGATGGGCCCAGTGCCACTGCTCAGCCAGCACTGCTGGCAAGAGCAAGGGACCCCAGGGTGAAGAGGGGCCAAGGAGGCCGTCAGTGGGTACGGCGTGTCCAAGCGTCTCTGAACGCTGCGCCGAAACCTCGTGGTCTTGTTGGTCTGCACTTGAGCCACCAAGTCAACTTCATAGTTGTAGCCCAAGGGTCCCAGATCCACTCGCTGGTGGTTGGTGGTGTGGGCTTGCTCCAGGAACACGCAGACACTCATCTCATAAGGGGACCACCCTCCTTCATCATTCTGCCACTCCCAGATGATGCCCTGCCCAGCAGCGGAGTCTCGGGAGAAGAGATGCCTGTGCACGGCTCGCATCGTCCCTGCCAGGGAGAGGGGAGGAAACAACATCACTCACACAGAATCTGACTGCTTTGACTTGGAAGGGATCTCGCAAGGTTGTCCAGTCCAATCCTCCCCTGCAGTCAGCAGGGACATCTGCAGCTAGAGCAGGCTGCTTACAGCCCTGAACAATCTCACCTGGAATAGTTCCAGGGATGGGACATCTCCCACCTCTCTGGGCAACCCAGACCAGGGTCTCACCACCTTCAGCATAAAAAATGTCTTCTATCTAGTGTAAATCTCCTCTTTTAGTTTCAAACCATCACCCCTTGTCCTGTCACAACAGGCTCTGCTGAAGAGCCTCTGCCCATCTTTCTGTTAGATCCCTTTAAGTACTGAAAGGCCACAAGAAGGTCTCCCTGGAGCCTTCTCTTCTCCAGGTTGAACAAGCCCAACTCTCTCAGCCTGTCCTCACAGCAGAGGGCATCCAGCCCTCAGATCATTTTGTGAGCAGAGAACTGAAGGGCATATAGTCTCAGGAACTCATTTCCACACACACCTCTGATCTCTACATCAGGGTGGCCTCCCTCACCTCTCCCTCAAAAGAGGCACTAAGAGACTTTCTCCTGACAGGGCTGGGTTTGCTCCTGAAGCTGAGGGAAACGCTATACTCCCCAGATCCCTGTCCCTCTGCCAGATCTCATTGTGGGCTAGCAACAGGTTCAAAAGCTGCTGGGACAAAGGGCGGAAAATGAGGGAAAGAGAGAGGATGCAGAGGGAGACACACCCCAGCACAAAGATCACAGATGCCTCTCTGACGTTAGCAAACAAAAAGAAAACCAGGCTGAGGCCCAGATCTGGTTAAAATAACCGAACTCCCACAGCCCTGACAACAGAGTAACTATAGAGATATGACAGTGTGGGGAAGAGCTTTGCAGGAGCTTTAAAGAGGCTGAACACCCACCTCGCTCCACACGAGTCTGGGCAACTGGGCTCCTGGGGGAGCACTGAAGTCCCAGAAGGATTTTGGCGAGGGGACAGACAGGGCAAGCTCCTCCAGGCTCCTGACTGCTCAGAGAGATAGCAAGACTGGAGAGGAGAAGACACCAAAGTCATGTGGAATCTGGAGAGAGCTGCTGCTCAGACAAAGGGAGAGAAGTGAGAGCTGAGAGGCTGCTGGTGCGACACTGCTCAACAGCAGCAGCAGGAGCTCCAAGCCCCTGCAGCTCCCCAGGGACACCTCACTCCTTTCTTTACAGAAGCTTTACAACTGCTGCAAAAAGGAGTTCCTGCAGCAGGGTCAGAACTGCTGTTGCTGGGAAAATCCTCAGCAGCTCTACAGCAAGGAGGAGGAGCAGGAAATGCTGCAGGGCAAGCAAGTCTGGGGATGCAGGTGGGTTGTTGGTGGTGGGGAACAGGGGTGCAGCGAGCCAGAGAACAGCACCAAAGGAAAGAGGTAAAGCCTAAGAGGTCAAGAGAGTTAGGACCCTAAGCTTCAGGACCACAGGTAAAATGAGTATCGACACCTAAAGTCTGCAGAGAACTGCCCCAGGACATTGCTGGTGGCTCCATGGGGCCAGGCCATCCAAGCAAGCTTTACACCCAAGAAGGAGAGCCCAAGGAAGAGGGAGGACAGCCCACGTGGGACTCCATGCTGACAAAACCCAACTGCTACCTGCCTTCAGGCTCTAGCTGGCTGCATGCTGGCTCCTGTATCTGCCTCACATTGCTCTTCTTTCCACCCCATGCTCGTGGGGTGCTGCAGAAACTGCTAGGACTTGACTCAAACCATAAGGCTCTTAAACCTTCTTACTGCTAGAAATTATGCTTGATGGCATGGAAGTCACGTCTCTGCTCCTACCAACCCTCCCAGGCTGCTCTGGGAACAGTGCTGGTGGTTCCTCTATAGCACTTTGGTGGTCAGACCATAATGAGACCCTGTGCTGGGGTGTGGACATGTCCCACATGTCACTGCAGAAACTCAATCAGGCAAGACAGACCTGAGCTGGAAAAGGCTGAAGGTCTCTCAAAGGCAGAATGTGCCAGACCAGGCAGGACTCCCATTTCTGCTGGGGAGCTGAAGGCACCAGTGACCAGAACAACCTGGCTCAGCCCATGCAGGGGATGAGCACTCAGAAAAGGGCCAGCTCCTACTCCCAACCTACTGCTTCAGTAGCCAGAGCAGCACCAAGTGTCCTGCCTGTTGCAGAGCAGGGTTCTCCAGTGACACCATCCAACCAGCAGACCTAAAAAGCTCCTAGCAGCCAGTGGAACACAACCACCTCCTCCATAAAAACTTGGATTAAACCCTAATAGCTCTATCAGAAAGCTTAGGCATGCCTGTGGGAAAAGGCCTTCCCCCGGCAGAAATCAGAGCAGAAAGTGTCAGCAGAATCAAGGTAACCTTCTCCAGCCAGGAATGGTCATCTTACAAGGGAAAGCAGAAAGAAACAGTCAAAAGCAAACTCCAGCAACAACTGCTCCCATCCAGCAAGCAAGTCCTGCAAAGGTTTAGAAACACAAAGCTACAGCCTCTGCAGGTGGGCAACACCATGGCTGACATCCTGAGAAAAAGGAGGAGCACGGATGAGACTGGGCTGGAAATGAAGTGGTGAGAAGTGCACTACATGCAGGCATGAGCGCAGGGAACCTGCCTCGAAGAGAAAGGGGAAAGCAAAGTGCCAGAAAGTTCAGTGGGACATCCCACCTGGAGGTGATCCTGGGCAAGCTGCTGTGGGTGACCCTGCTCGAGCAGCAGGGTTGGAGGATGATCCCCAGAAATCCCTTCCAGCCCCCCACCATGCTGGATTCTGCAAGATCAGCAAGCTTGCCCCAGCTCCACTGGCAGGCCAGAAGCAGCACAGAGAGGACTTGAGGTGTTTGCAAGCAAGCTGTGCTCCTCACACCTCCAAAGAGCAGCAGGGAGAAGAGCTTTTAGGAGTCAAAGCCATGCACATGGAAAACATTCCCCATTCCCAAAGGCTGGCAGGGAGACTAGCATTCCTCTCCAGGGTGGGCAAACAGCTGTGGTGAGAGGACAACTCCACTCACTGCCAGCTAATCTGCCTTGACCAGCAGCTGAAGCTGGGGCTAATCCTGCCAGCAGATCCCCCTCCACAGCTGTCCACCCCCGTGGTGGGGACACTGCTCCTGCTAACACTCCTTCCTGTTATTCCCCCTGGCTTCCTGCGAAGAGCCTGTTTGTCTGTCTAAGAGCTAAGGAGCAGAATACAACAGCCTAGTTTTTCCCTCCCTTTAAAGATTTTTTCCTAGGGATGTTTCCTGCAGAGATCCTCTCCTCCAGCACATGACAAAGGTCAGCTGGCTCCTGCCTCAGGAAGGTTCACAGTTAAGGCAGAAGCCTGCAGAGAGGAAAAGCTTTGCCTAGAACTGGGCCACTGAAAGGGGATGCAAGTGTTTCCACCAGGCACATTGCAGAGCAGACAGGTGCTTGTGGAGGGTGAGCTGGGCACTCTGATCCAGAGGAATGGGAAACACTACAGCAGAGCCATGAAGTGGAATCACCCAAGGAAGGTGAGATCATGCCAGCCAACATCACTTCCAAGATTGTAGTGGACTGTCCCCCAGAGATGACTCCAAACCATGGACAATATTTGCTAGGTGCTCTGAGATCTTTCACAAGGGTCTAAAGAGATACAAGACTGCTGGAGCAGAGTCTAGCTGGAGGTCTGGGTCCAGTCTTGTCCAACATAATCATCCGAAGGCACTGAGTGGCCCCTCAGCCAGTTTGCTGCTGATCCAGCACTGGAGGAGTAGCTGACACCCTGTCAGCCTGTGCTGCCATTCAGGGAGAGCTGGACAGGCTGAGAGCTGGGGAGAGGAACCTCCTGGAGTTCAGCAAGGGCAAGGGGAGAGTCCTGCACCTCTGGAGAGGCAGCTCCACTCACAGAAAAGGATGTGCCATTCCCACTGGGACACACCTTTCACCCTCCCACAGGCACTCTGCTCACCCCACCAAACTGAGCCCTTTCCTGACAAGGAACAGTCCAGGACTGGTGCTCATGGGTTAGAGCTGAGGTGGCTGGAAGTGTCCTTCACAAGTTAGGCCTGAAGAACACAAGTCAGAGGTGGCAGCTCTGGTGGTCCATGCTGTATTGCTTGAAGGCCCAGCCTCAGAAGGACTGGCTCAAAGAGATCTGCCAAGGCATCCAGCTAAGAATGTTCCTCACCCAGGACAGCACTAGAAAAAAACTAATTCTAAGGTCACCAAGTCAGAATAAAAACAGGGATGCAGCTGTGATCACCACTCACATCTGCTCCAACCACTTCCCCCTCCTGGAGGAATTGCCCAATCCTGCAGTTGATTCAAGATATCAAACACTAGGTGCTTCGACTGACAAGAAATCAGCAGTGTCCAGCTCTACAGCTTGGGGTGATGCTGATTGTCCTGCTCCTGCTGGCAAAGGGGAAACTGATCCACGGAGAATTTTCCAAAGCAGCCATTCATTTGAGGTGTGTAATCTGGGATCTCCCTGGATTTTCCAGAGATAAAGAGCATGCATTCCACCCCATTTCCACAGCTGCAGCTGCTCAGCACACGAGGAGCAAAAGAGGGTAGAAGTCATCTGAGCAAATTCAGAGCTGTTAGCCCCAGTGACCCAAACTGATACAGAATCCCAGAATTTCAGGATGGTGAGGGTTGGAAGGGACCTCTGGGGACCATCCAGTCCAGCCCCCCTGCTAAAGCAGGCTCACCCACAGCAGCTTGCCCAGGATCACCTCCAGGGGCCTTTGGAATCTCTCCACACAAGGACACTCCACAAGCTCTCTGGGCAGCCTGGGCCAGGGCTCTGCACCCTCAC
>VWZO01009925.1:0-36835 GCA_013396975.1 Bucco capensis
AAGCCTAGCCACAACGACATGTTACCTAGTGCACAGAAAAAGCTGATAAGCTTTCTGCCAGCCTGCTAACAGGACTAATGTTGCCTTATTCATACATTTGCTGCTTCATTAACATTCAAGAGGAAGAAAATGGAAATGATACCATAAAATCCTCAATTTGCATTCAGGTATAGCAACCTCTCTGCCATAAAATCTGTATGTATCAGCCATCCATGCTAAATAAGTCTTGTCAGTGCTCCTTGAAGCTTTCTGTCTGCTATGAATCTGCAGAGGAAACATCATTAAAGCTGGCTCTTTGTGTAGGCATTTGTTACTGTGACAGATTGCTCAGCACAATCATAGCTTATTTGGACACATTTGGTATCACTTATCACAGAGTCTTTGGCTTCCTAAGCAAACCCTAACAGATGAACATTTAAAATTTCCACAGTGCAATGGAGATACCAGTGTCTCCAGGGAGTCTCCTAGTAGAGTCAAGTCCATTGGATACAAGAAGCTGGTGGGGAAGGCTAAAACATGGATTTAGGAGGTGTTAGGTACTCTGGGGTAACAAGTCTTGTGTATGTGTTCATCCTACAGTAAAGCAAAGCTTGCTTGTCATGCCTGAGAAGTTGAGGCTGCTCATGCTGCTGCAGGAGCCCTCCAAGTAGCAGCAGCTCTGAGCCCAGGCAAGGAGGCAGAGCTTCCTGTGCAGGAGCAGCACCATGGCTGTAGGCTTGCTGCAGCTTCTGGGCCAGAGCTGCCACTGTCCCCTGCTCTGTGACAGCAGCTCCCAAGGGTTACTGCTGCCCAAACACTAGGCAGTAACAGAGAAGAAATGAGCAAGTTGTCTCATCAGAAGTCTCCTGGCTTGGTTTTGAACATGAAGGCTGTCACTAAGCATTTTGGAATTTACTGTTAGCTCAAACAAGAAACATTTAAAAACTTAAAACCCTCTAGTGATTTACACATCATCATTCACTACATAGCTTCCAAAACTTAATTATACTACTTAAAACCTGAATAAATTACAGAATCTTTCATGGATTTTGGTTTCAATGCTTAGGGCATAAATCAAAAAGCGAATTCCCATTTGCAGTGACAATGTCATTCATATTTTAATATCTATTTACTAAGAAGGTCAGCACAATATAAAACCATGAAGTTATAATTAAAACTGTGTAAAGCCCAGGGCCAGAACCTCTAGAGGAGATGCTAGTGTGCTGGGAACAAGAGTGTGCCTGCAGAGGGCATTTCATTTGCCAGCCCACATTTCCTCTAGTGTTTCCCAGAGATCCACTGTAACACAAACCTGCAGTTAGATGGTGAAAGGGAAAATAAGGAAAAGAAATAGCTCTTGCTTTAGGTCCAAGTGTCCCTATCCAAACCTCTGCTTTTGGATCTGCCCACGCTTCCCATTCTGTGCTTACTTTAAGACTTTATTTAAAGGAATTATGGCAGGAGACCAGGTCTCACCAGCACTTGAATAGAAACTGATGATTTAGAGCAAATTAGGTAGTAGCAGGCCAAGCCAGCAACAGTAAGTAAAGACAGGCCTGCAGAGAGATAGTCTGACTGCTGCTGTGGGACATGCTAACCAATCTGTGTGAAAAAGAGTTCAACAGGCTTCTGCAAAGGTCCTGGAATATAGAGGGGAAAATACATACCTGTGTATATACTTTATTGCTGGCTTTTCCCAGGCTGATGCTCTCTTTCCACAGCAGAGAGTTCCTTGATTCCATGTGGTCTGAGAAGAGTTTCTGGGAGAGCAGCCAGATTGTTAGGGAGCCTGGAGTCTGGGGTCTGCATGATGTCAGAGACCCTAGGTGTATTGAGTGCTCTTTCTTTTACAGCCACCACATGCCTACCTGAAAGGTTTGTATACATTGTCCTAGCTCTCTCAGACTTTCCTCTTAGGAGAAATGTTTCAGTACTTCCATCATCTTTGTGGCCTTTCACTCATGTCTTCTTCCCAGATGTTGTTCTCTGTCACTGCCTCGGAGACATTCTCAGGCTATTTAAAGCTTCTCCCAGAAGCTCCTCTACTCTTCTGCTGCTCTTGTGGTGGTGTGAAGCATGCCTTTGCTCTGCTGGGATACCTGGTTCCTCAGACTCTCAGCTCTGTTGCTTTGGACTGTGTCTTCCTTATAGCTAGTCTGAACCTACTCTCCTTTAAATGATTTTAAACCATTACCTCTTGTTCTAGCACGACAGGCTCTATTAAAAAGTCTGTCTTCATCCTTCTTATAAGCCCCTTTTAGGTACTGAAAGGCTGCAATAAGGTCTCCCTGGAGCCTTCTCTTCTCCAGGCTATTCATTTCTTGATACATCTAGTCACTCCTTTCCATCATTTGAGCCTTTCCAATAACAAGATAAAGGTCTCAACATGAAGTCAGCAGGACTGTATCTAGAAGACAAATAGTACAGAGTTTTCCTAGCCTCCACTGTGGCACATCCTTTTCCCAAGTTTGCATGGATAAACACATCCATCACTTTGCAAAAGAAGTTCCTGAACTGCTCTCAGCAGCTCTTTCCTTCAGCAACACTATGTACCCATCTGTCTGCTGTGCTGTGCACCCCAGGGGCTGGCCACAGGCTTGTTATCCCAGAGCAGTAACTGCAGTGAACTGCCATGGCTTTAGTGACACAGTAGAAAAGCTCTAAGAGCAAAACCCAGCATCATCTCCCAGGCATGTAATTTTTCTTTACAGGTAAGCATCTGCAGGGGAGGATATGGTGTGGTTTTCTGCCTTGTTTCATGCAAGACATCAGGCTTCCCTTGTGATTCATGCATTCCTCTTCCAGGGATTTATTGTACTCTGTGCACTGCCTGGATATGTTTTTGGAAAGCTAGACTGGTGAATGCTGTGAGCCCTAAGATTATAAAGCAAAATTATTTTTAGTTGACCAAAAGAGTCTTGAGCCCAGCAGGAGACCCAACATTTCCTTTCAGCTGAAGCTGGCTCTGACTCCAGGCAAACTTACTGTGAACAAACAGCAAGTCAGTAAATCATTAAGTGAGAAGCATCAACAGGCACTGAGGACAACAGGACTGGCAGGTCAGCATTGCCTTGAACCTGACCTGCAGAACCCTCAGATCCTCACTGAGAGGGCAGAGACATTCATGAATTTTCCTGTTTGTACAGTGTTGCAAAACAGCTAAGAAACACTTCAAAACTGTTCAGAGAATAACAAAAACTAAAAATGTGTTGCTTGTCAATAATGTACATAGAATGTTTTCCCATTAGTTACACTCTCTTTGCAGATGGAGTGGGATATTCCTCATTAAAAGCCAGAAAATATTGGAAGGGGTCTGGAAAAGAATTGCTCTGTTGAAAACTCTCAGTGTGCTCTGTGGCTTGGACTTTAGCAGAAGGATTTTAATGAGAAAACTCATTTTTTCTTTAAAGCAAAACTTTTTCTTGATCAGTATTCCACAGTGTTTCTGGTAGAATAATAAAAAGGAGGCATTTTCTGCTAGGGAATTCATAGACCTTTCCTGCAGCACCTAAATCCATCCTCACTTACATGCCATAGGGAGCTCACTACCTTACTACCTGCTTATACTGGCAGGTAGGGCAGTGGCCTACCTGTGGCACGCTCTCAGCTATAGATTAGATGGCTTAGACACAGCTTAAGGAACTTGGGGACAAATTGTTCCACTTTCCTATGCGTTAGGGTCTGCATTTTTAAGCTCTTCTAGAGCTTCTTGAACCCTCTGGTTGAAGGGTTAATGCTGGCTTTTCACTGTTCCTTTGAATACTTTTCTATGACTGTGATATGAAGGGAAGAATTTTCCCCTACACAGAGCTAGGTCAAGTGTGTTTGAGGCTGTCTTCAGTTTTGAGTGAGTCAGTGGCTTCAGGAGCCTGGGCTCATGCTCTCAGACCTAACTTGTTAGTGCTCCTTTTGATTCAAGCCTGGAATGGCAGTGGCAAGCTTTCTTAAAAGCTAGGGATGAAATACCCTCAGTGTAGCATCTTTCATAGAGCCTGTGAGCACTATCCCTCCTGTACTTTTATCTGGCAGATAACCTGGTGCCTGCTAACCAGGGACAAGAGAGAGGAGCTTCAACTCTGCTTTACTTCCCTTTGGGTCCAGCACTGGCTTTAGGAGCCAGCTCTGGAGACACAAAGGATGTGCAAAATAGCTGTCAGCTATACTAACTGCACCCCCAGCACAGAGAGAAATGCTGTGCTGTGTTTTGGCGCAAAGAAGCCAGAAAAGAGCTCCCAAGATCAGGGCCTGACTCACTGTCAGTATCAAAGTATGTGCAGGGAGCAGAGCATCCTCAGCTGCATGCTTAGCATCAGAAATCCTAGAGGAGTCAGAAAGACACATAACGTGTTGCTGGGTTGGGCCTAATGCATGATAATGGGAAATGAAATGACCAAATATAGCTGATTCACAAAGCAAAGTAGAGAAGATGAACATTTCTGTGCAACAGATACATATTTCCATGTATATAGAGAATCTGTAGGGATCCAGTTGATATATATAAATCTCTGTGTATGTGTACATTACTCAGTACAGCTACATGTTAGTAACATCAATACTAAACCCCAGCAGAAACACATCTCCAGCTGGCTGTGAGACAGAAATGGGTGATCTCCTGCTAGGTTTGGACAGCCTAAATATAGCTCAAAAGATGCTTCTGACACACTTGTCTCTTCTGTTTGGTTGTCAATCGTACTCTGAACAGAAGTACCCTGAAGAAAGGGGTTTCTGTGCTCTCTACATGTGGTCCTTTTCCCAGCAAATAAATGGGAAAGCAGCCTTGGAGAATGTGAGTCATCTGATCTGTCAAGCTGAAACCATTAGGCAGAGACTAGGCAGATGGAGATGCTTGTGTGATTCAGGCCAAAGAGACATTTAAAAATGAGACTGTTTCATCTTTCTCATTGAGGTTAGGTAAGTTCCTCTTGGTGGGTAGGACACTAGTGTTTTCTCTTCAGTTCAGCAAGGCAGTATTTGCTATGTGCCTACAAGTTACCTACCCCACATCAGCCAAGACTAAGCTGCACTTGCTCTCTATTTGCCTGGTCAGTGAAGTACCATGTCTGGGCCACCAGCCTGCCCTTGGCAAGCAGTTAGTGTGTTAACACCCAGAGCTGCACACTTGACACCTGCAGCCTCCAGCTTCTGAAAGAGGATGGTGTAACACAACAGGGAAAGAGGAGTAAAGTGGGTGTTCTCTGAATCTAGCTGGTCCCAGGGATGAGGAGAGCTAAATACTTTCCTTCCTTTCTAAGTTGGACAAGTCTGATACTGATTTCTACAAGGGCATCAACAAATTCTAGATCAATAGAAACCAGCAGTATGATGGAGAATGACAGTGTGTCCACACAGGCTTGAGTCCTGCTCTTAAATGAGTAGTGGACATGTGCACCTTACTGGACCACCCTTCCTAGGCAACACCACGGGTACCTGCCCGAGAACCCAGCCCTGCATTTTCTGCAGCATGAAACCCCCTCTGGTTATTGGATGTTGCTGTTTGCAGTGCACTACACAAAGCTCAGATCCTTACTGCTTACACACAGGCTGCTTTGCTTGACACTGCTGTGTATGTATATTGACATATCACTTGAGCTACAGATCTCATGCTCATTTGCCATCATGCTCAATGTGGAGAGCAAACAGGCAAGCCCAGGGATTTGCATCTGTGACACCATCAGCTGAGCTGCTGCAACCAGGCAGAAATTCACCAGGCTGCCTTCTGACAATGGGAAGTATAGTGGCATAAGGTACTTACATCTCTCTAAATCTGTCCTCACTGTCCTAGTCTTTCACTCTGCTTTTATTAACAGGTTCCTGATTTTCTTAAGGCAATTTTCTGTATTTTTTTCTCATTATTTATTGCTGTTTAACAAGTACTGAACTGCAATGGTTTTAATTAGCCCACAGAATAATTCTAACTGGCTACTTATCTAAGTGAATAGGATGCAGTGGGGCATTCAGCTCACCTTCAAAGCCTCTGCATGCCATTGCTTTCAGGTGACTCTGAATGGATGGCAGTTACCCATCAGGAGCAGCAGAGACCTTCCTTGAAGTCCCACCATGCCCTGTACCTGGGACAGAATAAGGCCCTGTTCCTGAAGAAGCCACAGCAATTGATCAGGTGGGCAGCCAGTGATGCTGAACACTCTGCAGGGTGTGTTTGAGCAGGTGAAAAGAGAGGTGACCACCCCATGGCCCTGAAGCCACAAGCAGTGCATAAACTGCTTAAATCCCTGCTCATGGCACAGCTGCCTCTGCTGTGGGCTGCGGCAGCAGATCAGTGTCCCCAGGTCTGGCAGGAGAGCAGTCAGCAGGAGCTGTTGCAGCCATCATCTCTCAGCTGCCCTGGACTGAGCTCCATGCTGCCCTGTGCCATGACAGGGAGGTCCTTCAGCTGTCCCCAGTGCCCCCTCCCCTGTCTGCAGCACCTGTCCTGTCACTTGCTGCCTTTATGATATTTGGTTGTTCAGGCCAAAAGGGGTGGGCAATCCACTTGCACATAGCTAAGCTAGGAAGTAGTACACGTTAAACTATTCAGAATAATAGGTATTTATTTTCAGTGCTATCTGAATTAAATATTGGTATAATATATCCACGTCTGAGGTAATAAATTAAAAATCAATTCAAGATTTCAGTCCCATGTTTGTGCTGCATATTTTATCTACCATTATACATCATTTTGAAGCAAACACACATAGTCCATACTTCTGAATGCAGCTAGGAATAGTATTTTAACACAGTCACTTTTTGTTTCACTATTATTTTGCTGAGAATGGTTATTGCATGATACACTTTGAGTAGATGTTTTAGTTATACTAGAGTTTTCTATTCCATCACATATATTGTAGTTATAGGAAGATGGGCATGAAGATGTGCTTTGAGCCAAGGAAGGCAAATACTGCCTCAGTGATAGCACATACTGCAGGATTATTGTCTCCCTGCACTAGAGCCCAGATCCAACAAAGCCATTTCAGTGTGTGCTTAGCTTCAGACATAGGAGTCTTCTCAGTGCCATCCATGGCCTTGAGTGTTTGCTGAATCAAGGACTAGCCAAGCCTGCAGACCTCAATTCATAGACTCCTTGACCTGTGTGTTATTTGAAAAGAGCTTTGCTGGTTTCATTATTTTTGTCAGATATTTTCTAATGACCTTCAGAAGATTTTTCATATCAGTGAAGCACCCATGAAGTTTCTAACCTGGTTCAGAAATACACTATGAAAAAATAAGCAGCTACAATGACTCTCTTCTACACAGTTTGTTAAAAGCAACAAGTTTGTAAAGTTATTAAAGTAATTTTTCCCCATGGTAAAATAGATTTAAAAAAATAAACTCTTCATTTCATCATCTTCCATCAAACATATAAGCATGGCAAAGGGCAGGGCATACCTCAGGTATTTTCAGTTATAACTGCAAGAGACTGAGTGTGACAATCTTTTTGCACTGAAATGCTGGTGGTAGTAAGGCCCTTTCAGCTAAGTCTCCATCAAGCCCAGCATTAGTGAGCTAAAGAAAGAAACAAACACAAAAATTTTGCTTGCATATAACTTCTTCATAATCCTGAATTGAAAAACCCCTCTTATTTAACTGCTGCCATTAAAGAAGTATACCTCACCTTCTCCTTCTTTTAACTGTAAGCAGTGATTCTGAGTGCAAAGGATTCAAAGCACTCCCTAAAATTACTGTGGCATGCCATCAGACTCTTAATGCTCATCCATTGTGCTAACCCCCACTGAAATCAGGAAGCTATAGTTTAGAGCTCAAGCTAATGGTTGTCTTGGTGTTAAACATCTACTTCCATCAGGTTTTCCTTCCCCTATTTTGTAAATGACTGGAAGTGCTCATGAGGTGATGCCAAAGAACCGCTGGGTGTTCCTACCAAAAGCTATAGTCTGTGTGAAAACTCTCCATGCTCATGCAGTGAATTGCATCATTGGCAGGACCATGCTCTACACTGCACTGGGCTTGGGCCTGGCCACGAGGGCACAGCTTGTGCAGCCTGGAGGTCTTCAGTACTCCACCGAGCTCACCATTGCCATCGGTTCATCAAACGTTGCCAGCCTCATCTGCTTTGGGGTAGGGATGGAGAGGATTTGCCCAGTGTCAGCTGGGGAGTGAATACCATTGTCTACTATGTTGGCCACTTCCTCCTCGTGGTCCTCATAGAGCGTGTTGATGTGCAGCAAGGGGTGGGCTGGGCTGCAGTTCAGGGCAGCTGTTGGCTCTGGCTTGACTTGGTTCAAAGTCAGACTTGTTGCAGCAGAGGTTGTGGCTATGTGGTTGTGGTTACAGGTGACAAAAGCCGCAGCAGCAGGCACAGTTCTGCATGTCTCAGATGAGTACAGGATCTCTTTTGCAGGAGAGGTGTCTAAAAGAAAACAAACCAGCCAGTTAAAAGACAGATTATCTTTCATCCTTTGAGTCTATCAGAGAGCAGTGTCCTGAACCAACACAAGTCATTGGCAGTTTTGCCACTGGTATCAGTGGAAGCAGGAGTGGACCCAAAACTGAATTTTCTTGGGACCCTTTGAGAAATCCAAGAGGACTATTTCAAAACACCAGGGCTGTAAGCTTAGGGAAACAGGACAAACAACAAATGGGTTTGTTACATCTTGCTCTTTTTTATGCATGCTCATGCTTCCTTACATGAATGGTGCTTTTGTCAAATGAGCAAAAAACAACTGAAAAGTCTCTTTTATTCTCCTCTACAGTCTGGCAGGTGCTTTATAAACATTATCATTTACTGTTTTGACAAATGTTGTGACTGTTGAAATCCACAGGATGGAATACAAAAAGCACTGATATTGTCAATGGAAAATCTAGTGGTTACATACTGTAAGCCACTTGTCTTTAGAAAGAACTCAGCAATGAGACATCAACTGATGTCTCTTTCCAAAGATTTTAGGTCTGCCTTACCTGATGGACTGCAGTGTAGGTCTAACTCAAAAGCAAAGCTTAAAAATTTTCATGGGAATGGGGAGTAACAGAGCTCCTAAATTACAGTAATTTTTGCCCTTAAAATAGTCAAGCACTAATTTACATGAAGGTAATTAAGACCAGAAAACCCCAGTAGTTTTGAGGAGTTGAAATCAGAGCAGGTGACTGGATAAGGAATGCTGTAGAATAGCTCACATGCACACTGGGGGAGCTGGAGGGCTCTGAGGAGCAGAGGGATTTGGAAGTGACAGAAACGTTTATACCTCGAATCACTTGTTTGCTGGGCAGTGGGGTGATGGTGGCTGTCAGTCTGTCGAAGCCCAGAGGGAGGTCTTAGCTTGTAATGAGATGAGAGCCATTGCTTTAAGGATGTACAAATCTTTCTGTAACTTCAACTGCATAGTGCTGCTTTCTCATGTCAGTAGCTTACAACAGTCAACAAGAAGATACCTATCTGTCTATCAGCTTATCTACTGATCTATCACTTTGCTTAATCCTCACATAGCCTTCCCCATCACTCTAGCACCTAACAGTTACTGATACATTTGAAACACTCCTTTGAGGTAAGAAAGAGACAGGATTTCCAAGAGACACACACAGGAAACTGAGGCACAGGAAGAACATCTCCTGTGAGGCCACACGGTAAGGCAATGACAGAGTTCCTGAATCGCTGACCAGCACCCACACTTCAGACCGTCTGTCCTCTGGTCCATAGGAGACAGAAGACAATGTAAAACATCTCATGCATGAAGGCTGTACCAAAGATTTCTATTGGGATTTCCCAGGTGACAAACATATGCCAACCCCTAAGCACTGGTAGTTAAAGAGAATGCTTTCTACAGGCAGCTATAGTTGCCATTAGCACAGTTTCTTACACAGTCCTAAGTGGCTATTACTGGTCTGAATATCGATCATCTACCATGGCAGTTTACGTTTGACTTGAAAACAAGGCAGGTTTGAAATGTGCCAGGTGCTGGTGGAGCAGGAAGGGTATCCTGGAGGCCAAACTCTCCTCATTTCCTGGGCAAGCCATGACCACATTTGTAACTTTGAAAAACTAACTGCACTGACAGTCTACAGGCTGACTGGTACAGCTCTACCTTTAGCAATCATTATAAACAATAGAGCTGTTAAGGAGAGAGGACATTTATTTCTGAGGCCTGCAAGCCTTAAGATTATTAGCTATCTCAAAATCTAGCAAGGTAGGCCAACCAGTTCAGATAAGCTTTGAGTTCCTGAAGATCACTGTGAAAGTGATGGTCTGTGGGGGTGGGATGGGCACTAGGGCATACTGTACCTTTGAGAGAGGAGGTCACATGCACTATGACATTCTCTTCCTGGTTTAAAAATCCCCCCTCTTGGCTCTTTGATGTAGGCATCGAGGGGATGGCTTGAGTCTCCGGCTTGGGTTTTTTGCTACTAAGTATATATGGATGAACGTCCAAGGAAAAGTGCCGGGTGTGTTTCTTCTCAGTGCTTGTGCTTGTGATGGTGTTTGGCTCTGTTTTCTGAGTGGATGACTGCTGTGAGGTTTTGGCAGTGGACTCTAAGAGAGGAGCTATAAGGCTGTCCGTTGCCGTTTTTCTCCGCACGGGTTTGGGTTTTTCAGGTTTATGGTTCTCCACCTTCATAATGGCTAACTGTTCCTTGAATGGCTGAGGGAGGGGGTTGGTGGTCGGGATCCATTTCATCTTCTTCCTTGGTCTCTTAATGATGAGCTGCTCGTTAGCATCAATGTCTGCTGGATCAACACTTGGGTCTATTGTCTGGATGCCCGAATCACGCATGGTGGGGGTAGCGTCGTGATTGGACTGGGCCAGGGCGGCGAGCAGCTGGCGCACCACGTTGTCGTACATCAGGTCGCTTTCGTTGGTAATGAAATCCAGGCGGTTCAGGGACTTGATGTGGTCCCGATTCTCATTGCAAAACATGGCTAAAATGTTGATGTCACAAAACTGGGACTTCTGCCACTGTTTCTTGGTCTTTATGCCAACTTTGTTCAGTTTGTCAAAGATGAAGTTGGACTTGCGAAATATGAAAAGGTGAATTAAGTTGATGAGGATGATCAAGTTCATGAAGCAGAGGAGAACGATGTCTACCCCAGCAATGATCCGCTGGAGCTGGACAGATGGCAGTTTACAGTTCACTCTGATGTGCAGTTTGGAGCTGCTTGTTTTGTCTGGAGGCTCTCCTAGTGCACATGTAAATTCATTTTGCTTCTGCGTAGCATAGTAGGTGGATAAGTATGTAATTGGTATGATGCTTAAAAAGATGATGAACAGATGCCTCGCGAGATAAAGCTTAGCTAAAAAATTACTTCGTCCTCTTCTTTCCAGGTACTTCTCAAACAAGTTCTGCTCAGGGCTTTTTTCCTTCTCTGCATTCTCAATGATTTCTCTCTTCTCTCTCTCAGTGATCCCTGGGCCTTTGGACTGAATCTGTTTCTCTATTTTCGGTGCCCGCCCTTCAGCTGCGCGGTGGTAGCAGTTATCGATCTCCTGAAGCAAAAAATTAAGCTCTGAAGTCAGTCGGGTGGAAGCCAGAAATTCCCAGCCCAGAGCTGGAATGTACATTATTCCAGCAAAAGCCAACAGTGCATAAGGTAGGAACTTATGCTCAAATAAGGAGGGCCAGTGGCTGGCATCAACTCCTGGCAAGGCATCTTTTAATTCTGTCCAACAATATCCTCTGGCATACAAGGCTTGATCGCGGGTGAAGTTGTGTGGTGTGTAACAGTATATTGGTTCCTCTGTATAACAGAGAGAAAAGTCACTGCTGTGCATTTAACCTACAAAAGGAGCTCTGGAAAATAAACATTTCAAATTATATCAATTTTATTTTACTGTATCTTTACCTGACCCTTAAGCCCTCCATGTCTATTTGACAGCTCAGCTTGCACACATCTCCACAAGCCCTCCAGGCACAACTATTCACCTGGAAGTTTTAGAATGAACCTGAGCTAGAAATGTCAGCAAGAAATACATATTTTGGTATAATTACCTCTCTGAGAACAACACCCTAAGCAGCTGTGACCTAAACTCTGTAAAGCCAGAACACCTGATCTCCACTATACAGTAGCCAAACACTGAAGGGCTTTTTCAGGTGAAACTGAAGGTTCATCCTAGCTAAATTCTCTTCTCAATTGAAAAAAGTTAGGTGTAGCTGAAGGCAATGTTTTCAGTCCTTATTAACTGATTCTACTCATTGGATATGGTAGAAAAAACTGAAACTTAAAGACATGCAAACACTAAGTCAACCGTATTCCTCCCAGCTAGCACTCTTGAAGTGTGACTGATGAGGAATGAATGCAGTATCTTAACTCTGTTGATCACTATGAGAAGTTAATTCTACATTTGCAACTTAACTGTGCTGATCACTGTGAGAACTGAATTCTACATTTGCAACTCTAACATTGTTTTGTACACACTCTGCAGTTAAATGGTGGAACATGGCATCATACAGTATTGTGGAAGAAACAAATCCTGTGGATCAGGAAAGCAATCAGATATAGTGGAAGAAAAGGTATAGCAAGGATTATTAAATACACAGAGAGTGATGCAATTTTTCTCTCAGAGCATGTTTAAGCCACAGGCTGCTGGGGGCTGGAAGGGTTTATCAAAGCAAGTAACACAATATTCCTGTCTACTTTAACACTCCTTCCTAGGCATTTGCTTTCTGCCATCATCAGAGACAGGATGTTGGGCTAAAAGGACTTCTGTCTTGACCCAGTAGTTAAGTTTTGTTCTTATACATTTTTCTAGCAGTAAATGACACTAAATAGAAAAACTTGTAAAAGCTAGAATACTGTTGCTGAAAGAACAATGACCATTATCAAAACACCATCCTCAAAGAAAGAAGGAAGATAGCATAAAGGGAATATAGTTTACAGTGTTCTGGTATACCTTTCAAAAACTTCTTAAAGTGAGACCTCTAGGGAGAAGGCATGTTTTCTGGAATTGAGACTCCCTCAAGAACACCAAGCTTGCTCCAGCTAGGATTGAGAACAGCTGACTGGAAGAGAGTGGGGGCACTGTTCTGTTAATCATACAGGTCATGAAGAGAAACAATACAGTATCCTGTTGCTTAACAAGAAATAACATAGTAAAAATTACCAGACAGGCAAAAACTCCTAATCCTTTTGGCTTAACAGAGGACTCTTTCCTTGACCAACTACTTCTCATATGTAAGCAAATCAAAAGCATTTACTAGTTCTTTGGTTGGGGTGCAAACCTTCCCTGTGACCTACTGAGATCTACATGCTGAGGGACAAAGGAAGGGGCTGTGCTCAAGAAACTTGCAAAAGAGTGATGGCAAAGCTAGGAGCCACTGAGCCTGCTGCCTGAATGCAGCCAGTATTGGACAAGGGTGCTCCTTCTCCTACTGCTCTCCTCACACTCTGTCACAGCCAGGTAAGCAGTCAGACATCCGTGCCTCATTCACCTTGCGTACTGAAACAATTCCACAAGAAAGCAGGAAGCAAACTGTTTAGTTTGAGAAACAGAAAGCATTTATTTAGTAGTTTTTCAGCAATTTTTAAATGGAAAAGAAGAAATATCTTGGATCCTCTTCTCTCTGGAAAAAAAAAGAACAAAAAACATTCCTGTTACTGAGGTTGAAAATGGAGTCTAAGGAAGTATAACAACATCTAACAAGTATACAGGTTTTCCATCTCAGTCACACTGTCCATGAGGAACATGGAACTCTCTGCTTTGAATGGGATTTTAACAAATGCTAATACCCAAATTAATTCACACCCAAAGGAAAAACTCCCTTAATTTATCTCAGCTTATTTGAACTACTTTATTTAAAGGGTATTTAAAAGGTTAGAAATCAGTACAGCATGAGGACAGATTCTTGAAATTACTTTTATGTATTGACTGTAGTGATACAGTCCTGTTCAACTCACTGACTACCATATGGATAACAAAGTATTCATCAAACTAAGCCTTAACTTAGAAAGCTAATTATTAATAACTGTTACTTTTATCAAAACAAAAAGACAATACCTTTACCTTTCTTAAGGAATATTCTTTCCAAATCTGAATATAGGTTCCATGCCCATGAAGTCTTCCTAAGGTACAAATTTCTCCATGATCAACAAGGTAAGGTATAGCCTTTTTTGCCCACTCTCTGAAACCACTTGTCCTGTTTAAGAAAAAAATCTTGAAAAGAAAGTCCCTAAAGACATGAGACAGGAAACCACTGCTGCCAGGAACTTTTAATGGCACATACTCTACAAGGAAAGCAGTTTCAAAGGTATGAGTCCTCCCCACAGGGGTAAGTGCAATGTAAAGGCAGCAGCAGCAGATGTCCCCTTATTTACAGTTTGGCTTTTTTTACCTTGCTGCTTGAACTGCAGAATCAATACATTAGTCATGTACATTCTTAGTGTATGTGTAAATATATTCCCTGTATGTAACAAACATTGGCACTTCTAAAAGGAGCTGCTAAGCTGAACTTGCCAGCAATGAGGCTTAAAGACCTGTAACACCTGCCCAGCTGATTCAGAAGAGAAAGATACCTCCTCCTGCTTGGTTGCTATGCTGAAGTCTGTTGGAGAAGGTTAGCCCAGCAATGGCAGCAGTTAATGGAGAAAAATGAAATTCCTTAGACTGCTCCTCTAGAGGAATGTTTCCTCCACAATGAGCAACCATCCAGCACGTGCTGGCCATGCAGGATGGTAGGAACAGTCCTGGAAAGAGAGCTTATTGATACTGTCTGTACAGGAGCATTCTTCCTGTGCTCAAGAGAGCTCTGTGAGAAAAGAGAAAACACTTGAAGGAAATGACAGTGCTTGTATTAGCACCCAGAGGTATGCTTCAGTATTAGAGTGTTCCTTTGTATTAAGATTTGAGGGAAGGTTAGATCTGAGTTTAGAAGAATGTATGAATCAAAATGGAATAAATGAAAGTGAGCCATGCAGATAGTCCTACAAAAGAGAGCTGATTAATATTTACTTCCAAACTGAGCCCTTACACGAGCAGGTGAGTGGAATTTTGGTGAGGTACACATCACCTGCACAGCAGAAGTCATGTGTCACAAGAACTGTTTTAATGGTTTCCAAAGATCAAAAAAATATTTTTGGGCAACTCAAAAATTCCCCTCTAGGGATGGAAACCCAAAGCAACTACACAAGCACCTGGATACAATGATAATGCTAAAAGCCAACTGCAAGAACATGTAAATAACAAAGTGAAACAACTGATGCAAATCCAATGAAACTGGTGACACCTAGGCAAGGGAGGCTTCTTAATTCAAGGGTCAAAGGCAAAATACAAACACAGGAATCAACACAAACAGCAGCTTGGTTCTGCTGCATTATTCTTACTGTTATTTAATTATTAGAAATGGGGAAAAAAGGCTTGTATTAAGTGGCTCTTGGCATAAACACAACACCCACAAAACTTTGTACTGAAAAAGAAGAAAACTGCCAATAGTTAGCTCCTTAGGTAATGATGTTAATTTAATAACCTAGTATTTTGCAGGTAGAGATGGCTGGGCTACTGCTTTTTGGAAAACTGGTTCCTGCACATGTAGAGACATTGGGTTTTGTAAAGTACCAGAACTGTTCTGATCTGTCATGACAGAGCCAGGAGACTCAGCCTCCCAAGGCTCTCAGGGCTCTGCCAGTTTCAGGGTGGAGATCTCCTGAACAGGTCTTGGATCTCATAGAAGATAAAACACCTCAATCTCCAAATGCTGAAATAATTACTTCAGCATATAACTAAAATGTTCCAGAAATAGTCACTGAGCTCTTAAGCTGCAAAAATGCACCATGCATCTCAGCACCTGACTGCACCACTGCTCTGCCAGTCAAGGAAAGCAAACAAATGCCCAGACTTTGCTATGATAATGAACTGCTGTATAACCCAGTTCATAGAATCATAGAATCACAGAATGTTAGGGGTTGGAAGGGACCTAGAAAGATCACCTAGTGCAACCCCCCTGCCAGAGCAGAATCACCTAGACCAGGTCACACAGCAATGTGTCCAGGCAGCTCTGCAATGGCTCCAAGAGAAGGAGACTCCACAGCCTCCTGGGCAGCCTGGGCCAGTGCTCTGGCACCCTTACTGTAAAAAAGTTTTTCCTTAGGTTAATATTAAACCTCCTGTGGTCCAACTTGCTCCCATTCCCTCTTGTCCTACCATTGGATGCCATGGAGCAGAGCCTGGCTCTCTCCTCCTCACACTCACCCTTCACATATTTCTAACCATTCCTGAGGTCTCCTCTCAGTCTCCTCTTGTCCAGGCTGAAGAGACCCAGCTCTCTCAGCCTGTCCTCCTAGGGCACATGCTCCACTCCTTTCAGGCTCTTGCTGGCCCTGTGCTGGACTCTCTCCAGNCAGTTCCCAATCCATCTCATTTCACAGTCTCCCAATCCATACTTCTTAAGCTTGGCTATGAGGATACCGTCTCGCACTGCGACAGATACCATGGGAGACAGTATCAAAAGCTTTCCTAAAGTCAAGAAAAACCACATCCACTGCCTGCCCCTCATCTATCCACCCACTTATGCCATCATAAAAGGCTATCAGGTTAATCAAGCAGGACTTCCCCTCATGGAATCCATGTTGACTACTCGTGATAAGCCTCCTCTCCTCCAAATGCTTGGAGATGGTGGCAAGAACAAGCTGTTCCAGTTCAAATTCAACAGTGTAAGACAAGCCTGGGACAAAATGCCTGATGATGGAAGCATCTTCACTGATTTCAGTGCTTTCCCTAGAATAAATCCTGTATCATGGGGTACCAAAGGAAACCTCTCCAGGAACCATGCCAGTCTACTGCACAGCTATTCAGCTTTTGGAATTAAACATCAATACCTACTGAAGGTGCCCATTGCAGTAATCTGTAATGCTGACAGAACCCAAAGAATTCAGTGATGATGCAGATTCTTCTTGAAGACTTTTACAGTTCTAAGAAAAAGTCCCAGCTTAGATTTTTTTTCATGAATGCATCATTTATATCCAGATTAGGGAGAAAGAAGCTTCAAAATACTCCAGGGTAGCTTTGAAAAACAGTCTTGACCTCACTCTTATTTATTCACATGGTTTCCTCCTGACTAAGATGAAGTAGCTCTTAAAAATATTTCTGACCATCTGTTCCAGTTGCTGAAGTTAACTGAAAGTGTGTACTAAGCTAAATCTCATCCATATTTTGGACCTCTTCATCAACGTGAAACTTGGGAAAATGAAGGGTCAAAGAGGGTCATTACATTTCATCCCAAAAAAGATGATATAAATGTGTCAGTGCAATGGAATTCATGACAGAAAAACTGCAGTGGGATGATTCCACAGGAGGCTCTCACATTTCCTCAAGATTACCTTTCTATTTAGCACTCAACTGTGTGAATGCAAACCTTTAAATGACCAAAACTGACAGAAAGCCAGCTCCCAGATCTTGTGCACACCTCATGCTTGTGTGGGAACTGTTGTTACCCTTTGGGAAAAATGCCATTAGCAAGTGCAAACAGTCAGTGGCTGAACTGCAGGCAGCCTGGGGTTGCTTGTACTATTGCAGTTCCTTTTAAAAAGACATGATTAGAAAGCACTTAAAGACAAATAGTTCTGAGACACTCCTTCAATTCTCTCATCACAGCTAATGCCACCTCAGAACCAATTTGGGCACTGGTGTCATCATGTACATAGCACAATCTGTCCCTCTACTTCTAGCACTAACAAGAGTCCCTTGGAAGAATGTAATCTTCACTTTCTTACTGAACATGGCTTGAAGTGCACTTAAAGAGAAAAATGGAGAAGCAGCTCAGAAGCCATCTCATAGATAAGCCATGTAAGTGAGAATGGGTAAATATGCTGCCCCCAAATTGAAACAGAAATACACATCTGAAAAGCTGACCAGAAAGACAAACTAAAACTCCATCTTACAGTAGAGAAATCTTCAACACATACTGTTTCCAACATACTGGAGGGTGAAATGCATAAAAAGACATTGAACTCCTGCAGATACTGGACTACCCAGTGAAGTAAGTATTGCTTATGCAAAATGATGACAAATCAGAAAAGAAAACATGTCCAAGGGTATAGAGAGTATAATGGAGGTCATCTCACTGTTCTGACAGAAATATTGAAATAGTATTTCTATCTTTAAAGCAGTAATTTCCAAATGTAAACAGAGCAAACTGAAGTGTGGCATTACCAATAGCACTCACTGTTATTCTCCACAAGAATATTGCTATGGGTCAGGCACAGTCTGACAATCCCTTGTGGTCTCCTGTGGCCCCTGGTGCCATAACTGTGCCCACAGCAGAGGGAGCATTAAACTCATTGCCCATGGGAAAGTGNTGGGAGAGGTTTCCTTTAGCCTGTGCTGCCTTCTGTGGGCACCTTCACTTCCTGTGACTCCAGAAAACTAATTCCACTTAAACACAGATACAGCCACTGGGTAAGAGAAACACAGCTCCAAACCTTTCCTTATTATCTTCAAGGTCAGCATACACTGGCTCCTAAATACAGGATGTCCTGGTTTGATAAGAAGTCTGTCCGTGAAGAATATTCATTCTTCTCTTGTGGGTACTCATGGGCTTTCTTTGTGTTGGGTACCTGACTATTGCTCCTAGATGACTTTATGATCATCTTATGCCCAGTATAAATATTGCACATGGGTTTACTTTCATTAACTTTCTAGGGGTGTCCTTTCTAGAGTCATACTAGTTTGCTTGGAAAACATTAAAGGAGAATTGGGAGACTCAGAAATGATAATGTTAAGAGGTGAGCTGAGCGACTTTTTTTCCTCTTGTGAAAGAAAGTGTAGGAAATGCAAAGAAAAGCTGTATGCATTTCCTCGCAGAGGGGACAGTGCAAGAACTGTATCTTACTTCAGCCAGCAGAGTGAAGTTCTGTCCCCACTGAAATCAACAGTCCAACTCTTCTGTGCACAGCTGAGTGCTGTGCATGCCCTACACCTTCCCTCTGCAGAGGGCTCCAGTTCACCCAAAATACTGCCACTCAGCAGTGAAGTTTGGAAACATGTTCTATGATATACAGAATCACAGAATCACCAAGACTGGAAAAGACCCCCAGGATCATCGAGTGCAGCCTATGACCCAATAACACCACTACATCTAAACCATGCCACTCAGTGCCACATCCAATCTTTTCTTAAACACCTCCAGGGATGGTGACTCCACCACCTCCCTGGGCAGCCTATTCCAGAGCCCAATCACCCTCTGCGTGAGGAAGTGCTTCCTAATGTCCAGTCTAACCCTCCCCTGCTGCAGCTTCAAGCCATGGCCTCTTGTCCTGTCACTAGCTGCCATGGAGAAGAGCCCAACCCCTACCTGACTACAACTTCCCTTCAGGTAGTTGTAGAGGGTGATAAGGTCACCTCTGAGTCTCCTCTTCTTCAGGCTGAACAGTCCCAGTTGCCTCAGCCTTTCCTCATATGGCTTCCCCTCCAGCCCCTTCCCCAGTCTCGTTGCTCTCCTCTGGACCCTCTCCAGCACCTCAACATCCTTCTTGAAGTGAGGGGCCCAGAACTGGACACAGTACTCAAGGTGAGGCCTCACCAGTGCAGAGTACAGGGGGAGAATCACATCCCTAGTCCTGCTGGTCACACTATTCTTGATCCAGGCCAAGATGCCATTGGCCTTCCGTGCTGCCTGAGCACACTGCTGGCTCATGTTCAGCCGGCTATCAACCAATACTCCTAGGTTCCTCTCCGCTGAGCCACTCTCCAGCCACTCATCTCCCAGCCTGGAGCGCTGCATGGGCTTGTTGTGGCCAAAGTGTAAGACTCTGCACTTGGCCTGGTTGAATTTCATACTTCATAGAGGAAAAGCACAATACCTAACTTTAAAGCCTTTTATAACACATTAAGTTCAGCTGGAAATCAGCATAGTATCTGCTAAGCAATTAGGGCCTTGCCTTTTATGCTACTAAACCAGAAATCTGTGAATTCATTTCTTAAAAGTGATGTAAAGATCAGAACACTCCAATATGAGGGCAGACAAATCACTTACCTGAATAGCAAATGCATTAACCTAAACCACTTTGCCCATGGCACTAGAACAACATCATTAACTAAGTATCTTCACCCACAGGCAAACTACACTATACAACCTATCACACTAGACACAATGATTTTTAAGGTTGTTAATTATCACCTTTTAAATAACAGCATACTCTGTCCTGTGTTGTGGGGCTGAACTCTGCTTTCATCTGTGCTTCACTGAAGCCTCTGGCCCCAGCAGGCTTATCACTGCCCTGGGATGCTCAGGCTTCCTGCCATGACTGGGTGCCTTCTGCACACTCCCAGGGCAGGATGCCCACACTGCTTGCCTAAGCAGCTCTCCCTGTACTTGTGGCTCAGACAGTACAGTCACTCTTAACCACACTTTAAGCTACCCTTGATTCCAACACACACAAACTCAAAAGGTAGATCAGAGGCTTTTATCTCCTCTGTGCACTAATCATGCAGACTCTTCCAAGCCAGAGCAAAAAGCTTAGTGAGAAACCACTGCTTTTTGATCACTTACACCATCATGTCTCATGTACACACACCACTGTTTCAAAAGCTTTACCAGCACTGATGGGATAAGATGGTACAGAGCCCAGGAAAGGGGGTTGCTGTCAGTTGAGTGGCATGATGGTAGCTTTCCATGGCTTGCACTGGGTATCATTCACACAAGTAGAAAGAATGACAAGCATCAGTTACTATTTCCTATTCTGAATGCATACAAGGGTCCAAAGCAAAGGTTGGAAAGATACTCTGATATTCACAACCAAAAGGGCAGCAGGAATCTCACTCAATTTTGTCAGCAAAGTTTGCACCTCTCACACCTCTTGTTTAACTTGCCCACAGGTAGCAGTATCCAAAGCAAGCACACAAAGAGAGATTTGTTGGAAGATCCATGCCAGTACTTGAGTGAAACACAACACAATTGCAGGATCAGGAATAAGCATGGATCCAGTGGACTATTGTTATGACAAGCTTTACTTAGGAAAGAAGTCTGAGTACACAGTGTTTTGGTATTACCAAAATACCTGATTCTGGTCACACTAAAATTGAGTTTTGATCTTGAATCCTGTGCCTTTCAACACCACTTCAAAAGGGAATCTGTTTAGTTTCATCAGACCCTTAGAGTGTTTGTATTACATTCCCATGTATCTTTCATTTTTTTTTCCTTTCTCTCATATTTCTCTACCTGCAGACCATCTGAACAAACACATGACACCACAAGGCAGAAGAGCATTGTATGTCTTTTTCCCCACAGACATGAGGGTGTTTTCTGCATTCCCTTGTAAGTTTTGTCCTGGCAGGCCACAACAGGTTACTGCTCTATATCTTACTGGGTCAAATGAGCAGACATGGTCCATAAGCAGACACAAATGATACTGGTTTTGGTCTTTCTGAAAAACGAATCTGGAATGCAATCACCAACCTGGAGAAGAGTCTTCCACAGCATAAAATAAACTCACATGCAGAAATCCAGTAGACACTCTCTCTTTCATGTACTTGTGGGGAACACAGTTTAGATTTGCAGAGGGACATCCACTGTATTAATCTGAGTCTCTTAGACTTCAGGCTTCCTCCACAATCTGCAGACTTGCAGGATTTGCTCATATAGAACAAACTACTGCTGTCTGCAAAAGCAATCAAAGGACTTCTGCTGGGAAGCCTGCACAATGTAAGAGAACATATGTGAAGCGGCATGGCCTTCACTGCACTCAAGGTTATCTTTAGGCATGCTGAGGTTCAAGCCTGTACACCTCAAACAGTATGAAGGCACAGATGCAGACATGCAGTCTCATGAGCTTCTGTAGGATTGCCTTTTTATTAGTTTACTTCTCTACAAATCAGAGGAAGGGATCCCCAAACTTCTACAGAGGATCACCAAAGATGACCTTGAGTCCTGCCTTTCAGTCACTATGAAGAAAGCTTTCAAACATTTACCAAGCTCAATGTGCCCTGAAAACATGATCTCCTTGAGATACCTCCAGATTACCAGCCAAAAAATGGGGTTCTTAACATTAACTGTGGCTGAAGATCTTGAGTTATACAAGTGTATGTTTAAAAACTGAGGCAGACAGAAAAAAAATTAACTGTAATTAAGAAAAATCTCAAGACTCCATTTTCAAACATTCTTCTAGGTAACTCACCTCATCATGAAAGCAAGTATTAAGGATATGTAAGTGTTGAAGGCAATCCCAAAGCAGTGTGTAAAGCAAGAGTTTAATTCTGGTATGTTTAGATTGACTGAAGACAGCCAATTCCCACTAACCTCACAAGCTAAAGACTTCCAGGTCAGTCCTTGTATATTAAAGCACTAATAATTTCAAGTTGATCTTCAGTATGGAGCTTCAGGAGACCTTGAAAGCTGTCATGCACTGGCAGCTACCCTCATCAAGCCTATACTTCAGAAAGTAACACCATGTTTACATACATCCTAATGGCCCAAAAGGTGTCATATCAGTTTACTGGGTCAGTAATTTTCAAGACTCATCAAAACTTCACCCTTCTACACTGGAAGGACTGCGCAATCAAACCAGGCTTTAAAAACTGTGACTGACTGTATGCAAGAGGCTGGCCCTCGAACAGCCACCAGTGATTTCCACCATCACAATATGGCAAAGCACCATGCACATGTGTCTCCATGAAAGCATCTCTCTCCCTAGCAGGCCAGTTAAACACTCATGTCATAGATGCCTGAATGAACATCAGGACAAATGCTGCAAAGTCAGCCAGGCCATGTCCTCAACAAAAAGCATAACAAACCTGCCCCTCTTGTCACCCACACCATCTCTGGGCTGCTGCTGGGCAGCCCATACCTCCCCACGCCATTGCTGCCTGCAGGTCAGTGACCCAGGGCCACTCACTTAGTGGGGTGGCTGGGCTCCCCTCCACACCAGCAGGGAAAGGCCCTCCCCTGCCTAACAAGGGGCTAGTGGCTGTTAGACCAAGGTGCAAAGGCGAGGGGCAGCAGCTGTCCCCTCTGCACTGGCGGCCATGAGGCTAAGGTATGAAGACGAGGGGCAACTGCTGTCTCCCCAGCGCTGGTGGCCACTAGGGAGCGGGCGCTGCCCACCAAGGCGCGAAGGGTGGTAGCCGATCCCTCAGCGCCGACGGCCCCGCCCGTCCCGCCTCGGCCCGTCCCGTCCTGCCACCCTTACCGGCGAAGTTCTTAGTGAAGACGAGGGTGACGAGGAGAATGGGGATGAGGACGGTGCCGATGGTGACCACGCGGTCGAAGGGCAGCTCCAGCTTCAGCTGGAGGAGCAGAGCCGCCAGCGCGCCCGCCTTGTCATCCTGCTGCCCCGGCAGGATGAGCTCTTTCAGCTTCTCGCCCGCCAACAGCGCGGTGGCCATGTCGGGGTGGTTATCGATGATGTGTTGCATAAGCGGCGGCGGGCGGCCTCACGGCGCCGGGAGGCCTCCCCCGGGGAGCAGGCGTTGCGCTGCTGCGGCGGGCTGGGCTGCGGGGACAACACCGACAGCCGTCACCCCCCTCTGCCGCAGCCGCACCCTGCTCGGGCCGGCGAGACGCTGCCGTTATACCCCCGGCCTCCCGCTGGGCCCTGCGCGCAGCTCCGCCGCCGCCAGCCCGTTGGGGGCATCCCCCCGCCCAGCCCCGCAGCGCTGGGGGCCAGCGGGAAAAGGGGCAACCGCAACCCCAGCAGTGGTGCAGCGGGGACTGTGCAATACGAGGCAGCCTCCCCCCTCCCCAGAGCCGCGCAGAGGCAGGTCACCAGAGGCGGGTAACGGCAAGAGATGCCCGGCGACAGCGGTGCGGTTGAGCGCTGCCCCGCCGTGCGGTTCATGCTGTACAGCAGTGGCGAGCAGCCATGCAACCAGACAGACTGGGGCTGCCTCTCCTGAAGTGCTGCAGACAAGGAAGAGGGCATTTACCTGGCAGCTTCGGTTCCCAGGGGATGGTGAGCAAAACCGGTGTCTCGTAAATAACAGCGGAAGGCGCAAATAAACCCCCACTGGACCTTCCTGCCGGAAAAAGGTCCCTGCAACCTCCACAACTAATAAAACCGCTCCGGATTGTGAGCGGGAGGCGAGTGATGTGTTGCTGGTTGTTATTGCAGTGGGTGGCTGCGGCTTGCTGGCAAATGCCTGCACCAAGCAGCAGTAAGGTGCAGAGCAGTTCACGAAGGGGCTTGCAGAACAGCAGCAGCCGTGGGGAGGATGAGGAGGAGAAGGAGGGAAGAGCAGCACCGGAAAGAATTGCGGGAGCGCAGAGGTCCTTTAAGGTTTTAAAGCGAACAGCTGGAGCCTGCCGAGCTGGGAGCTGCTGCCGCAGCGGGGCAGGCGCTACGAGCACAAGACATGCAAGGCTGCGGCGCGCAACACGTAGCGACAGCGTTAGAGCTAGCCCTAGCCCCGGGCGGCGGCAGCGGCCGCGTCCCCGCAGCAGGCACCGAGCGGCGGCAGCGCGCATGCGCCAGAGCGGGGCTGGGGGCGCGCGGGGTCGGGCGGGAGCTGCAGGTCCCTGAGGGGCGGCGAGGAGGAGGAGAGGAAGAGAGCCCCAGAGGGGTGGGTGACTCTGGTAGGAGGAGGCCTAGGTTCCCCTTCCCGCTCCTTCCCCCAGGCGGCCCCGCAGCGCGCGGTGGGGAAGCTCAGGTGCCGGTACCGGCGGAGCCTCCTGTAGCGCAGTGAGTTGTGAGAAGGGTGGTGCTGGTGGGGTTGATGTCGGAAGGGGAGACCCTCACCCAAGCAGGCTGTGCCCTGAAGGTCTTGAACCTAATGGGTGCTCCCATTAGGAACTGTTCCAGCTGTTTGCTTTTCAAAGCTTATGTGGGTTTAGTCACGTCTGATAGAACAGCCCAAGGGGAAGAGAGCTTGCCAGAAATGCAGAGGACAGCTTTCAGCTTGCCTCAGCCTGATGAGATTCAGGCCTGTGTCTTCACAGAGGTGACCAGACCTTGCTGCCCATCTCTGGCATAGGCTGGGAACAGAGCATGTATTACCACTCTCTGGGCAAAAGGATCAAAAGAGGACTCACGTGCTGCATCACAGCCAGCAGCTATGGCATTTAGACAAAAGCTTCAGATCACTGTTCCTCCTTCTCAAGTTGTTTATGGATTTTATATTTAGCAGTACTTATATGAAAACCAGAGATATGCTTAAACAGATGTCACTGACATTACTCTCAAAGATTTGCAGTTGTCATCTGCAACACAGCTTGAGTAAGGCAGAGATTCTCATCTTTGCCTTGAAATGTTCCTTTCCCCACTCACTGTGAACAATATGATGGTCCTGCTTGTTATTCAAGTTTAAATGCTGGGTGCAAGCTTTAAACAATACTTCTTGACAGAAGTCCTTCCATCCAGGCAGGGATGTAATGAGCAAGGCAAGAGAGATGACCTGATGGTGACAGCCCTGATGAAGGTTCTCAGGCAGCACACACAAGCTGTCAGTGCCACGTGCTGCTGAAGAGTACTTAGGATAAGAGGAAAGCCTAAACCTGAAGTTGTCGCCTTCATTTGTTTTGTTTTTCCTGCTCCTCACCCTCCATAGGCTCTGTGGCTTGTTGCTCCAGTACACAGGATTTGCCTCAGGGGCATACCCCCAAAGATATCCTCTCAGAGTATTTTTTGTTGAGTCACTGCAAATTTCTGGTGTCTACAGCCTCTTTTCGAAAGGAATTCTGCAGGCTTATAACCTGTTACATCAAACCCACCTTGTTCCATTTGTTTCAAACATAGTTTAATTTGATGAGCCCTAGTTATGGGAGGGTCACTTCCTATCCATCTTTTTCCATGATGCATATGCTTTTATAGACATCTATTATATCTTCCCTTTAAAGTACATCTACTTCCATATTTAATACACCAAGAGTCCCTCTGGCATATAAAAATAGCCATAAATAAGACACTGCCCATGAGTAATTTAAACTTCTTTTGAAGCTTCATTGTAATGCCATTATTTGATTTAATCACATCAATTTTATAATTTTACTGGCAAGATTATGTCTGCACAGCAGCCAAAAAGACAATTGAGATGGAACAGTACTGCCAGACCAAAACGTGGGTAAGTAGAAACCTGCACTACTGCAGAGACTGGGACACAGAAAATTCCTGTCATAATTTACACACTGTCAAGGATTAGGGCTCGGCCAACCACCAACCCAGGGACAGATACTCTCTATTATCCCCTTTGCTCCCACTCCAGAGAGGAAAAGGGGAAATTAACAGAGAGACAAACTTGGGAATTGGAAATTAAACTTAATCTACTTAATTAAAATAAGAAGAAAACAAAGTGTGTGTGTGTGTATATACACACACAAAACCAATACCAGAACCAAACCCCCCTTGATGGTAACTCCCTCCCCAGTGGAGCAAGAGGACTTGAGCAGCAGGCAGGACTCAGGCTCAGGAGCTGCATCCTGGAACTCAGCAACTCTTGCATTGAGATGGAAGGCAGAACAGAGAGAGTCCTGGAGGAAGAGAGCCCATGCTGAGCTTCACAGGGCTCAGGTGCTCAACCTTCTGGAAGGGTAGAGACCCAGACCTCTCCTTACAGTTCTAGGTGTTAATTGGGTTCTAATTAGCTTAATGAAGCACCTGTTTTGCTTGGGTCTTAGGCCTCATGCAAGAGACGTCAGGGCCTGTGCTCCATATCAAAGTGTCAAGGACTGAATGTGACCTAGATGGCATGGAATAGCTTATTTTTCCTCAGACTAGGGCACAGACAAACACCATAGCCAAGATTCTCAGCACTAACCTGCTGTCATGGATGTTGCTGGATATGCTAGACAATAATCAGGCTGTGATAATAATCCTGCGCTAATAAATATTTCATGTGCTGCTGATAGGGTCAGAAATTGATTTACAGATCAAAGTGGCAAGGCATTCAAATGAATTCTAATTACCTCTGACAAAAGATCAAAAAAGGAGTATTATTTTTAGGCAGAATAAATTATGTGGTGTTACCATACAGAATATATTGTTTTCTGAAGGTGAAGTGTGTGGCTTCTTTACATCTTGTTTTCTGAAGTTCCAAAAGTTCAGAAATTTAAAAGCAAATGAGTAAAAGTGAGAGATGGATTGCAAACTCTGACAGGGAGACCTGCAACATCAAGAATTTGCCTTCTAAAGCAGAGACTACACTACCTCTAGCTGCAGGGAGAGATTTAGCTATTCAGACATGAAGGCGTCAGAGCTAGATCTTCCAGAGCACTCTTCCTGAATCATGTAGGAGGAAAAAGAACTAGATGTGATGGTGCAGTTCATGTGACCAGAGGCAGATGTCCTCTTCAAAACGAGATGAATCGTTTCCACATTGTAGGTGTCCAGAGTTTATACATGAATCCCACTCACTGTCTCATGTTCCAGCTTAGCCATTTCCCCAAGAGTGACTGAATGGTGTCCTTGTCCTTGTCAGTTCCTAGTCACTTAGGAACTGCTGCCTTTTAATTTGGCAGTTTTAACATCAGTCACTCTCCCATGAATCCTTCATGCAGTCTCTCAGGATGTCTTTATGGAAAGCATGTCTTTATGGAAAGGATGCAGCTTCCCTGAAAACACTGTGGAGGAGCAGAAGGACTGGGAAGCAGCTGGGGAACATTTCTTGCCTTCAGTCCAGGCTGTGACTCTAATCCACATAGCCTGTTCCCATCAACCTGCCTCAAGAATCACAGCACTCACCAAGCAGTGGAGTGGGCTCAGTGTGGACCTTGTGCAGATCACCTGCTTCCACGATGGCATGGATGCTCTCTCTAGGCTAGGTTTGCAGCTAGTGCAGCCACAGCTCTGCAGGTACTGCTGGCTGGCAGTGTGAGCAGCAGTCATGCCTCTGCAGATGCACCTAGGGAAATGAGGTGGGGAGGGTTGACAATGGAAAGTGGCAGATGGCAGCAAGCTGTGACAGTGGGTCTGAGCACTGAGATTATCCAAGCAGCCTCATCACAGTACTTGGAGAAGGAGTACTGATTCCAGGTCCCTTTCCCTTTCCTGTCTACTGACACATTCAAGCAAGGGGCTCATGCAGGTGGCAAGAGATGGAGCTGACCCTTCAGGCCTGGCTGGTGACAGCAGGGTGCTGGGCTGGCTAGCTGCTCATTCCCCTGTCTGCTTCTACTTCAGCTTCTTTCTGCTGTGCAGAGGAAGGAGGAGATTGCTGCAGGAAGACATGATGTGGCCCGGGCTCTTTCCCATTGCCATCATCTGCCACCATATCAGCAGTGCAGGTTAGAGGAGACTGACTGCTACCTTGTGTCCTTTCTCCCTTGTGTGCTTCAGTGCTGAAAGCACTGAAAGCAAGAAAGCTCTGTGGTGAGGCTCTGAGGTAGCAAGACATTCTCTTAGTGACTTTTACATCATCTACATGGATGCATTTGGGGTAGAAGCACTGTCATGTGCAGGACCATACTGTGAGTAAGAGGCTCAAACACTGGGCTTCAAAACCAGCCACTGCTGCCCTGCGAACAAGGAGGGTGGCTGGAACTGTTCAAGGATAAAGAGACTGTGTGAGCACAAAATGGGTTATTCTGTTGCTCTGGTATGCAAGCTGTCCCTGCAGAAACCAAGAAACTGCTTGGCTTAAATAGAGTTAGTAGGGAGGTCAAGGCTAAAATAACACAATTCTATCCAAAAAGTGTATAGATGAAACATAACCAGCTTGAACTAAAGGGCCTGAAGGGAGTCTTGGGACTATCTAGACAACAGGATGAGTAACACCACATTGTATCAAAACTGCCTAGATAACAGTGGAGAAACACCAGATTTTGGTGTAGATGTAGCAGAACAGGGGCCAATGAGGAGAAAATAATCAGGAGAGGTTATTAAATAGGTCTCATTTTTCTGAGAGGAGTCTAGGTTTGGTGAAAAGGTGAGTTTGGGAAAAGAAACACTTGGAATTAAACTAAACAGGAAAAAAAACAGGAAATCATTAAAACATTAGGCACTAGGTATAATCCATTGGAGAGCAAAGAAGGGTGGGAGAGTCTGAGTACAGAAGTGTGGAAACTTCCAGTGGTAAAGCTGTGGCCCCAAGCCCTGGAGGAAGCTTGACAGCTCCCTTGGGCCGTACCCCCCCTTGCACTAAGCAGGGACATCTTGAAGTAGATCAGACTGCTCAGAGCCCCAAACAACCTGACCTTCAATCTTTCCATGGGGCATCCACCACCTAGGCAAACTGAAAACTTCATTTCCTGAAAATTTCCCAGCTAGTTATCTACAACCAGAGAAAAACAAAGCAGGGAGTACTTATGTGTCCTGCAATGTGGGGCTTGTGGCAGCATTGACCCAGTGCTTGTATTCTAATGTCATTATGGCATTAATTACTGTGGAGGCAAGAGAGCTGCAAGCCAAAAGGCTATTATGGAGTCCAGACTGGATGGTTTTGGGGGCTCACTACTGTAGCTGAAGATGGTAGGACATGATGCTGAAATGCTTCCACAGCAGAGACTGCAGCTGCCTACAGATTGCTTGTGGCAGCACCTGGAGATGAAATTACCAGTGTGAGACTGAAGATGCAGTCAGACAGAGGCCACCAAAGGACAGAAACTATCACCAAGGGAAAAAATAGCATCTTAAAAATATATCTGAATTTAATTTGGGCAGTTTGTACTGTTTCAGAGAAGACTAGAGACATGAACACACTGTGCACTGAGCTGGTGGTGTGTTTATACTTGCATCTTGCCATTGCTTGTTTCTTGTTTCAGTCTCTTGCTTCAGAATGTCAGATTCTGACAAAAGCAAGCAAAGGACATGCTTAACTGCTCTGCTCAGGACAGACTGCAATCAGCAACATTCTTTCAAATTCACTCTGAAGCTTGCAAAGGAAAGGCTTCCTCCTGCCAGGCACTGGTATTAAGGAGCACGTGGAAGGCTGTCATCATTCTGGTTCACTGCAGCAAGCAGCATTTAAAGTTGAAGCAAACTTCTAATGCAAATGCAGGAGGAAGTACAGATGAGATAATGTGATGTTTGTTTTTTTTTCATGAAGCCCTAAATGAAGGGGTAAGAGCCCTGATTTCTGGTGATAGTTCTGCTTGTTTTGAGCATCACGAGCTAAAACACTTAACTATCATTTGAAGCAAGGAACAAACTCCCCAGTACTCCTGAAGACCTGGGAGTCCTGATCTTGCTGTGCTACACGCAGCTTCCCTATTGCTTGTCACCTCTCCCTGGTCCCATTCATCTTGCACTCTCTGCTGCACACTGGCTCTGCTCCAGCAGGATGGATGGAGAACACTTCTCTAGCCTCTTCTGTAGCATGATTAGGCATTTTGTTGAAAAGTCCAGACTCCTATTCTTCAGGCTGAAGAGGGCCTAAAGCTCCATTTTTTGCTTGCCAGATCAGTGCTCCTCACCCATTGTTTATTATGTCTCCTCTGCTACAGGGTGTCAGGGTTTTCTTTTGTGAAAAAGGAAGGCAAATGCTCCTGCAGTCGTACAGTACCTCACAGCATTCAGTTATGTTGTCTTTCTATCTCTGTGCATCAGCCTTCACATAAATGATACACAAAGAGACAGGAAGCCTTTCAGTCTGCATGTTGACATACAGAAGTAGTACTGGCAGGATTCCTTCTCTTGCATGTTTCTTCAGGAATTCTAGCTGAGTGGGTTCTGCGGGGAGCTCTGAGATCTGCAAGATAAAACTGTGCTTCCAGAAGGCTCAGTGCACTGCTGCTACACTGGAAGGAGTTCAGCAAGAGAGCTGTGGAGAGAGGCTGCTGCAGAGGTAGAAAGAGAGAGGCAATGTTGCAGGAGGAACAGAGCAGAGAACTTCACACAGGTTTGCAGAAGAAGAAGAAGGAGAGAGTCAAGGGAAGGCACAGCAGTGGCAGTTCACCACCCCCTAAGCAACTTCCAGTCTGTTTTCTTGTGGGTCTGTGGATCCTCCCAGGGTTCTGAGTACACAGCTGTCTTCTCCCTGCAGCAGGGGTCAGCCCTGTGTCTTACTCTGCAGAGATGCATGTGCCTTTGACTGCAAAGATTCCTTTGGAGATGCTTGACAGGAAGGTAATGTGGGCTTGCCTTTCCTGGTACTGCAGAGTGAAGATGAGTCCAGGGAGATGGACAGCTCAAGCAAATGAAGGGGGAGAACCAATTCTCAGCCAGGTAGGCTCTAGCCTGCACCACATGGCCAAGTAAATACACAGAAGGGGAAACAAATGAGGAGAGGCAAGAGTTCAGTGAAACTCTTGCCTTTTTCATCAGTTTCTGTTCATGAAGATTGCAGTCTAATAGGGGCCAGCAACTAGGATTATCAATCAGCTGTTCTGACTTCACAATTATTTTCATTCCCTTGCATACATTAGCAAAATTAATACAGGTCATGGTTTGTTTTTAACACTTGGTATTGTCCATTTGATTGTAAGGAAATGAGAAAGAACAGCTGTGCCAGCATATTATTATTATTAATGTATTTGAAAACAGTGAGTAATCTCCACAGTTCAACTACAGGGATCTCCATGTCCCCAAGCCAGCTATTGCAGAGATTTACATTTTAATTAATATTTTATTTTGTAAAGGGAAAGAAAAGCCTACCTAAGCCCTTACAATGAATTAGACACAGAATACTCCATAAAGATTAACAGTGCCCTCATCCCAGAACTGCTAAAAAACCCAACCCCAAAAGACAAAAGCAGCACTTTTAGATCTGTGAGCTCTCAGTACGTGTCTGGCAACAGTTCACAATCCACAGCTCAGCCCATGCCATGTACAGTGAGTAGCCTTATTAGAGCTGTTAGGTGCAGCATGAATTTGAGCACAAACAGCATCCCTAACTTCCCCTGCCTGCTTTACCCTTAAGTCTAGAGTTCTTATGAGGGCACACTGGTTGGTTAAGGGAGCCACCAGCATGTAGGCTCTGCTCCACTACCAATAGTCACCTCTAGTTTCCCAGTGACAGCCTGGGACAACAGCAAGGCATGACTGCATGCATATGCTTTTACAGTCTTGACATCCAGGTCATCCCCAAGCCAGTGCCATTTTACTTTTGTCTTCCACATGCCCAGGGTGGTGGACTGAATGGTTGCTTTGGACACAGTTTATTAAGGGAACCCTCCTCTGAGTCAGGAGGTTCAGAAAGGATCCCCTTGCTTTCTAAACTCCTCCTCAAAGAGGAGCCTAGGGACAACTAACTGAGTCCAACCCTAATCCCTGCCTTGGTCAACAGCTGAAGGGATTAGATAGGTGTAATCGAACCTTTACACCACTCTGTCCTGCAGGATTAAGGATGGCAAACCAAATGTATTTACAGAAATAGTTTATTTACATTGACTACAAACACTAAAGAAGAAAGGCATGAATGAGAATGATTTACTACACAGACTGGCCAGCCATCACTTCCTACTCCAGTGCACAATTCATCTGAAGCAAGACTCAAGCAACAATATTAAAGCTAGCAAAGTAACTGAGGAGAGATTGCTGTCACTCACCCATACTAAGGGCCATGGGAAAATCTCTCTCTCTCAGCCTGGAGGGGTGACCTTGGGGAGTGACCTCTCCAAGGGAGGAGTATCTGCACACCTTAGGAGAGGTGTATCAGAAGTTCCTGTAGGGGAGAAGGGGGACTGGGCTTTTAGTGTGTGATTAGCTGTCAGTCATATGTTAATGGCCTAGATGTGCCAGCTCAAGAAGCTCATCTCCAGTAAGGTAAGGTATCAGTGCTAATTGCTTTGTCTGCCATATAACAATGACTTTTGGTATCTGCCAGACATACTTTGGAATTTGTGGAGAGAGGCTGATTTTAGCATTCTTCAATGCCAAAACCAGGCTAACCTTAGCTTCTCCATCACTGATAACTTCACAAAGGGCAAGTTTGAGCTGTTAAACCCCACCTAGGCAGAGTGTCCTGCCCACTTCAGTACTTGACTGGATTTCTTCAGTCATGTACTATATAAGGGAGAACCTCCCTTAGAGCCATGACATCCTCCAGACATTGTTGAGCCATTACTGGTCAGCCCATGGCACCGAGGCACTATGATCCCACCTACCATGCTGTGTCTTGTTCTGCTGCTCCTTCAGTGTTGACAGAATGCAGCCTTCATCTTGTTTGCCTGATTGCTCATAAGCTCTGTGTTCATTCTCCATACTCAATGCCTTCACCTAATGATGAACTGTCTCTCTGATCAGTGTTCCAAAGCACAACTGCCACTAGACACAGAAGCCAACAGTGTGCAGGTCCTGCAAAGCCATCTGCCTTGGCAGCCTAACACAGCTTCTGCCCTTCAGCCTGCTAAGAAAAAGCAAGTCTCACAATGCACCACAGGGAAGCGTCCTCCTGGGAACAGCTCTGCATTCCCATGGAGAGTGAACTGGCCCCCACCAAGTGCCCTGAGACTGTTAGGCAGAGCATGAGCACCAATAACCAAGGCATTTAACCTTTCTGAAGCCCCAAATCCATGTGGTGCAGATCTATGGATACTTCCCAAGATGTACCAGCCTCATAAGGTCAGTTATTGGTTGTCTATTCAGTTCTGAGTGTCAGACAGCTTTTGTCACATGCTGCTGGGTCTGAATTTGGGCATCATCCTCAAGAGATGTTCCAGTGTAAACTGAATCAGATACTGGAAAGANAAACAGTGAGTAATCTCCACAGTTCAACTACAGGGATCTCCATGTCCCCAAGCCAGCTATTGCAGAGATTTACATTTTAATTAATATTTTATTTTGTAAAGGGAAAGAAAAGCCTACCTAAGCCCTTACAATGAATTAGACACAGAATACTCCATAAAGATTAACAGTGCCCTCATCCCAGAACTGCTAAAAAACCCAACCCCAAAAGACAAAAGCAGCACTTTTAGATCTGTGAGCTCTCAGTACGTGTCTGGCAACAGTTCACAATCCACAGCTCAGCCCATGCCATGTACAGTGAGTAGCCTTATTAGAGCTGTTAGGTGCAGCATGAATTTGAGCACAAACAGCATCCCTAACTTCCCCTGCCTGCTTTACCCTTAAGTCTAGAGTTCTTATGAGGGCACACTGGTTGGTTAAGGGAGCCACCAGCATGTAGGCTCTGCTCCACTACCAATAGTCACCTCTAGTTTCCCAGTGACAGCCTGGGACAACAGCAAGGCATGACTGCATGCATATGCTTTTACAGTCTTGACATCCAGGTCATCCCCAAGCCAGTGCCATTTTACTTTTGTCTTCCACATGCCCAGGGTGGTGGACTGAATGGTTGCTTTGGACACAGTTTATTAAGGGAACCCTCCTCTGAGTCAGGAGGTTCAGAAAGGATCCCCTTGCTTTCTAAACTCCTCCTCAAAGAGGAGCCTAGGGACAACTAACTGAGTCCAACCCTAATCCCTGCCTTGGTCAACAGCTGAAGGGATTAGATAGGTGTAAAAGAACCTTTACACCACTCTGTCCTGCAGGATTAAGGATGGCAAACCAAATGTATTTACAGAAATAGTTTATTTACATTGACTACAAACACTAAAGAAGAAAGGCATGAATGAGAATGATTTACTACACAGACTGGCCAGCCATCACTTCCTACTCCAGTGCACAATTCATCTGAAGCAAGACTCAAGCAACAATATTAAAGCTAGCAAAGTAACTGAGGAGAGATTGCTGTCACTCACCCATACTAAGGGCCATGGGAAAATCTCTCTCTCTCAGCCTGGAGGGGTGACCTTGGGGAGTGACCTCTCCAAGGGAGGAGTATCTGCACACCTTAGGAGAGGTGTATCAGAAGTTCCTGTAGGGGAGAAGGGGGACTGGGCTTTTAGTGTGTGATTAGCTGTCAGTCATATGTTAATGGCCTAGATGTGCCAGCTCAAGAAGCTCATCTCCAGTAAGGTAAGGTATCAGTGCTAATTGCTTTGTCTGCCATATAACAATGACTTTTGGTATCTGCCAGACATACTTTGGAATTTGTGGAGAGAGGCTGATTTTAGCATTCTTCAATGCCAAAACCAGGCTAACCTTAGCTTCTCCATCACTGATAACTTCACAAAGGGCAAGTTTGAGCTGTTAAACCCCACCTAGGCAGAGTGTCCTGCCCACTTCAGTACTTGACTGGATTTCTTCAGTCATGTACTATATAAGGGAGAACCTCCCTTAGAGCCATGACATCCTCCAGACATTGTTGAGCCATTACTGGTCAGCCCATGGCACCGAGGCACTATGATCCCACCTACCATGCTGTGTCTTGTTCTGCTGCTCCTTCAGTGTTGACAGAATGCAGCCTTCATCTTGTTTGCCTGATTGCTCATAAGCTCTGTGTTCATTCTCCATACTCAATGCCTTCACCTAATGATGAACTGTCTCTCTGATCAGTGTTCCAAAGCACAACTGCCACTAGACACAGAAGCCAACAGTGTGCAGGTCCTGCAAAGCCATCTGCCTTGGCAGCCTAACACAGCTTCTGCCCTTCAGCCTGCTAAGAAAAAGCAAGTCTCACAATGCACCACAGGGAAGCGTCCTCCTGGGAACAGCTCTGCATTCCCATGGAGAGTGAACTGGCCCCCACCAAGTGCCCTGAGACTGTTAGGCAGAGCATGAGCACCAATAACCAAGGCATTTAACCTTTCTGAAGCCCCAAATCCATGTGGTGCAGATCTATGGATACTTCCCAAGATGTACCAGCCTCATAAGGTCAGTTATTGGTTGTCTATTCAGTTCTGAGTGTCAGACAGCTTTTGTCACATGCTGCTGGGTCTGAATTTGGGCATCATCCTCAAGAGATGTTCCAGTGTAAACTGAATCAGATACTGGAAAGACTTAAGTGTCCAGAGACTTGAGCTGGTGCCATTCTTCACTGTTAAAATACCACAGAAAAGCTACTACAGAACCAGGATATACTCTTCAGTGGCTTTTGCTGTCTAATGTTGGCAAATGGGCACATACAAATGGACATTTCCTGGGATTTCTTTCGAGTTGTGGACAAATTTTCTCAGGGATGCCAAAACAAATTTCTGGAACAAGAAGATTGGTCAAAAACTCCAAATAAAACTAGTGCTTTGCCTAGCTAAGAATAAAGCTGGTTTCAGTAATATTTATAGCAACAAAGAGAATGAGTTAAAATAGAAAAAAACACCTGGTTCTACTATGCAAGAACTCATAATCATCTTTTCCCCTTTGAATGAGCTTTGACTATAGCCTAGACATGAATATTTTGGATTAGTTTCAGCTCAGAGATTTAGAAGTGACTGAAATCAAGAGCATGGGAAGATACTTTATATCCCAGCATTATCTACTAGAGCTTGTTAAAAAATAAGCAGTCATGTGAATAAACTCCACCAAATGAAGGGAACTAGTTAACCTGCAGAAAGTTTATCAAGGAGAGTTAATTCAAATTAGAAAATGAAACAGTCTGAATCATTTTGAAGGAGGTTTGACCATAGCCTGTACCAGTTAAGGTACTTGCAAAAAGCAAAAGCAAAGACAATCTACTGAGGGAACTCTTGCTGCCACAGCACAGAAGTCAGCTGTTGGGACCACTAACCACACAGAAACTGCTCCTCAAACCTTTGCTGTTTGAAACCTCCTTGACAAAATAACATGTTCAGTACTACATGCTCTGACTGTAGCAAGCAAACCTCTGGGCTTTTCAGAGAATCACAGAATCATTTGGGCTGGAAGGGCCCTCTGGAGCTCATCTAGTCCAAGCCCCCTGCAGTGGCCAGGGACATCCCCAACTAGAGCAGCTTGCCCAGAGCCCTGGCAAGCCTCACCTGCAATGCCTCCAGGGATGGCAACTCAACCACCTCCCTGGGCAACCTGTGCCAGTGTTCCACCACCCTCATGGGGAGGAATTTTTTCCTAGTATCAAGTCTAAATCGACTAATCTCCAATTTAAAACCATTGCCCCTTGTCTTTTCCCTCCAGGCCTTTGCAAACAGGCCCTCTGCAGCCCTCTTTAAGTTCCCTTTAGGTACTGGAAAGTCACTAGTAGGTCCCCTGAAGCCTTCTCTTCTCCAGGCTGAACAATCCCAGCTCCCTCAGCCTGTCCTCACAGCAGAGGTGTTCCAGCCCCTGAGCATTCTCGTGGCCTCCTCTGCACCT
>VWZO01009938.1:0-17113 GCA_013396975.1 Bucco capensis
CCAGCTCTAACTGTTCTATGATTCTATGGTTTCTCATCTATGCATCCAGCATTACAGCTGGACCTTCCCCCACCTTATCTCACAAGAGAATGTACCTGGAATTCAAGCAGACATAATCTGAAAGCCAAATCAATTGGAGCTCTTTTTGCTGTCAAAACCAACATCACCATAATCAAAATATTGAGTAATTATTAGCACTTGAGTTTTCTCATTACTGGTTTCAGAGTCTAACTGGAAAACATTAGACTTCAAAATACAGCCTCAGTCTCAAGAGATTCCATGCTTAATGTCTACCAATTTCACCTGACTTAAGGGAAATAAGGGCTGAAGTCCTGGCCTTAGGCAATCAATGGCATTTTTACAATGAAATTCAGCAGAGATTAGCCTCATCCTAAATTAGAAGAACATCTCCCAGCATCATATAAAACAACCAGCAGCAGCCGCAGGTCTGGCTGGTCAACATCCACAAGCTTCCCTAAACCAGAGGTTGCTAGCTGATGACAGAAGGCATGCAACTAGCTATGAGTCTGATAAGAAAGGATTTCAGAAGTTACAGTTAATCACAGCTTTGTCATGGAGGCATCACACTGAGCCTGAAGATGTGGTCATGCAGTGTCTGTTGGCAAGTAGGTGTGGGTGCAGCACAGGAAAATCATCAGCGTGTAAAGGTACCTGAACGAGCAACAACAAAAAAGCATCATACTGTAACCAAAACTAACCTCTAGGTAGTGGTAAGGTGGATAGAAAGCAGTGCACAAGTTTCATTTAGGAGATGGTGTTCTCTTTCAGTGATTCTTTTCTGTTTCCTCTCTGACTGATGACAAGGCAAATCTGAAATTGTCAAGAGCTGAAATGTGGAAGTAGTATCACTTGCCTGTAGATGACCAAAGTTACTCTACAGCTTCTGAAAGGATAGTCCTGAGACTCTCCCACTCTCCGCATTATCCTCACATCACCTTCATGAGGATGAAAGTCCTGGTATCTGCCCTTTTCCAGATGGGAAGATAAAAGCTCTGATTCATCACCTCTTATTTTAATTGTCTGGACTATGCTAGCTAATCTTAGCTGAGTTTGACATGTGGAACAAACCCCACAACTCACGGAGAGTTGGTAAGGAAGGTATGTTTATTGCAGTGCTGGGAGAGAGTGGGAATAATTCCGCCAAGCTATCTCAGAGGTAGAATAGTTGTAACACTATTTATCAAACTAAACCATAAATATGCATCATCTATGTTATACATATGCATCACATAAGTGAGGAATAGGAGGGGTATTATAATCAGTTCATTATCCTAAGTCTTCTCACTTCTGAGCATGCGTATTTCTTCCCAATGGTCTGGGTCAGGGTCTTTTGAGTGAGTCTGGCGGCTTCTCCAAAATCTTCCTCAGGTCGACCTTGCTGCCTTTGGCACAGTTTTGCTAGATAGGCAGCTAACCCCAAGGTCTAGGAACCAGTACTTTCTGGTCTTCACAATAACATCTTCTCCTTTGCTATCTTATGGCATGCTTCGCTGCTCATCCTTAGCAGTCCTCCTTAGCAACCTAGGTCCTTGGGTTCTACCCTCTTATCAAGTGGTGAAGGAAGAGAAACAGTCCCATGGTCATGAATATTCAAGTAAAAGTAACAAGCTTTGATGAATTAGCTTTCTGTACCTACTTTCAGCTAAAGTTCTCACAGGCATGATTTTAAAGCATAAAATTAGAACCTTAGTTAGAATCTAACCTAAGTTAAAACCTTAATTGATTTTCACTGATCAAGTTCACTCTGTAATCAGGAGAAAGAGACAGGGACTTCCAGCCTGTTTGTACCTCTTGGGACTACACACTGGGCGCTAATTTTGTCTTGGTTTGATAAGATAATTTTGGGGGGAACCCAAAAAAGAGGCTCCCCCTCCCATTGCAAAGGAAGGAAATAGAATAAATCACTCGCACACCCAAAGGCAAAGTGGTAAAGAATAACTTTAACAAAGAAATAGAACAGTGTAATACAAGATTGGAAAAAACCTCCCGGTCCCCCGCCGACTGTGAAACACGGTTTGTCCCCCACCACAATTAGCCTGCAAGAATATAGTCTGGTTGGAGTGAGAAGGTGGATGAGGTGAGCTGGGATAGTAGATGGAGGAACCTGGGTGGTGGATGGAATTGGACAGTGGATGAAGAGAGAGAAGAAACTCCCATCGCGCCATCCCCTCACAGCAAAGATGTCCGATGCCTCGTGGCAGCATCCAGGAGAAGATCCCACAAGATGCTGTGAGATTTCAGAGTTCTTTTTGCTGTGCTGTTCTCCCTGCTGCACTGCTCATCCTATGTCCAGTCACCCTGGGGCAGAGTTGCGCCAGCTCTCTGTGCCACCAGTCCACTGCCTGTGCCGCTCGGCTGGGATGTGCTGCTCTGTCCATGCAGAGCTGGGACGTGCTGCTGCTGCGGTGTGCCGCTTTTGTTCCATATCGCCTCGGGTTCAGGCTGTCGTGACTGGCGGGGACTGGCACTGGGGCATGCTGCCATGCTGTGCCACCACGCGCCTGCCTGCTGCAGCTGCCGACCCTGGAGAAGGGGTTAGCCCTGCGCCGTCCAGTGTCAGTCTACCAAAAGAAAGGGCAACCCCCCACAGCTGCACGGCTAAGAGTCCTGATGCCCACCCCACAGTTCAGAACAAACAACATAACACACTTCATGGGATGAGAGGGAGGGGAAGAAAGATGGGATGCAGAAAACTTCTTATTTTTATGTATCCCATGACACTGTGATTCATCCCATGTAGGGTGCCTCCTTTCTGAGGACAGGATGAATCACTCCCTGCAAACACCTAAGTCTCTGTGATGATTACGGGTTGCTAATTTTTCAGATTAATTAAGTCAGGTAACATGAGTCCCACTTAGATATGCAGTGGCCCACATACTTAGGCTTAAGAACTTAAAGAGTGCCTCTTAGAGAAACTATAGCACCTCTGAGGAGCTGGGTCTAAAAATCCATCATATTTGGTAATGTGAGGTTAAAAATGAGAATGGGGTGACCTTATGGAGGAGTGGAAGCTGTATAACTGAAGTCTTAGATCTGGCTTCATTTCCAGGGACCTCTACAGTTTATGACAAAGAAAACACTGAGTGCGGAGGCAGAAAGAGTGTTGTCCAAGTCACCTGAGATTCCATAAAGACAGCTGCTACAGGAATCGTATCAAGTAATGTTGACATTATTGGTATTTAAGTCTTTTTCTGTAACCTAGGGCTCAAGGACAAGAAGGCTGGTGAAGGCACTGGAGAGCACATCTTATGAGGAGTGGCTGAGGGAATTGGGGTTGTTTAGTCTGAAGAAGGGGAGGCTCAGAGGCAACCTTCTCACTCTCTACAACTCCCTGAAAGGAGTTTGTAGTGAGATGTAGTGAGATGGGGATAGGTCTCTTCTCCAGGGTTAACAGTGAGAGGACAAGAGGAAATGATGTCAAGTTGCATCAGGGGAGGTTTAGCTTGGATATTAGGAAAATTTCTTCAGAGAAGGAGTTGTCAGGCATTGGCCCAGGCTGCCCAGGGAGGTGCTGGAGTCACCATCCCTGGAGGGATTTAAAAAACATATAGATCACAGAATCACAGAGTATTCGTGGTTGGAAAGGACCTCTCAGATCACCAAGTCTAACCAAAAAAACCAAAACAAACAAGGAAAAACCCAAAACAAAACAAAAACTGCCCTCTATGCCTGCCACTAGATGTGGTACTTAGGGTCATGGTTAAGTGGCATGAGGGTGATAAGTATGGTTGGATTTGATGATCTTAGAGGTCTTTCCAACCTTAATGATTCTGTGATTCTATGATTCTTTCTTTTTTTAAACAATGGAGAAAATTAAGCATGTTTAGAGCTTGATTCAACTGATGTATTTCACACATGCACTTCAAGAGGAGAGGAGTTGCCCTCTAGCCTCCACTGATGATACTCAGTAAGTAGACAGTGCTCTGTGCAGTAAGAATAATGTTGGAACCACTTTGTATTAAAGAGGCTGCAACACAGACTAATTCCAGCACAGACTCTCTTTGACTACTTATAAGTAACTGCACAAACTGTAGTCCTTTATTTCGTCTCATTCTGTTCCTTGAAACTCAAATGCCACATCCTAGGCACTGTTATCACTCTAGTTTTAAAATGCCTCAGATAAAATATTGGGGATGAATGCTTTTTCTGGATCTAAGCATATTCATTTTTAACATATTGAGCAAGGCTATAAATACTAGAATTTATTAAAGTTTTTCCATATCTTGGAAAATAAAAGGTGGAAAGGAGAGCTTTGAGAAGATCAGAGTTGATAAGATTGAAGATTCTGAAACAGTTTAACGAAACTTTGATTGATTTTTAATTCTTTGAGCAGTCGTTGCTTCAAACAAGATTCCAAAATCATGTCTTCATTTTTAAGGTAAAGGGATTAATACATGGAATGTCACACTGTAATGTATGTTGTAAATCACTATTGAAAACTCCTGATTTTTAGCAGAACTTGTTTGGTTGTGCAAAATGTGTTCAAGGAGGTGTTCTGGACTTGACTAAAAGCAGGGGAAAACCACCATTAAAATATAGTAGACAAATACAATAAGGACAGCAGATATCAGAGTGATTGGAAAGGCTACAGAAAAATAAATAGGAAGACAAAGGAAATATCCTCTGGGGGTTACTCTCTAAACGTTGATAGGCTGCTGCAATACCTCTGCTCATCCCCAGTGCATGAGGCATCTTTGTCTTATAAATAATCTGAAAGAAAATGAACATCTGATAATTCATGAAACTGAAAAATCTCACTGAGGTGGTGTCCTAGTTTGAGTCAAAATAAAGTATTCAGTGTCATAGAGGTCATATTCGGTCACTTGATGCTTTGATATCAAGCTTGGGCCTTGGGGTCTCTTGCAGGAGGCCTAAGACCCAAGCAAAACAAGTGCTTCATAGAGCTAATTAACACCTAATTAACAACTAGTACATATAAGGAAAGGTCTGGGTCTCTACCCTTCCAAGAAGGTCAAGTACCTGAGCTCTATGAAGATCAGAAGCCCAGCTCTGTTCCTCCAGGACTCTACCATCTCAATTCCAGAATTCCTGAGTTCTAGGATCCAGCTCCTGAGCCTGAGTCCCAGCTGCTGCTAAGTCCTCCTGCTACAGCATCAGTGGTGATATAGTTACCATCAAGGGGGTTTGGCTCTGGTATTGGTTTTTTGTGTGTGTGTGTACATATATATATATGTACACACTTCATTTTCTTGTTGTTATTTTTATTACAGTAGTTTAAGTTTCTTTTCCAATTCACAAGTCTCTCTGTTAATTTCCCCTTTCACCCCCTGGAGTGGGGGGAAAAAAAGGGATAACAGAGAATATCTGTCACTGGGTTGATGGCTCAACCCTGACCCTTGGCAGGTGGGTTAATGCTTTTCTAAGCAAAGTTGGTCAGAAAAAATATGACTGAACTTCTGAAAGAAGTAAAACATTCTGAAATTTCACTGTGAATCAATTCAAAACCTATCTCCCCAATGTCAAAATCCTAGCAAAAATAACTCCTTCTATAGCACTCCAAAAGTATTTTACAGGCTCTCTGAAACATTAATTTAATTGTCAAAATTTATATTTGAGCATGAACTAGCTTTCAAAACACCACTAGGAAAAGTCTTTTCAAACAAATAGAGATTCAAAGAACTTCCAAAAATATAGAAATAGAATTGTTGAAGAAGCTGGGGCTTGGTTGTGTTTATTTGGTTTTGGCTTGTTGGTTGGTGGTTTTTATTTGGTTTTTGGTGGTGGTGGTGTTGGTTTTTTGTGATTTTTTGTGTTTTGGATGTAAATAAAGAACACACCAAATATTTAGGACTATAAGACAGTCCAAGTTGGGTTTTCCAGCCCTAACTAAGGATCTAAATTTGTCAACATCTGAACTCATCATCTTGGTCTCATTCTGTGGTTAGTAAATGGAAATACTGATCCAGAGAATGATTCATCTCATTCTAAAGTGACTGTCTAAACCAAAGGCAATGAAACATCTTCTAGGGGAATCTAAGAAGACATCTCCTGATTTCAGACACTGAACTTTTAAAGATGTCTGAAATGAGATGAAGTAAAGTCCAGCCTATAGTAGAAGCACTTAAGAAGCCAAATAAAACATGACTCAAAACTTGACTCAGGAGAACAAATAGAATCTTAACATTGTGCCCCAATATGACATACAGGAGATACTCATCTCATAGCTTGACAATGAGAACCTTTACCTTTAAGATCAGGTGAAGCAGACTCATTCTTTTCTAAGCAGAGAGCCTCATCTTTGACCACTTGCTGGAATATCTTGCATTCTGGATGGATTCCTGCAACCTTGGTGAGAGAAAGACAAAACAAACCAAGAACTTATGTGATTAGCAAGAGGAGATGATCCAGGTTTCTTTACAGTGTGTACCTCCTGGCTGATACTTTTGATGTCTATGACTATGAGATCCCCAGTTGAAGATTTTCCTGCAAATAGGACATGTCAATGGCAGAAGGGTGGATTTGGGGGGAGGATGCCTATAGCCACCGGAGCCCAGAGTTTTGGTTATAGCCTAGTGCGTAGGTTAATAATTACTGACACTTCAGCACTGTCTGAAAGTCATCATCTTTCTGCAATTGCAGATGTAACCTACAAACTATCCTAGCAAAGGCAAAAATGAGGCTAGTGCTGTTGACTTGCAATCTTGTACCCTTACTGGAAGCAATCCCACTGTTAGGAAAAAATCGGGGGAAAGAATCAAAAAAGAGAAAATGACAGCTATAGAAGAAATGGAGAATAGTGATGATGCTTCCATTCTTTGGTTTTCCTCAGGCTTTAGGAGAAATAAAGACATTAAACCATTTTACAGCTAACTAAAAGCCTCCTGGGCAGAACATTACGTGTGATTTGTCGGCTATGGCTTAGTTATTTTTTGCTATTAATCTTATAATGCCTTGAGAGAAAAGCGCGTGTTGTTGGTCTCATCTGCTTACAGTAGCTAGGTGATATAGCTTCTAGATTACAGGGGCTCTGCATTTGCTGCAGGGACATAGTGCTACAATTCAAGAGGCATCTGCTGTAAGGACTGAGTTGGAGGAAAAAGGAGCTCCTGTTCAACTTAGAAAAGGATAATTTAGGAACCAAAACAAAGCAGAGATTTCTAAGACATGGATTTTCAATCTGGCAGAGTCTTCTCTATCACAGTAATAAGTGGAAGAGGCTGATTTAAAATGCTGCTTCTTGGATCAATATTTGCTAGTAGCTAGGCAGTAACGTGGCATGAACTTTACTGGAAATCACAGTGGGTGATTTTCATCCCAAGCCTTATACTGGAAACGTAGAGATTTCCTACAGTGTTGTAGGGCAGCACTCAAGGAATGGAGCTTTGCATTGCTGAGCATCAGAACATAGGGATCTTTTTGCTGCCTCAAATATCAATGATCAGCCCAGATTCACAGGGGCATTTCAACTCTAAGTCCTAACCACTGAAACAATATTTCTTGGAACAAAGCAATCACAGAGTGAAAATGAAAAGTTACTTGTGACGGGCATGAGCATGCTAAAAACCTGAGGTAGTTTGGAGAGCCAGATTTAGGAGTACTGCTTATTTTCAGAGCTCTTCTTCTTAGCATCTGTAAGGTTATTGCATTGAAACTTTAAGTGGTTTACTCACTCATAGTAACAGCAGTTTCTGTTTTCTCTATTACATGGTAGTCTATTTATTTGCCTTATTCTGAACAGAGAAATCAAGCTAATAGCACTTTGGGATTTGATTTTCTCATGTTGGACAACATCAGACTCTGCAAGGACTGGGAAGAAAGTTTTTTTCTAGCAACATCCTCATGCCATATTTGGTGCATCTTAGTTAAAAGCAATCTTTGCTGAGAGTCCATCTAAAGAGGGTGCCTCTAGGCTGTTGCAGTGGTAGAAGAACTGTAATTTAGATCTCGTATAAAAGACAGATCTTCACTCATTAAGAATTCCATTACCATACTTGAGGAAAAGCAGGGACATTCTCCATGCTCTCTGAAAACAAGGGAAGTACTTCAAAGCTGGGCATCAAATATATTAGTCACTTTTGAAAGAGCAATTCAATGGGAGCAAAGAGCCAGAAGCAAATTGGTAACACTTAGTCCTTTTGAGAATTAATCAAAAATCAAAGTGGCTGAATTCATTGGCAAGATTGGAGGGTGTCAAGAACTTGAAGGGACTTTCCAGTGACCCAGTCAAGTTTCCAATTCCATGCAAACCTCATTACTAGGTTTTGCATCAAGTGCATACATCATTTACTGGGAATATTCATCACTGCTCTTTCTGCCCCTGTGTCTACAGTCTAGATTCCTGTTTCAGCTCTGCTCTGAAGTCATCTCTGTACTCCCTCTTCTCCCTGGCTCTGCTTCCCCTGTTCAGCTTTTGTGATCTGACTCTGATGCCTGAATTTTTTACCTCTCCCTCATACAAACCCAGTTGTCTGTCACTCATGTCCCATGCTGAGTCCCAGGTGGGATGATTAAACCTCAACTGTTATTTCAGGATACAGAAAGGCCTTTTTTCAGTCTGTGGAATGCAGTGTACAATCAGACTTGAAAGTTGGCCAGAGATGCCAAAGACACAACTCAGAGAACAAGGATGTGCTTTGAAATCCATACACTTTTTTCTGGCTGAAATTCTGATGAACAGGAAAGGCTTATGAGATGGAAAGAGGCTCATGAAAAATGTTGAACACAGGTTAAATAACTGAAGAAGATAAAGAAATCTTCAGTCTTTTTAACGAACTTCTCAGAGTGTTGAAAATTTCTTAATTTGCCATAAATCCTGTCTCTTTCCATCTGCTTCACAACTTTCTCACAAAGCTTTGAGACTGGGGGGCACAGGTCAGGGTCAACTTTCACATGGGCTTTGGAGGGAGCTGGGACCAACCTTGAAATCCATAAGCTCTTTTTCACTTTAGTACAGCTACATTTACAATTCCTGCAGTAAGGATCTTCCTCTCCTCTGTGCCCTGTAAGGAATTCTGGGATATTTATAATCTCACATGTGTAGTATCATGTTGTCCTAGTTTGACCAGAAGAACTAAGAATTTGTTAGGGTCAAAGGAACAATCTCATTGAGAGGACCTCCCAGGTGCCCCCTCTCCCCAAATGGGGACAGCAAAATAAAATAAAACACTGGGCCCACAGATAGTGAATTATAAGAATAGCTTTATCTATATTTAAATGCTACAACAATATGAAAAGAGAAATGATAGGAAAGGAAAAGTTTGTTAGTTGGAAATGGCTTCAGGCCCCTATAATTGCTGAGTCACACAGGCCCGGCAATCGANGCATGTTCAGTCAGAAAACCACAAGAAACCATGAAAAATAACCAAAGATTTCTTAGGCAGCAGAAGCCCATGGCTCTAATGTGCTTGTAAAAATAGATCAGCAGCCAGTTTGTTTCTACCACATCCAACCCATGTTTACCACTCCTGATTTTGACTGACTGTAAAGTTTGAGGTCACCACAGCAGTGACATGACTCCGGTCACCACCAGCATATTTAGTTACTATAAACAGTCCTACCCTCAACTTGCAAGCTCTGACAGAGACTTGATCCCAGAAGCTTTCAATCCCAAAGGTAAAGTCCTATTTCCAGTCTCTCTCTTCAGCTAGTTAAATAGGTTATTTCAGGAGTCTTTTTGACTGAAAATTACTACCTAGAGGCCATTTTCAGTGTTTGTTTTCTCTTGCTAACTCAATTACCTACAGAACGAGAGAAGCTGAGACACTGATTGCCTTACAGTCATTTAGAGGAATATATTTTCAAGATTGTTTTTAAGATATTGGAGTAATGCTTGACTGCTCCTCAGTGTACTGGATTGTATTTTTCTGACTGTATTTAACTGCACAGCCTTATACAGAACAGTATGTGCTACCCGTATACATCTATGGATAGCAACAGATCTATTAACTCATAGGTGCTCTGTATGTCACAATACAGCCAGACTCATTTATTTTGTTTATAAGCCTGAAGTAATTAGTGTTATCTGGAGAAAAATTAAAATCAGTTTATTAGCTCTATGCTAAATTCAGTAGAGCATTTAATTATCACTACCAATTAAAGAATAAAGGAACACTGAAAACTGAGGGTCCTGGTTTCCTGCTAATGCAAGTATTCCTCCAAATTAAAGAGGAATTTCTCTCTTTCTGCATGTGCAGTGTGTTTGGCTCAAGGTGAGGTTCATGCCACCTGATCCCAACTGACACCTAGATGTCCAAGTCCAGCAGTAAGTTCACTCAACTGAAGCCATGGCCATTGTTCTTGGAGTGTTTCCGCCTCTTCCCAGTTGTACTGAAGGAGGCTAAATGAATAGCTTTAGGCAAGATTCCTGATTCTAGAGAGAGAAATTCAGATGATTAATCTAAACTCCCCCATCAAGCCTCCCTTAATGATCAATAAAGGCAGACAAGCAGTTCCAGGGAAGGATTCCTCCTACCTCTCTCAGACACCTATTTGAGGACAGAATGACTCACTGTACAGGAGCCTGTCTCCCTCCATTAACTCCCTCCAGGCTGATTCTTCTTCCATACCTCCAGTTCCCTGTGGATGGGAGTTTCAGGTCTACAGGGAAAGGATCCCTAGAAGGAGCATTTATGTCCCTCCAAAACAAATTAGTCAATGGGAGCTAGATGAGAAATCTAGGCACCCAGCTCTGTTTTACTGGGAGCTCAGCAGCTTGCCTTGGATTTGGATCCGTATGGCTATTACTACAAGAAAATCTTTGTTAAAGCCAATGTATAGCTCAGCACAAGCTCATCTAGGTTTCCATTCTCAACTCCATTCTCTAGATCAGGCTAAGCCCCTTCCCCTGAAATGTGAAAAGCTGTTCTGTGTTTGAAGAAGGAAAGTTCAGCTGAGCAGAAAGCAGAGCAAATGCAGGGCCCTTTCTTTTCCCCATCCTCTGTTTCCTGAGACTCTGAACTCTTTTAGAGAGGAAAAGACATTTTTATGCATTTCATTACCCACTGCTCTCTGTTCTTTGTCACTTACAAGCAAATGGTAATTTTTAATGTCAAGGACTCTGTTTTGCAAGGCACAGAGTATATCTTGCAGTATACAGCTCCCTGGTCAGGCACAGTCTGACAATCCCTTGTGGACTCCTGTGGCCCCTGGTGCCANGCTCCCTGGGGAGCTGAGAGGAGGCAGAAGTACCCAGTTTCACAGAGAAAGTTTTCAGGATTACCCTTCTGGTTTATTTTCATATCTGAGTAATGAATTATTTGCAGAATTGCCACTAGAATTATTGCTTTGCTCTTACATGATCCTTTGCAATAAGAACTCTACTCCCATGGGTCTCTGACCTTCCCTGACTATCTGACTTAGGGTGTAAAAATTCCCACAACATCTAGTTTGAGATACAAAACCCACTGATATTTAGAGAACTGACTCTTACCAGACATGCAGTTGATGCTCATATAGAAGAAATGTTTTGAGGTCAAAAGCTACCTAGAGCGTGTAGTTTGTAGAATTTATGGGCATAGTCTGCTGCAACATGCTGGGATATTAAAATGAAGTATGGCAGCCCACAGATGGGCATGAAACATCCCTTCAGGTTAGTTCCACTCAGCTGTAAAAAATGGGTTGTGCCCCTACTATGTATGAAAAGTCTAGTCCAGATGTCAAAATCACTCTACCTGTGGCAGTGTAATGCTTTAGGATGACTCATTTTCCCCGAAAGAAGGGGATTACAACAACAATAATTTTATGTGGCAAGCACTTGTGCTCTATTACAGAATCACAGAATCATTAAGGTTGGAAAAGACCTCTAAGATCATCAAATCCAACCATCAACCTATCACCACCATGTACACTAAGCCTTGTCCTTAAGTAGAGCATCTAAATGTTACTTAAACCCCTCCAGGGACAGTGATTCCACCACCTCCCTGGGCAGCCTGGGCCAAGAATTAACCCTTGCAGGAAACGAATTTCTCTTTATATCCAATCTAAACCTCTGCTCCAACTTGAGGCCATTTCCTCTTGTCCTCTCCCTGTTAACCCTGCAGAAGAGACCTACCCCCATCTCATTCCAACCTCCTTGCAGGGAGTTGGAGAGAGCTAAGGTCTCCCCTGAGCCTCCTCTTCTCCACACTAACCAACCCCAGTGCCCTCAGCTGATCCTCAGCACACTTGTGGTCCAGAGCCCTCACTAATTACTGTAACTATTCTTATTCCTATTACTCCTGCACAAAGCTGTGTAGCTACAGAGAAAAACTAAAACCAAACCAAACAAACAAAAATACCCCAAACCAAAACGAACAAAAACAAGTTCCAGAGGATGGGAAGTGCAGGTCTGGAAACTCTCATTCCGTCTTTCATCTTGTAAAAATGAAGGGTCAAGACCAGTCTGTAACCACCTAGGTTCTCACTATTGTCAGTGGAAGAAAACAGAGCCCAGAGGAACATTCCCCGCACTGGTCTTTCTCAGGAGAAGATGAAATGCCTTCTTGGAAGGTGACTGTCTCCTCTTTAACTACAGCAGGAGTCTCAGTCCCAGCCCACGCTAAACATTTACCTGTGAGATGACTGAAGTTAGAATTAAGGAGTCCCTGAGAATCACAGCCATAGGAAGGTTTTCAAACACTCCTCCAAGGCTGAAATCTATGACTGTGCTTGCACTTACACACTAGCTTTTGCCAGCAGTAGAGCATGAGGCTCAGAGAGGGATATATGTGCTTTAATTATGTCTCTGTGCTCAGACATCTTCCCTGATGTTTAATGTTACAGTCTCACCTGCTGCCTCCAGCTCACAACAGACAATTCATGCTCCTACTTTTGTGATACTATAAGCAGATGCCTTCAGCAATAAAAACATCAATGCCCTCTCAGAGGTAAATGTCCCAAATCCATCAGGAGGAACTATTTCCTTTTAGTTATTCTCCTTCTTCAGCAAAGTTGCCTTTCTCAGGGCAACTGGGAGAACAGTTCTCTCTCTCTCTAAAGCCATGCTACATCACTTCTGATTTAGGGATGCTTTTCTGTCCTTTGGAAACTGCAATTTGAATGAATGGACATGAAAACTTTATTTATTTATTAATAGCACCTTAGGTCTGGAAAATGTTAAGGGAAAAGAGCTGGGTCAAACCTCTACCTCAGGAATATTGTTTTCTTTCCTCCTCTCCTACATCCTTATCCCCGTTTTAAATCCTTGCCTAATTTTTGTTTCTTTCCCTATTAGGAGAAAAGTTACCTTGTCTCTGTGGACATCTCCCACCCGAAAGCTGCAGAACCATCCAGCTGTGTCCAACAGCGTCAGGAGCCAGATGTGCAGTGCCCTCCTGCCCCCTCCTCCCTTCCCAGCCCCGACCCCCCAGGGACCATCTCCAGGCACTCACCAGCGGCAGCAGCAACCAGCACAAAGTTCGCATCCTCCGCAGCAGCCGCCGGGTCCTCCCCGAGCCTTTAGTCTGTTAGGAACCTGCCAAAAGCCGAAGCTCAGCCCTCCCCAACCTGCCCAAGACCCGCCCCGGAGAGCTTTGCACCTCCCTTCTTGGACACTCGGAGACCTGTTCAGCACCCTCGAGTCCTCCCCAAGGACCAGGTTTGCAGAGAAGAGAAGGAGATTCTGCAGCGTGCCCTTGGGATTTCAGACCCACCTCTATCCACCTGTCTGGCTGCCCACCTGCAAAACTGCAGAGCTGGAGCACTGACTGGTCCTTTAGGCTGTGGTTAGAGGCAGATGTGCTGTGTGCAGGAAAAAATGCTGGATTTATCCCTTCTACTTCTGATGGGATCATGCTTGTGGCTGGTGGCGGCAAGTTTTCAAAGGATCTGGGGTTTCAGTGGGTCTGACAACATGGTATTCCCTAGGGACTTTCAGAGGTGGAGTTTCTGGGCTTTGGCATTCCCTTCCTCTCAGATGGATAATTGTGAGCAGTGACAGAGGATTTAATCCACAACTTGTACAAGGTCTTTCTGGTTCTTGTGTTGTAAAGATACCTCAAATGTACCTTTATTTCTTGGTGTAATAGGTAAAAGCTAAAGCCCCTTTTAGCCATGGCTTGGATTTTTTGGGTATAAAAAAAACCAACAAACCACACAAAACAAAACAACAAAAAAACACCAAAAAAAAAGACAAAAACACATATTAATTTTATTTTAACGTCAGATTTCCTAGCACCTAGGCATCACTTCAGGATTTTGCCAGAGGAAATATTGCACCAAGCTATTTTCATGGCCTGGGAAAGCACGAATTGCAGACATGGCAAAAGCATTTCTCTTGATAAGATTCCAATGCTATTTCACATTCAGTTTATCATTCATTATTTCCCAGTGGTGTTAAATATAAAAGTTCTGTACAGTCAGAGGAGATTCATGGCTTCCCTATGTTATCCCAAAACAAGCATCTAACACCGTTGGAGGAAATAGATATTTCTGCAACTTTCTGTGTAAGTGTGTAACTCTCCTATAACTCCTACATGATTTTTACCAGCTCTACCTAGATCTTTGAGATATACAAAGACACCTTGAGTGGAAATCCTTCTTTACGTTTAAGAACCTACATCCTGAGAGAATAATTTCTCTCTTTGCACCCTGATAGTCCTGTCCATCTGTCTCTGTTGTAATGAGATTCTGGACAGCTTGTACATGTGTGGAAAGCTGTATTAAATGCTGAACTGTGGGTGGTTTGCAGCAGGATGTGTTATCCTGCCTTAGCCTTGCAAATCAAAGACAATTGGGTTTAAAATCAAATGGTATCCCCAAGCTCACATTAGAGACAACCAGTTCTACAACCTGTGCAGAATAAAAAGGGGGAAGAAAGTACAGATTTAAGGGGTAACATTTGTAACCTAATTCTCATTTACCTCCTCTTTTCTATATGTTTTTATTTTCTTTAGTGCCTAATGGCATCCACTTACCTGCACAGATAATCCTCAAACGCTACTCTCAAACTCAAGTGTGCTTTGAAATAAAGAGATTAAAACTTAAAATAGATCATTTGAATTCTGATTCTGACTCTTTTTCCCCAGTTGGAATGGATGAGTTAAAGCTGTAGCCTACTCTCACAGGTGAATAAGGTGGAATACATTTTTAGGATCCCACTCCAAGGCAGGTATCACATGGCATCAGGCACTTCCCAATTCTTGTGCAAAGAAGAGGCCTATCAAATATTCCCAGCATAGGAAGAGATTGTAATAGCTGCTGAATAGGACTCAATCAGCTTGAGTATTTGAGATAGCAGAATAATTTAGGTCAGAAGGGACCTGCATAGATCTGGCCCCAACCATCTCCTACCCTCAAACCAGGTCAAATTTCAAAGTCAGGTCATGTTGCTGAGGGATTTAGTTGCTATGCTGCTCTCAGCAGTTCCACTGTAAACACAAAGGTGCAATTAAATTAGTATCAGCATGACATTCAGCACAATATTTCAGACAGATTTCATTATTTAAGGCCTCCTAGGTCACTTGGATGAAATCTTTTAGATCATTATAACCAGTCTCCCAGTTTTGAGCAAAACCTTGTGAGAATCCCTTTTTTTGGGGGGAGGGGTAGGCTTTTTTTGTGTGGTTTCTTGACCTGGATGTTCATAAACTCTCCTTAGGAGAAGATGTTGCTTCTTCAAGCAGATGTGATCTCTCAGTTCTTCCTTCATTTTGTGTTTTCTCTCCTCCATTTGCTTTTCCTATGTGGTCTCCAGTTGATCTAAAAAAACCTAGCCACATGTCAAACCTTAAGCTTTAAATTAATTAGCTGGAAACTCCTCTTGTAAGAGTTTGTGTCCATGTTAATAAAGACATAATATGTCTTAATAAAGACATAAAGAATTCAAAGCCTACTCTTTTATTTTTGTAACGTCTCACTCTAGTTAATGTACAAACCTCACCTGCATTAAAGCCTCCCAGTTCCTTAGTCTCCTTACATCCTTTCTTTACTTTAAGCAGATCTATTTGCAGGTTAAAACCTTATTTAGGCTGAAACCTAATTTCTGTTTATCATATTCATTTACTCTTTGCTATTTCTCTGCATGTACACAAAGGTCCAGTAATGAAATTATACAGGTAAGTAACCACACTTCTCATGAACTCTGGTATGCTCTGGGGCATTTTCCTACTTTTTCTCACAAAATATTTCCTTGCATGATAAACTAGAACTGAGTCTAGAACTAAGCAATTTTATTGTTAATTTGTTTTTTTCTTCAGCAATTCTTGTATAACTAATGTAAGAGAGGGAGCAGCTCTGATTCCCTGCTCCTCTACAACACCAGCCTGGGTTCAGAACACAGCCCTGATGTGCACAAAAATGTCCTTTTGTTTGCGCCAACAAGCAGTCTATCTGCTGTGATGGCATGAACCTTAATCAATGAAGCAACAGAGCTGAGATTCTCTCTAATCCCCATCCAGGATATTCTGAATCAATTGATGCCATTTAATGAAAATGACTTGACATTTACTGAGCTGCTCAGAACCTTTGTGGAAGCTGGAGAGTGTTATTTGGATACCAGATGCTACCTGAACAAGGCTTTGCCATTACCAGAATCATTCTGCAATGCAACTGTTTTCCCTCTGTGTGCACACGCAAGCACCTCCTTAAAAAGCACAAGAAGAGCACACCAGCTCCACATTGCTCTGTGAGCCATCAGCCAGAGAATAAAGCTGAATTTATTGGGACTTTTAAACAATCCTTTGATAACTCTGACTAAAGATGCACACCTGGGACTATGGGAAGCAGGCTGCTGTTACTGAAAGTATGGAATCCAGTGGATAGCTGGCAGTTGACATTCCTGAGGAATATAGAATCATGGAATGTTAGGGGTTGGAAGGGACCTAGAAAGATCAACTAGTGCAACCCCCCTGCCAGAGCAGGATCACCTAGACCAGCTCACACAGCAATGTGTCCAGGCAGCTCTGGAATGTCTCCAGAGAAGGAGACTCCACAGCCTCCTGGGCAGCCTGGTCCAGTGCTCCCTCACCCTTACTGGAACGAAGTTTTTCCTCAGGTTTATACTAAACCTGCTGTGGTCCAACTTGCTCCCATTCCCTCTTGTCCTAACACTGGATGCCATTGATAAGAGCCTGGCTCTCTCCTCCTGACACTTGCCCTTAACTAATGTAAGAGAAGGGACCATTAATAAACATTCCTGAGGTCCCCTCTCAGTCTC
>VWZO01009941.1:3093-13677 GCA_013396975.1 Bucco capensis
TTGAGTTTCAGCTGGGCTTTTGCCTTCCTAATTTTCTTTCTGTATAACCTAACAAGATCTCTGTACTCCTCTTGAGTTACCTGGCCCTTCTTCCAGAGGTGATAAACCTTCCTTTTCTTCCTAAGTCACTTCAAAAGCTCCCTATTCAACCAGGCTGGCCATTTTCCCTGCCCTTTAGTCTTACGGCACATGGGGATAGCTCTCTCCTGGGCCTTTAAGATTTCCTTCTTAAAGATAGTCCAGCCTTCCTGGACCCCTTTACCTTTCAGGACTATAGGGTCCTCTCTGACCCTTCATGTTAGACAGTATTCATTGCTAAGCAAACTTGAGTCCATAGCTTTATAGATCGTGTTCCTTGTTGTTTCTGGAAAAAAAAAAAAAAGGATATGTGTGGCCCTGTTTTCTAGCATCTGTCTTGAAAGTAGTGGGGGAAAACAAAAAATCACAACACAAAAACTCTACAGGTAATTTCTCTATTTATCTTCAGATAAAGGATTCCTCCTCAGCTCTCTTCCAGACCCTTTGTGCTGCTCTGATAACAGGAAGAGACAGAAAATCCTTACAGCTGTTACCTGGCATACCCATTCAAGAGAACTCTCCTAGAATGGGTGATGGGTGCTTTTCCTACTCTAAACTGTACAACAGCCCCAGCTCAGACAACATATGATAAAGTTTTATGAACTGTCAAATTCTTCATTACCCAGATTCTATTAATGACCACACAGATAAGGCTGTGGGATGCTCAGTGCCTTCTTCACCTTGGCCTTTGTGAAAGGGTCTTACAGGCCTCTGTGCCTAGGAACAAGGATCAAGGAACAAAGAAGGTACTGGGAGTGGATGAGAATTGGGTCTGGTCTCCATGTGTCCATGGGACCTGCAAGGATGCATCCAAAGGTGCTGAGCAAGCTGTCTGACATCTTAGCATAGCTACTTCCTAACATCTTGGACAGATCATGGAGCTTGAGGAAGCATCTTCTAAGGACTAGCAAAAGGCAAATGCACTCATCCGTAGAAATAACAAGAAGGTGATCATCTGAACTACTCGCCAGTTGCATATTTTCAGCCCCTGGAAAATTCATGTAATTCTTGGAAATCTCTTCCAGGCACATGAAGGTGGTGGTGGTGGCAAGTAACAGAGAGCATACATTTACCAAGAGTAAAAGGGAGACACGTGGATGTCACTTAGCTCAACTGTGGCAAAGGTTTCAACCTATTGTCCTACGGTATTTCCACGTTCCAGTTCAGACACTATTGTCTGGGTGTGGAGACAGCTGCATGAATAAAAGTCTGTTTGGGTGGTCAAGTTTAAATGCTGGTAATTAATGGTTTGTGCTCTACCTGGAAGCCAGTTATGGTTGGCATTCCTCAAGAGTCTCTCTTGGGATTGGTCCTGCTTCACACCTTTATCAGTGACCTGCAGGAAGAGATGGAGTGCATCTGCCTCAGCTTTGCAGATGACACCAAGTTGGGAGGCCTGTAGTCAAGTACTTTTTGGCAGGGCTGCAGGACCAAGACAGGTAGGAGGAAGAGGATGACAGTGGTTCTGTGAAATTTAAAAAGGATAAATACTGACCTCTGCCCTGTAAAGTCAAAGCTCTGCAGTGATGCAGGCTGGGTCTGAGGAACAGCTATGGGGGAATAGCCAGACAGCAAGCTGAGCAGGTGCCAGCTGTGCACTGAGGCAGAAATGAGGGCTGGCAGCATGCAGTATGCGGCCCTGAGAGCCAGGAGAGGGACCATGCCCCCTTCTCTGTGCTCACACCACGTAAAGAATACTGCCTGAAATGCAGGAAAAATGCTGATAGACTTGCAGGAGTTGAGAGAAGACCACCAAGACGGTGGGGCTTGAGCCCTCGCCCTGCAGAGAGAGCCTGTGGGACCAGGGCTGGTTCAGCTGGGAGGAGGAACAGCTTTGGCGGCACGCAAAAATCATCAAGCATCTCAGTTACTGACAGAAGAGCACAGAGGACTCTCAGCCAGGCTTTTCATAGCACGGTATGGTGGGAGGAAGAGAGGCAGCAGCATAAGCTGGAATACTAGAGGATCTGGCTGGACATAAGCAAAAGCCTTTTTCCTACGAGGACAGCCCAGCAGCATAGCAAAGGCCCAGGGAGGTTGGTTTGTTTCCACTCTTGGATTTTTTCACACTCTGATTGGTAAAGCCCTGAGCAGCCTATTCTGGGCCCTCCAGCTGAACCTGCTCTGGGCAGCAGCCAGGACTTGAGACCTCCCCAGGTCCCTTCCTATTCAAAACATTCCATTATATTGTATTACTGCTAATTTGCATGCTATGTCTCTTTTGTTCCACTTAGATTACGGTATTGGACTAGAAAGAAATTAAAACCATCAGGCCTTGGTGAAACAAAAAGCATTCAGGAACTTTACAGGAAAGTTAGCAAGTCTTACATCACTACTTCAGTCCTATTAACCCAAACAGGTTGTTCAGAAACTCTAGAAGGAGCAGCCAATTCCTCCTCTTTCCTAAATTTCCCTTTTAGAAATCACAGATTCATTCTTTATCCAAAGAGACCATAACACAAAAGTCCAAACCACCACTTGGCAAGGTTTCACAGTAAGCACTGTGGTAGGAGAGTCAGGTTTTGTATTTACTCCCTTAAGAAGTAACCACTGGAAGTTTACCATGGTGTTGGAGAGACTGACTGTCCTATCAGCCATGGTGATTCAGCAACATAATAGGTTTTCATCTTAAGTTTCTCCTATTTTACATACACTAGAAGTTAGATAGGAATCCTTAGAGCTGCCCCATAATTCCACCATTAATACCCTGATCCTGCAAGCAAACACACTCCTGGCATCCACTTAAGTCTTGGAAAACAGACTGCAAATCACAAGTATCTGTTTTCACAGGTTTGGGAGATGACTTAGCATCACCAGCTCTTTCAATAGATATTTTAAAATTGATCACCATACAATAATGGATGTAGCGATGAACCCAGTGGAGCATGCTGCTGAGCATCGAGAACGCTCAAGGGTGTTCTCATGTGTACAAATACCTGAAGGGAGGGTGTAAAAATGACAGTTAGGCTCATTCCATTAATACCCAGTGACAGGAGGCAGTAGACAGAAATGTAAACATAGGAGGTTCCCTCTGAACACCAGGAAACATTTTTTTCTCCTGTGAGAGTGACTAAGCATTGGCACATGTTGCCCAGGGAGGTTGTAGAATTTCCATCCTTGGGAGATACTCAAAAGCTGTCTGGACATGGCCCTGGACTGTAGTTGTCCCCACTTAAGCATGGAGATTGGACCAGATGACTCCCACAGGTCCCTTCCAACCTCAACCGTTCTTGGACTCTGTGACCTCCACTCTGCTAGATACCGTTGATCTACAAAGTAGTATCTTGCAGACATATAAGCCTTCTCATCACTGGAAGAAGAGAGGGAAAATTTTGCTAAAGCAAAAGAACTGAATCAGCACAGTGTTGTACTGCCTTGTTGCAGGTCACACAGGATATATGTGGTGAAACCACCAGTTGTTTGCCGCTAAGTAATGAAATTCCTTGAGATATGTGGTCCTTTCATAGGGCACAGGCACACACAGAGATGTCAGTAGATTCCTCAGAATAGCAAGGTCACTTGCTTCTCACCTGCTTTCTGACATTGTGTAGGAAAGCAGTGAAAGACACAATGCAGCCATACTTTTACAATAAAATCTTAAAAAAATGCAAGTTTCTGAATAATATGACAGGTAGATAATATTGAAGATAGGTGACTACACCATGACACGACTGTTAGGAGGAAATAAGTAGCCAATCTGATATAATTTCTGGAGCAGTATGTTATTTCTGTCAGAAAAACCAATATCGAATGTAGACAATACCTGGAAAGGCTGAGTCCTTTCCAAGCTGGAGAAGCTGGCAACGAGCCAGCGACCCTCAAGACTTTCACTACATCTGCAGTAGAACAGAGCTCTGCAAAGAAAGTCACTAACACCACGAGTGTAAAAGAGTAAGCTCTCATCAGATACTAGTTTGGGTTAGAACTAAGGACAAATGATTCTCACCACCATCCCCCATAACAAACAAACAAAAAAAACCCCACCAAAACCAAAACCCATGTATTTTTCAGGAGACTCTCCTAACACCAATCTCTTCAGTCTTACAGGCAATGACTACCAGACAGGTGTTTTTCACCAGATGAGATCAAAAGCTACACTCTTTTAAGGGACATTACCTGTCTAACAGAGAGGTATTTGGTAGCTGGTAAGACACTTCAGTGGATTCCTTTTAGAAACCTTATAGTTAGTAAGAGCAGATTATGTCAGCCATAAATCAATCAAATGAGCCATTTTTTCCCCAGAGCACTACAATAAAACTGACTTATAATTCCACAGGTTGTAGGGTAAAGTTTCATAATGGAAACTGAAGCCAAGAAAGATGAAAAAGATTGCTGACCAATCGTACTAAAACAAGCTTTCCAAATTTTCCTACAGGTTCATCAGAAATCATATTTCTGTTTTAGTGTGCTAGATTTTTTGGTTGGTTGGTTGGTTTTTTGTTTGTTCAGAGTTTGCTTTGGGGGGTTGGTTGGTTGTTTTTGGATTTTTTGTTTGTTTATTTTTGCATTGACTAGCAAAGATGTCCCTTTCAAGAATGTTTTGTCCAGGTACAAGAGATTGTTCTGACATATCAAAGTTCATCAAAGTCGTGATGAACCAAAATTACAGTCATCTGTCCTATGCCTTGGTGAGATTATGTTGGCATACACAATCTTTTCAAAGTTTAGAAGAAATCAATTGAAGACTAGGTCACAGACTGAAGAAAACCTTATTTTCTCCAAAAACAGAGTAGTTTTCTGCTACTGTAGCACTGCAAAGGGACTGACTGTAAGAAATCCCTACCAGAAAAATACTGTAGTTTGTGTAGGACCAGGATAACTCTCTGTGAAGTTGGTTATCCAAGCTGAAGGAGAATTCTGGCATCCAGTGTAGAAATCCAATACTTGAAATGGCACAAAATTCTTTATTGAATTTCTTCAGTCAAAGGATGATGGGGGAAGATAACAGTTTGAGCAATAGTGAAGACCCAGGGCCTGCTGATTTATTTAGGAACCAATAGGGTAGCACCCGTGAAATGCCTGAAAAAGGTGACACAGTGAGTTGCACAAATGAGGTGCCTGTATACCAGTGCATGGAGCATGGGCAACAAACTGGAGGAGTTGGAAGACGCTGTGTGGCTAGAAAGATACCATCTTATCACTACCACTGAAACCTGTGGGACTAAATATGCAATGAGTACTGCAGTTGATGGCTACAAACTGTTCAGAAGGGACAAGGCAAGAAAGAAGGGGCCGGGTGGTTGCTTTTTATGTAAAAAACTGAATTGACTGCACGGTGCTGCCTTCAAAAAACCAGCAATGAACAGGTTGAGAATTTATGGATAAAATGGAGGGGCCAAGCCAACAAAGGAAACCCATGGTCAGTGTTTACTACAAGCCCCTCAATCAAGTGAAGCCTGTTGACAGCATTCTTAGAGGAAGCACCATGCTCACAGGTTCTGACCCTGCTGGGTGACTTCAGCCACCCTGACATAAGCTGGAAAAGCAGCACAGCAAGCTGCAAAGAAGTTCAGGAGACTCTTCCAGTGTGCTGAGGATAGGTTCTTAATCCAGGTGATACACAGCCCAAAAAAAGAAGTGTTACTAGACTTGTTGCTAACCACCAGGGATGAACTAATTCAAGTTGTCAAGACTGGTGACAGCCTGAGCTCCAGTGATCATGCCCTAGAATGCCCAATCTTGAGGTATATGGGCCAGGTGAATAGCAGACCTCAGGACCCTGAATTGTAGGAGAGGAAACTTTTCAGTTATTTAAGGAATTAGTGGATGGGACCTACTGGGAAACTCTTTCAGGAACAAAAGATCTGAATAAAACTTGTGACTCTTTAAGGACATTTTTCTTAAGAGTGAAAAAGCTCTCAGTTCTCATATGTAAGAAATCAGGAAAGGAAGGCAAGAGACCAGCACAGCTGAGTAAGGTCCTCCTAGCCAAACTGAAGTGTGAGAAGGAAATGTACATGCAGTAGAACCAGGGACGTATATTCTGGGAAGAACATTGGGATGCTGCCTTGATGTGTAGGGATACAACCAGGAAAGCTAAGATACAGTTAGAGCCAATTTTGGCAAGGGATGCAAAGAACAAGAAAGGCTCCTGTAGGTACACTGGTGAGAAAAGGAGGGTGAAGAAAATGTACCCCCCTACCCCTCAGAGATAATACAGAACTAGTGATATCTGAGAAGGCTGAGGTATTTAAAAAAGATTTTTTTACTCGGTTTTCAACAGTAATCTCTCTTCACTCATCTCTGAAGCCTCTGAGACTCAAGGCAATGAAGTCCCTATATCGTAAGTGAAGATCAGGTTTAAGACCAACTGAGGAACCTGAAAATACAGAATTCTGCAGGACTCAACCAGACATACCCTTCCTGAGGGAAATGACTGATGTGTTTGCCAAGCCACATCCACCTTCCATCATATTTGAAAGATCATGGCAACCAGGTAAAAGTCACCAGTGAGTGGAAAAAAGGAAGCATCAAACCTATTTTTAAAACATGGGAATCAACAATCAATCAACCTCACCTCTGTGCCTTGTAAGATCATGGAACAGATCTTCCTGGAAGATACATCAATGCATATGGAAGACTGGGAGGTAATCAGCCAACATGATTCACCAAAAGTAAATCATGCCTGACTAAGCTAATGACCTTCTACAGTGAAATGACTGCATTAGTGAAAAAGCAACAGCTACCCATGTACTTTACGCTAGATTTCTGTAAGTTCTTTGATAGTCTCCCACCACATTCTTGCCACTAAACTGGAAAGATATAGGTTTGATGGATGTATCATTAGATGGATAAAGAATTGGCTGGAAGGCCACATCTAAAAGGTTCTAGTCAGTGGTTCAGTGTCCAAGTGGAAATCAGTAAAAAATGGTGTACCTCAAGGGTCCACACTGGGATCAGTATTATTTAATATCTACATCAGTGACATACGCAGTAGGAATGAGTGCATCTTCAGAAAATTTGCAGACGATACCAAGCTGAGTGATACAGTAGATTCATTTAAAGGAAAGGATGCCACACAAAAGAACCGTGACAGGCTTGAGTAGTGGACCCATGCGAGCCTCAGGAGGTTTAGCAAGGCCAAATGGAATGTCCTGAACCTGGGTCAGGGCAATCTCCAAAATCGATACAGATGTGGAGGTGAATTGATTTGAGAGCAGCCCTGTGGAGTAGGACTTGGGATACTGGTGTGTGTAAAGCTAGACATGACCTGGCAATGTGTACTCACAGCCCAGAAAGCCAATCACATCCTGGGCTATGTAAAATGAAGTGTGGCCAGCAGGCTGATGAAGGTGATTCTGCACCTCTGCTCCACTCTGGTGAGGCCATACATGGAGTACTCTGTCCAGCTCTGGATTTCCCTGTACAAGACAGACATGGACCTGTTAGAACAGGTCCAGAGGACAATGAAAATGGTCAGAGGGCTGGAACACCTCTCCTATGAAGAAAGGCTGAAAGATTTGGTGTTGTTTGGCCTGAAGAAGGGAAGGTTATAAGGGAGACTATTGTAATCTTTCAATAGATAAAGGGGGCTTATAAGAAAGATGGAGAAAGACATTTTATCAGGGCCTGTAGTAACAGGACAAGGGGCAATGGTTTTGAACTGAAAGAGGGTAGGTTTAGATGGGATATAAGGAAGAAATTTTTTTATAATGAGGGTGGTGAGACAATGGAACAGGTTACCCAGAGAACTTGTGGATGCCCCATCCCTAGCAGTGCTGGAAGTCAGGCTAGATGGGCCTTTAAGCAACCTGATCTAGTTAAAGACGTCCCTGCACCTGGCAGTGGGTTTGGACTAGGTAATCTGTAGAGCTCCCTTCCAATCCAAACTGATGTCTGAGAAACAAATAACCTTGTTTAAGAATGATTAGTTTGAGCAATATCAATGTCAATAGTCAACCATTGCAGAAACCTGGATTTAATATTGCCTGTTTTCCTAATCACCAAGCCCCAGGAGAGAAAGAACATCTTGCCCCAGCAGAATTGTGAATGAGGAACTACAGAAAGCAAATCAGGGTAAAGGTAAAGACAGCAGGGAGAGATTGTGAACCCTGACTCAAAAGAAGTTTTTGACTCACTTATGTAAATTTAGGCAAATTTTTACTAATCAGATAGTGAGATAAACACACTGTAACTTTTGAGCTGAGTTGAATTAGCTTTGTGGAATGCCACGTAGCTCCTAGCTTTGTGAAAACATGTAATAAATAAATACCTCGACCTTGTGTGTATTGGCCTCCCTACTGGGTAAAGATCCTACTTTTTGAGGTCACAAAACCAATCTATGATTCTAGGACACAGCATGTGAATTAATAATTATCACCTGTATAAAATTCATAGCCAACCAAGTGCATTTGGACTGTAAAGTGGCATATTGAAATTGCTAAATAGGCTTCTTTATTACCATTTACTGTTCACAGAGGGAGATCTGTACCAGCTTTAGTCCTTGAAGTAAAACTCCTTATCTAGGGAGAAAAAAAACCCTGCCTGTTCTTAGAGGAACAGTGAAATTTAATCAGGGTAATCTCAAGCACAAATACAGGCTGGGTGATGAATGGATTGAGAGTAGCCCAGAAAACCTCATGGCTAATCCTGAACATAATCCAATTTAAAGCAACTGCACAATTCTGTTCCATAGTTGTGAGATAGTAGCAAGTGCCTGTTCTAGCCACTCCCTCCCAATAGCAGTGACTAATGCAAAGAGAAAGGGCTCTTTAGCATAGGAAAATCCCAGTAGACACTCATAATAATTCATTTTTTACATAGGTGGTATGCAGATGTCTAAGGGAGCTTAGGCAAGAGACAGTTAAAATTTTATCCAGTATCTTAATCACTTCCTTCAAGTGCTACAAAGGCTGAGATTCACACATTTCAGTAACAACAACATTGCTAGGCTGCTCTGCTTGCAGTGGTCCAACAGACAATCAAGTGCTCCACTGAACCACATCTTAATCTGAGTACACTTTCATAGAAGCTTCCTCTTAATTCACCTTCTTACTATATACACTATGATAATAAAAAGTGACACTAATGAAAAAGGTATTATCATCTTCCAACAGGTTAAGGGAATTTTTGAGGGAAAGTATTTCAGAGCCTTATATTTAACAGATGGAGAAAATAAAAATAATAATAAAAATGAAGTCACTACCATGTTCCAATTCTATCATCTCACGCCCTGCCAGAAGAAAGTAAGAACCACATCAAAATAACCCTACCCTAAACCTAATCAGGCCCCTAGCAAGCATGAAACTTCTGAGTCAGGACTAATATACTTGCAAAAAATAATTCAAATATTTAGAGGAATAGTCAAAGTGAAAACTTAGCTGCTCATGAAAGCTGAAAGAAAACTGCTTTATCTTGGATAGACTGCGTGGTGCTGGCTGAGCCTATCCTGAATTTCCCCTATGCACTGCTGTAAAACTAAGCCTTCCTGTGGCATTTTGCATTGGTTTTGAGACCACCCACCCAGATGTGGATACGCAAACCACATGTGCTGGGAATGTCTGCCCTGCACTGAAAGCAGTATTAACATTATGACCTTATTAATTGTGCAACTAGGCTCTTAATAAAACTTTTTAATCTTTTTGATACCTTTGATTCCTTAATGGTTTGTATGTAGTCTCTTAATTGGCCATTAGATGCTTAAGAATTTGAAAGGGGAATAAGCCCTTTGGAAAAAGACTAGATTATCATCAGAGTGAAGATACTTTTAGTGGACTTTTCCTTCCCTTCTTTTCCTCCCCTGAAGAGATAGGCTTTAGTTTTAGGTCTTACTAAAAAGATGTAACAGACAGCTTCACAAGCCTACTATTTCCTAAACAGGACCCAGATCTTGAATTCTCTCTTCCTGTTGGCAGTGATAAAAGATAATTATACATTCCTCACTGTGATGTGAAGGGTAAAGTTTACTAATGGAAATTCCAGCTTTATAGCATCAGTTCTCTGAAGGAACATAGGAAAATGCATGATCCATTTGATGCAACGTTTAGGAAAGTGTTACTTCCAATCAGAATTATACTGAATGATGATGAAAATACACCTTCTGCTCTATTCACAGGCATACATTTGACTTTGCTCAGATTTCCAGTAAATTGTGAATTTTAAAATTGGAAAACTTTTAAGTAAAAAAAGTAAATGACGAATGAACAATGCAGGACTATCTCTGCAGTAGAATCAATCTGGCTGAGGTAAAACACAAAATATAAATAAGAAACAAACATTCAAACATGTGTTAAACAGACATTAGCATCTCAAATCATAACACAGCTTAGATTTTTGTAAAACACTGCAATAAATCTCCCTCTAATCAGATCAGCAATAACACAATTATTACAACAGTCAATCAAAAAAGCTGCCACTGTGCAAGCTTCACCATATCTTACAGAGGACAGAACGGCTGACCAGTAAATTTTATGTTAATGTATGGAGCCACACCTAACTACTTTTTTTTTCTTTCTTTTTTTTTAAGTTCTCCCCCTCCTCCCTGTCCTGGTTTGACCAGAAGTTAGG
>VWZO01009959.1:0-10588 GCA_013396975.1 Bucco capensis
TTGACCCTAGCTTCCGGTCAAACTAGGACACAGGATTTCTTTTTAAAGATTGGGGTGCATCATTTAGTAAGTTGATAGGGCTAGGACAAAGGTTGGACTTGATGATCTCCAAGGTCTTTTCCAGCTATAACTGTTCTATGATTCTATTTATATCTGCCAGTTTACTAATTCTCTTGCATGATCTGCTTAAAATTACAAATTTTATCTAGAGTAATCTCAATAGGAACATTACTTAAAGATGAGTTTGTGGATACACAGAGACACGTAACTCAAATTTATTTTAACTCTTAATTCTTAGTGCTTTGTATGCTATGCTAAAGGCAAGAGCAAACCTAGTTGTGGAGCACATTGGGGTGTCCCCAAAAGCCTGTAGTATGCTCCTGCCTGACCCTGCAGGGCTGGATGCTAGTTACCAGCAGACAATACCAACAGACATGTCTGGTTTTCAAAGATCCTCTTTGATATGGGAGCAAGTTATGAAGCTAAACAAGGACAGTTTTCCTGGTTTGAAACATAATGCAAGGAAAAAAGGCTGGGTCAAACTGAGAAAGAAGTACTCTGGCCTGATTTCTTAATAAACAGAGGATTCTTCAAGTGCATGCTTTGGCTAATAAGCTCTGAAGAGGGATAGAGCATTAATAACTTTTAAACCTACTCAGCACTGGATCTGCTTCTTCCAGTAAGGGAGAGGTCTGACAGTTACAACATTCTGCAATATTCAGGAAAATATCTGACCATATGAGAGAAGAGAGTGACAATGTCTTGCTCTGGTCAGTGGGGGCAAGTCTGGAGAAACCCTAACAAGAATGTTTATATAGTGAAGGAATATGATGTCTCTGAGGTGCTATTTGACTGGTTTGTTATTCACTGGTTCTGTCTTACTGATCTGTAAGACATTTACTCTGTGTTTGGTATTACCACATGGCCAATACAATGAAGAATCACTAATGCACTAAGCTGCAAACTTGTGTCTCCATCTGCCAAGGATTAGCTGCCAGAAAAGACAACTGTTTTTGCATTAAATGGTAGAACAGCAATTACTGCTTAAAATAAAGGCTGGAAAAACAGGCTACATCTTACTCCTTTGAAGAGTGACAAATTGCTCGCTAGCATTGCCCTGATTTCTTGACCACAAGCTGCATTTTTGTACCTTTCTAGATTTGTAACCTTGAGCTGTCTTAATAAAAAATGTGCAAAACATTCTGTGATGCAACCTGGAGAGTGAAAAGCAAGGATCCAATTGTTGTGAGAATAAATGTATGTATCTGACAGGGTGACAGAGAAAGAAATACATCAAAAGATCTAACAGAGATGCATCCCATTGATGCAGTTTTACTCCTTTGTTTCTGTCAACATTGGTACACTTTATACTGCATTGGGAATAGGTGTGTAATGCACTTCAAGAAGCAAGTCCAAATAACCACTGCCTTTTCAGTTTGGTCTTAGCTTATGTTTATAAAAAGCAAGTGGAAGAGATTTTCATCCTGACTGCATGATGTGTAGCAGCACTAGTATGAAGTCACAAGCAGCATGGAAATGGGGAATTCTGCCTACAATCCAGAATTATTCTCCCTGGAAACAGTCATTGAAGGTTCCTCTTTCCAGATTCAGTGTCTCGAGGCTATCCACTACTTCAGTCATCTGAATTAGTGTTTTGTCCTCTGATACTCTCTGGCTGTTTCCCAAAATTAGAAAAACAAAGCAGTCTGATGAATTTCTGCCTCCTCAGAATGTTTCTTGTTCTGCTCTGACATGCCCTGGTACTTAACCTTAGCAGTGGGAAATGGTAAGCAGTTTGTCAGTGCTGGCACAAAAGCTGCTTTGCAGGATGTTTGGGTTTTTTTTTCTTTATGGCCCCTTCTTGTCTAAGTTTGCTGTAATCGACTGTAAATAAATGCATAATTAGAGTCTACACTAAAACTACTTGAAGCTTTAAGGTGCTTATGGTAGTAACAAATCCTTTTCCTGTTTCTTAATCGGTATTTTTCTAACCTTAACACCCAATTAAGAGACCACATACTGTACATACATTAATGTGCAGAAGGTTTTATCAGTGCTCAAATTAGCATGGCATGTAGGAAATGTTTGATGAAGAAAATAATCTACTGGCCAGGCATTGTGTTTACACCTACTTCTGCAGCTTTTTGTGGTCATCTTAATGCTTAGGGAAAACCTTCCTTCTGAATGACAGATTTGGCTTCTGTAGTTGCCCTATGCTTTAGCAGCTGCAGGAGGGGGTTATATTCTGTGCCACCGCTACTTTATTAGAAGCCTGCTGAAATTTCTCTGATAACTGGGATGAGAGGCTTGGTTTTGCCACATCAGAACAAACAGCGGTTGTTCAGGTTGTGTGCCAGAACCCCCAGATAAAGAATGTTAACCAGAGGTTTTGTACAGTGCTTATTGCTATGCAAGCAAAGTGGGAACTTGTACCCAGGAAAGAAAAACCTATCTCTAAATCCTCCTTGTTTTACCCCTGGTTAAAGCTGGCTATTGTTGACCAATAGAGCAGTGTAATGGATAGCATTCCAGACTCCTGATGTTAAATGATGAAAAATCTGAAACACATTCAGGATTTGCATTGGAAAAGGAGATAAAATTCCAAGGTTTTTATAGTTTTTAGTCTATGCATGTCTGTTGGGTGTGTGTTATTTAAAGCTAGTTTAAAAAATATTAAAAAATAAATATTATTTCCAACCTCCCTTCTTGCTGCTTGCAGAGGAGAATGTGGCACACAGATGCTGTCAGCCTGCAAGTGTCAAGGCAAAAGTGTGTCTATACCCTACTAATACAAAGCCATGAGAAATGTGTTGTTTACTCATCCATTTTATTTTAAAATTCATATTCTAAACTGTTTTAACATTTTTACCCATCTTTTTTGACCTTGAAATCCTTCTACCATAAACTCAAATTACTGCATAGCAAAAATCAGCTGTCAAACAGAACATAGCCTTCGTTGCAAAATAAATCACTAGATAGTTAAAAGCAGACTCTAACCAGATTGTTTGGAGCACGTTATGAATGAGGGGTGAGTTGTTCCATACTGCCTTGTTAGTATAATCTTATTAGAAAGAGTAGGTTTTTTCTTCTTTTTTGATGGACCAAGGTAGCAGCAGGAGGAAACATTTAAATGTGCAGACAAGACTTAGGGAGCTGCATTAGTACAGCAGTAGGTTTCTCATTCTTTATGATCTCTCCATAGTATTTTCACTTCATCTGTGATTCTGTATTTCTGCTGGAGTGCAGGACATGGCTCATGTAATCCACTGGAAGGCAAATGCATCTATCAGGAAGACAATGCTTGTTCATTTCTGTGGGTCCTCAGTAGCTGGAGAAAGACTAATAATGCTCAGCATGGAAACAGTCCATCAGACTTCTTTTACAGACATCTTGCATTTTATGCCTATAACACCTAGCAAGTGCTGGTGAGATGTTAACACCTCACGAACTCACAGTTTCAGGTGTAAAGTGGCAAAAATCCTATACCAACCTGTATTGAATGTGCAGCTGCTGCCAGTTTTGAAGTTCATATAGCTTCCTGGTGTTCTCAAGTTCCAGTGCTAGAGGACTGACTATGTTAATGGCCCTAAACATGACATCTCAAAGACTTCAGAAATATGACCTTCTAAGACTGACTGGACCAAATGCATTCTGAAGACTACACACATTTCAAATTTTGTTTTTTTCCCTGCAGTTTTCCAGAAACTGAAGCTGTCTTACAGAGTTTTGTCACCTTCTGTGCTTTCTTAATGGCTCACAAAGTGTTGTCCTGGGTCTGGAGTTTATCTTCTACCTGGACAAAACTGAAGTGAAAACAGACTTAATCACTCTCCAGTTTTTTAGCACATGAAGAAGTAGTAATTTTTCACAGAAAAAATGATACCCAGCCACTCCATGACTAGTGTACAGTACAGCTACAGTCAGTGGAGACTGATGAATCTTAATATGGATGATGAGAAATGATGTATCTGAATATGTGTAATTGCACCATGACAGCTCTTGTGGATACAATCGGGTCTGCATATGTTGTGTTTTCACAAAACGAAGTTTGGGAAATAGGTCTGAGGAATGTATGCTTTCATCAATCAAACCATAAGACAGTACGCTTCTCAGGTAACTTCCTCAAAAGCATCTCCAATGGTGTTTCACTAATCAGTATCACTGTTTGAGAAACTTTACGAGAATCCACTGTAGAAGTCACATGAATGTTTGATAGAAAGAGAGTATGTGATAGTGAGGAAAATGTCAGATGAGGGGAATGCAAGTGAAGCAAAGAAATTTGACATCTTTAAAACATACACCTCTCTCAGCACTGATTACAGCATTCCACCGTTTCAAGCACAAGACTAAAAAGTAACAGTGCATTTGGTCTGTGGCCCAGGTCCTTCATCTTTTACTAAATTTATGTTGGCTTAATTCCAAGAATTCAGCAGAGTTGTATCACTTTCTGTTTTTTTAGAATCTGGCCTACTGAGTTTCATTATATTGCCCTGTTTTTGAGATTTGTTTGGTATTACATGTCTGAGGATTCTCAGAGCAAGAGTACAAAGTGCCTTAGAGAATATCTCAAGTTGTACTGGGTGTTACTTTCAGGAGGAAGGACGGACGTCAGAAAGTGTGAAAGAAAAGGAAAACTATTGCATTTCAAGAGAAACTGCTGTCTTAATGCACTCTGGCCAGCAGCAAAGGCGAGAGTCTCTCTTGAGCAGATGAAGGAAGGAGACAGTTCTTCCAAGCTATAAGAGGAATGGTTTTCCTTCCCGGTGCATTTTAGAAAGCAGCACATCTCTAACGGTGGGAAATTGCAGAGCATTGCATGTTAGCAATGGGCAAATCCTATCGAGTTCACAAGCCTGGGGAGTCATCCATACTATCTCTTAATTTTTCTACCCTTTTTACTACCATTTCCTTCTGAAACAGAAAAGGTACTGCTTTTGCAGGGTTTTTTCTACCACAGTTCTACCACAATAAATTTCCAGTATTTTGCAGGTTTATTGACATTTCTGGAGTAATGTAATTTATTTATGTGGAAACACCTCTTTTTTCCCCCCCGTTTCCCAGAAATTGCATGTCCTGGTACCTCCCAGCTTGGGAGACACAGGCTGAGTAGCGTTTCCTGTGCAGGTCACTATGAGGCAGCCACCTTGGCCAAACAATCTGGGAAGTGATCAGTCCTGCTGCTGCAGCCGTTTCCTGTCTAAGCAGGCGAAAAGCATGGCAGAATGGACTATCTAGGTGAAAGCAAAGTCTCATTAACAGACAGGCTAAAACAATAAACACCTAACAGTATGTCACCACAGGAAGAAATGCAGCTGTGGATCAGTGGTCAAGGCTGTAATAATGCAGTGATGCCTTTGGACTACTTCACATTTTTGTTGATGTGAGTTTCCCGTGGTCTTGATTTGTTTTTGTAAAAGTAATTTAATCTCTCTGTTTCTTTCCACTAGTCTTTAAATATAGATGAACATCGCTGTTCTGCATGGGTGTTAATGAGGTACAGCTTGATACACTTGGTAAGCAAATGTGGAAAATATCTGCAAGTATAGTAGTGAGAGAGATGAGATTTGAGGGACGTTCACCAAGTCTGTGGGATGCTGAGTTTGCTGCTTCTGCCTCTGATAGTGAGGTTAGGGCAGGGAAGAGCTGCTGCTGTAGGATGGGGGAACCACCACACCAGTGGTTTGTACTGGTGTCTTTTGACTGTTTGACTGTCTCTGAGTATTAAGATGACAGCTAGCTTTCTGTTGTGCTTGGAACAGGCAGAAGTAGGACTATGGTCCTTTGCAACATTTTGACGGTAGTGGTATCATCTCAAAGCAATAATCTAAGGAGGCATCTGGCTTCTGTTAAAGGTGCTCTTCTCTGTTGACCAAAGACATAGCTCAGCCTGGTGAGACTTGTTCTTCCCTCTTTCTTTTTTCCTCCATACTTCCCCTAGTCAGGTGATTAAGTGATTTAGATTGAAGTAATATCAACGGTCATTACCAAGAGTCAGAAAGGGAATTGGTATGCAAAACAAATAAACCTTCAGGAGCAGTCCATTCTCAATATACTCTGCAGCATGTTTAATCATATAATTCTCCGGTGCATTTGGAAGTTTAAATATACCTGTGCTGAAGGAAAGTCACTGGCTCATGCAAAATTGCTCTGAAATATATCATTAATTTTGATATACTGAAAATTCACCAAGCCTACACTGAGTTATAATATTGGGCTTTTCATGGGTAATTTAATGCAAATTAGAAACTTTTTTTTTTCTTTTATGCATGCAGATTTTATCTAAGACAGAGGCCCTCGGTTTAGTTAGTATAAACTTGTATTTTGAAGCACACATGCATTTCTGATGTTATCTCCAGAATAGCAGAAGATTTTATTAACACTGTGTGAGGTCCCAGGGGAAACTTAAATATGGAAAAAAAAATACAGATTTTAAAATAAATTGCTCATTCTTTTGTCTGTGAGTTAAACGCAAATTTCCAGGACCTGGGCAGATGGGTTTTATATTTTCAGAATCTGTCAGGTGTTTGCTTTGAAAGTTAAGAGGTTGGGATTTGTTTGGACCTTTCATATTTATCTCTGTTCCAGTTTTCATGCTTGTGAGACACCCCGATATTATGAGGAAATGCTCATTTCTCTTTCACAAGCTGTTTTATGCTCTTCACACAGTATTGAACTGTGTCCAGTAAAAGGTCCACTGTGTACAAGACTTTCCAGTATGTATTTGTTTTATGAGTAATTTAAGCAGCTGCAAGAATTTTTACTTGATGATCTTTGCAAACACCTAAATAAGCATCAGTATATCAAAATACCAAAAGTAAGTGGGTACAGCTCAGGATTATTTTTTACAGGTAGGATGTAGGCATAGCTCATGTAGGCATTGCCAGAACAGCCTACAGCCAGCTAAGCCATCTTCTTGTAACACCATAGCACTGAAGCATTAAATCTAGTCAAGCATCTTCATTCATACATGGACTATTCAAACCTGCTGCTGTCTTCCTGTTTCATCTGTGTTGCCATGGGTATCTGAATTAGAAAATTTTGAGGTAGCTCAGGCATACATTACAGACAACATGCTTAGTATTCCTCAGAAACTTGTAGAAGCACAGCTCAGGGGTTTCCAGGCTATGGTATACACGGCACCATTGCTGTGGGGACTGACTGCAGCCAGGCTGGTGCAGAGCCCAACTGCAGAATGTTCCCTAACTTACCCTGTTTCTTTGCAGACTGACTAAATCTTGCCAGTGTGTTTTATGTTATTGGCATGTCCAGCCCTGTCTTCTGGCTACGTGACCCTTTAACACATTCGATCCGATAGTACAGTTTATAAAATATTCTTAGGCCACCATCTCCCAGGGCTTTGGGGAGCACAGTCTGTGGTGGAAACACACCACAGTAAGGAATTAGAGGCAACATCCCTTTCCTGTCCTGGGAACACCATGGCTAGAGAAGGAGGAACAGTTAAAGCTTCTCTTTCAATGCTGGTGCCTCTGTTGAACAATGTGTATACTTAGCACTTGATCTGTCTGGCCCGGCCATTTCTCTCGCTCCTTCCTCTGGAAGGAGAGTGAGGTGAATCAGCCTTCTGCCCTGCACTACATGTCCCTCCCCATGAAGCCCATTATACTCCTCACAAACCTAGGAGGACTCAGTCACTCCTATCAGGTCAAAATTCTGATCATCTTATAGGAATTTTGCCAAAACCATGTGACAGTAGGCAAGGGCTACAAACTACAGCTACAAAACTGAGTTTGTGATTTACCATTGCTCTCCACTTTTGTGGTATTTGTACAAATCATAGAATCATAGAATCACAGAATGGTTTGGGTCTGAAGGGACCTCTGGAGGTCATCTAGTCCAACCCCCCTGCAGTGGCCAGGGACATCCCCAACTACATCAGCTTGCCCAGAGCCCTGGCAAGCCTNTATTAATAGTGGGGATTGTTCTGACCTAGGTGTAGGAGCCTGCACTTGGTCTTGTTGAGAGCTTCACTTTGCTTATTTGATGGTGGGTGTGAGCAGCCATGCAAGCGGCAAGGCAGTGGTGGTGTAGCCCTCCATTCACAAAGCCTGGCTTCATTGCAAAGAGGCATACTAAAGAATAATGGGTTGACTAAATTAGACTCTTTCAAGTGTGGATTAGAAAAATTGGGAGTATATTTTAATGTCAAAGAAGACTGAAATCTTTCCATGTGAAACTACCACCTACAGAGAAAGACAGTCATCATTAGGACACTAAGTGAATCTACAGCAGTTGTGATGTCACAGTGCAGTGAAATGTAGCAATACCTCATTACTGGGCAATACTGTTTCTGTTAATGTTAAAAAATGTCGAACATTAGAAAGAATTAAAAAACTGATTAATGGCAAACAACTTCTCTTTCAAGGCAATGTGCCTGATCTCTGTTGCAATACAATCTACTGTGAGATAATAGCTAGAAGCTGTGTACTACAGGCAGATAAAAAAGGGCACTGAACCATGATGCAGGGAAAATTGCCTTTCCATCTGGAGTTATTAATTGAAAGAACTCTCTTGAAGCAAACACATGTTAAGTAAATCTATAGTAAGAAATCTATGAGTGAAACTAGATTTGAATTTATTTTTTTTTTTGCTTTCTTAGACAATATGTTTCTGGCAGAGCCTGGAAAAATCATAGAATCATCAAGGTTGGAAAAGACCTCTGAGATCAAGTCATCAACCTATCACCATGATGTTCACTAAACCATGTCACTAAGTGCCACATCTATATGTTTTCTAAACACCTCCAGGAACCACTCCACCACTTCTTTCGGCAGGCTGTTCCAATGCTTAACAACAGTTTCTGTGAAGAAATTTCTCTTAATATCCAGTTTAAACCTCCCGTGCTGCAACTTGAGGCCATTTCCTCTCGTACTATCACTGGTAACCTGGGAGAAGAGACTGACACACGCCTCACTACAGTCTTCTTTCAGGTACTTGGAGAGAGGGAGAAGGTCTCCTCTGAGCCTCTTCTTCAGACTAAAAAAATCCCAGTTCCCTGAGCTACTCCGCATAAGACTTTTTCTCCAGACCCTTCATCAGCCTTGTTGCCCTTCTCTGAACATGCTCTAGGACCTTGATTACCTTCCCGTAACGAGGACCCAAAACTGAACACAGTGTTCAAAGTGCAACCTCACTAGTGTCCTAATTCTGCTGACCACACTATTTCTGATACAGGCCAGGATCCCATTGGCGTTCTTTAACACCTGGGCACATTGCTGGCTCATGTTCATCCACTGTCAACCAACACGCCCAGATCCTTCTCTGCCAGGCGGCAATCCAACCACGCTTCCCTAAGCCTGTAGCACTGCATGGGGTTGCTGTGACCAAAGTATATGACCCAGCACTTGGTGTTATTAAACTTCATATAATTGGCCTCGGACCACTGATTCAGCCTGCCCAGGTACCTCTGCAGAGCCTTCCTACCCTCAAGCATATCAACACCTCTGCCCAACTGGGTGTCACCTGCAAACTTACTGAGGGTGCAGTTGATCCTCTCATCCAGATCACTGATAAAGATATTGAACATAACCAACCCCAACACTGAGGCCTGAAGAGTACTACCAGTGCTTGGTTGCCAGCTGGATTTAAATCTGTTCACCACAACCCTCTGGGCTTTCTTATCCAGTGAAGAATACACCTGCCTAAACCATGCACTGCCAGCTTCTCTAGAGAATGTATACGGAGACAGTGTCAAAGGCTTTACTAAAGTTCAAGCAGACAACACCCACAGCCCTTCTCTCATCCACCAAGCAAGTCATCTCCTCACAGAATGAGATCAAGCTGGTCAAGCAGGAACTGCTTTTTATGCACCCATGCTGACTGGGCCTGATCCCTGGGTTGTCCTTCACTTGCTGTGTGACTTGCACTCAAGATAATCTGCTTCATAACCTTCCCCGACATCGAGATCGGACTGACAGGCCTGTAGTTCCCTGGGAAATCATTACCATTAGTAAGATTAATACAGCTGCTGTCCTCATATGTGTGTGTATAAGCTTTCTTTCATTTGGAATAGGTGTTTTTCTGTAAAACCTTGTGCTTTAAGTTATGACCATTGTACTCCCATCCAGGAAGCAGAACAACAAACTTTTCCTTGATATCCCTTTACTGATTTCAGCAAAATGTTAAGTTTCTGCTAATGGTGGAAATGAAATAATAAACCAGGGTGAGCAGACCTGTCCAGGCAAGCGGCACAGCCGGTGCTTTCACAGCGTGCGGGGATATTTGAAGGGAAAAAAAAAAATTCTTTTTTTTAATTGAAGGAAAGTAACTATGGTTTCTACCCGGCAGAAGGTTTTGCAACACGCTGTTACCAGAGTGGATATGGGAACCCAGACTGAGTGCCAACAGAAGCATACAGCCATACAGGTCACATGCTGCAGGGAACACCAGAGCCTTTCCCTGGCAGCAGGTGGCAATTCTGAGAACTGCTGTGTGCACGGTGAACAGGTTGAGGACTTAATCTGCCATGTTGCAGAGCTGCAAGAGGTTGGAGAAAGATTGAGGAGTATCAGGGAGCCCAAACAGAAGCTTGACCAGCCAAGTCAGGCTTTACCCTCCCTGAAACAGAAAT
>VWZO01009964.1:0-11739 GCA_013396975.1 Bucco capensis
CCAAATGATTCTGTGATTCTGTGAAATAAAGCCTGCAACAAGTAAAGTTAGCAAAGTCATATTTTAGCAGATGGGCAAATGTATTTGAAGGATTAATATAACCAAATGTGTGGCTAGTTTGGATGTTAACCAATTCTTGTAAATTATTGTGCAAATCTCTTTGTCCATCCTCAGCATAAATGGAAATAGAGACTTTTCCACCACCACCTTTCAAAGATTATGCCATTACAGAAGGCAAATATTCTTGCAGGTGAATATGAAGTGCTGTGCAAACTAAAGATTCTGAGTAGCTTGGATATCTTTTCTCTCAGAATGCTACAGTGCATACTACTTTAGCTTTGGCAAAAATTTTATTTTTAATCTTCATTGAATTTGTGAGATTTTAAAAAAACATAAAACAAACAAACAAACAAAAAAAACCACAAAAAACCCCAAACAAACACACAAACCTCTCCTGCATTGGAAGAAGAAGACATTCTGGAAGCCTCTTGCAAAACATCATCTAAAGGGAATTGCTTGTTCATTTTTAATGGATTAATTGAATTGTCATTGTTTCAATGTCGAAATTAATTTTTTTAACTAAAAATGAATTCACATGTCTACATTTCTGTACATTTTTCTACTGAAAAATTTATCACAAAGCAGTTATTTGAGAAAAAACCTTACCTTGGCTGTGATACAAGATTACCCCTAAAGCTATTGTGTTCTTATATTAAGTTGTGGAGGAAAACTGGCGTCAAATGCTTGCAAATAGATTGTACCTGTTCCTATATTGAACCACTGCTGCCACCTCTGCCCTTGTTCCCCTCCTTTATAGTTACATATGTAAGCTGAACAAGTAAGGGGATGTAAGCGAGACAGCTAACAGCTATGTCTAAATCAACTCTGCTTTTTGCAGTATTTTGCAAAGACATCTACTGAGACTCCACATAAAGTAAACAGCAAAACCCTTTGGACAATATCTCAAGTCTTAGACTGATAGCTGCGAGCAGGATAAAATAAAGAGCATACAAATATATCTCTGCAGAAGTCAATGTTTACCTCGCAGGTTTTGATATGTTCCTTTTCCCACTCTGTCCTGACCTTATCCAGCTGCTCAATGTTCTGTTTGTACATATTCTCTGTAAACACAGACACACAGAAGAGAAACTCAATAGTTAAGGGGAAAAAGCTGGTGTAGGCTTCCTCTTTTTCTCTTATGAAGACCTTGCTGTGGTTCTTTCCAGTTTAGGCTGGTGGTTTGCTAGAGTATCACAGGTATGTGTGAGTTTGAAACTGGTGGGCTGCAAGGATATTGGGGTTTTTTTTCTTTGCAACTTTCCATTAGAGTAAGGATTCTCTCTGGAGATGATTTGCAGATCATCTATAAACTTTACAGTGAGGATAATAAAAATCAGAGATGAAGAGTGTGGAAGATTCCTTCCATGCTGAGGCAGCCAGGTGAGCCATGTGATTTAGTGTAAACCTTTGCATGAGCAGTGAGGGTCAAGTCCAAACCCATGAACACCGTGCTGGCTTGGCCTTCTGCATGCCTACTGTGCTTGTGGCTGGAGAATGCTACCGTGCTTATGTACAGGGAACCTAGGCACTGTGTATCTGCTGTGGTCTGGCTAGGGACGATTTGAGTGTCATTCTTTAAGGCTTTCAAACTTGCTTCAAGAAGAGCTTTTCTTTCCTAGGTGTAGTCCCTTAAAGGAGGTCTTCTAGAAATTCTTTCATGAAAGCAGGAAACTTGCATCTCCATAAAGGAAAAAGAATGTAGGTGACTACGGGGTTGCCATTCTTTAGAAGATTCTTCATTAATATTTAGGCAGGGGACTTTGGGAAACCAGCCTTAAACAGAGCCAGCCTGGGTGATTTGGATAGTGCTCTGTTAAAATCAGTGTGCAAGTAGATCTTTGCTGAGGAAAATCTTAGTTCATTTGCAAATAGAGCATTACCTGCTTCATTTGCTGCCTCTCTGCATTGCTTGGCTTTGTTCTGACTCTGAAACAGGAAAAGAAACACCCCAAATTAGTTTCTGAACTTATTTTTTGCTTCTGTCCCCGTTTTTTGGCTGCCTGCTCCCATTTGCCCTCCAGAGGAACGGCTCAGACTTGCCAGCATCTCTTGGCTGTCCTGCCTTTATGCATGGTACTGTTGGATGTGTGCTGTGGAGAAGGGACCAGAATTTCACAGATGCTGCCAGAGGTTCACTGCCTTCAAGGGAAATCTAGCATTTTACATCTTCCCCTTCAGACATTCCTGCCATAGGAGCTTGGTGCTAGTGTGATCCAGCCTGAAGCCTGGTGTCTGCTGCCTTAGTTGCTTCTCCAGTGTTTGATGTGCTTTTCTAATAGATTCTTACAAGTAGAAATAAATGGCAGTTCAAATTCTTCATCTTCCAAGCTCCTGGTGTAATACACAGATGAAAAGAACACAGCCTTTAAAATTACCCATAGCAACTCAGAAGCCTAAAAGCAAAATTCACTCAAAGTAGAACTTTTCTTTTAAAAAAATAAAAAAATAAAAAAAAATCCCTGTGGCTTTTAACAAATGAAAATACAGCTATTATTGACAGCTCTGTACTCCCAGGTCATTCCGCACAGTGGTGATAACAGCTCATTAATGCCCAGCTCCAGACAGCAGGGCAATACATTCCTCCATTCTGCCCTTCAAGACAAGGCTTGGGTATGGGTTCTTATGTCCATATTCCTCATCACAGCTGGTTGGAATACATGTAGTAAGCTGGGAACATAAGCTTCATTCTTATTTGCTTTCTTGCCCAAACTGCTTGTGAGTGCTGCAGAGAATTAAAGAGCTGCCATGTTTCCTGTGAGATGCCTCTGTGCATTTCAAATGTGCTGGCATGTGTGTGGAAGTAATGGCAATGAAGCACCCTGGCTTTCTGCATGAAAGGAGCTGGGTCAGATTTTGATGCCATTGAAGTTGCTAAGTGTTCTAGCATAATTTCAGTAGTGCCAGGATCTCATCCCCTCTCTACAGCTAAGCTGGAGGGTTTTGTTCATCAAAGATTAGTGACTGCTGGAAAGAAAATGTGAAGTTCTGATGCTGTTTTTAGAGTCTCCATCCCCCAGCTCCTTGAGATGATTTTTGATCCTTTTTGCTTACACTGCACTGATTTTTATCGAGCCAAAGGGATTTAATTTATTTTGTTTTCTCCATCTGTTCTGCTGTAAAATGTTCCCATTAAAATTTAGTGAATTGTCAGCTACAAGTAGCAAGACGATGCAATGAAGGACTGCAGTGCCTTAATTTTCAGTGATTTATTTTTGAGTTTGTAAATTTGGTTGAAATTAAACTAACCATAAGGAGAAAAACGTTGAGGAAAAATATGCATTTTAATGTAAATGCTCTGCCTACTAAGTGTAAATGATCAAAAGGCAAGTCTGCCTGCATGACATCCTTCTTACTTGTTTCCTTTTTGTATGAATAATTTCAGAGGAAAATCTCATTCAGTTTCCCTTTAGGATTCATAGAGCAATTATATCATAACCTGGGATAAATTCATTAGATCACTTCATCCTTTCCCAGCCTTTTTACAAACCCTTGGCCTACTGTGGAACAATATGAGGGTTACCAAAGGAGTTTGTGGAGGAAGACCTTCTAGGGAAGAGGCTTTGTTTTAATTTTGATTCTAAGGGGTTAATTAGAAGGGAATTCAGCCAGTGGCATCCTGCAGAATGAGTTATTCAACTGTATTCTCTTGTACTTCAAAAAATAAAACCCCCAGTTTTCTCTGTAAACAGCACTGTCATCTAAGGTACCTTTTCTGTTTGCTTTTGGTTGCCTGAAGTACTTGTCCTTTCAAAGGACTGCTCAGCCTCATCTGCCTCCTTGCACTTCTGTTCGTAGGTCTTCTTTGACTGTATTGAAATGAAATCAAATGTGAGAGTTTGGGTTAGGGAACAAGACTGGGTTGTCTCCAGCATGATGTTCTAAGCAATTTTTGTTCTGCAGTCAGAGGGGAGCAAATCAGTGCCCAAGTTTGGGCAGCAGGAAAAAATACCCAGTGACACAGTAAGGAGACAGAAAAACAGAACTGAAAAACTTGGGCAGGGGCTGGCAGCATAAGTCAGGTGCTTTCCTTGCAGCCCTAAGATTGTTTGCTTTGTATAGTTGCAGCCAGCTCCCTGGAGGGGTGGTCATGAATGCACAGGCAGCTCAAGCATCATTGGTGGTGCATCAGGCATCTCTCTGAGCTACAGTGCAGAGACAAAAATAGGAGCCCACATTCCCAGAGTGCCACTGGGAATGGGTTGTCGTTTCTACAGTGTGACTCGGAGCATCAGGTGGCTGAAGTCAGTGTGTTGCTTTGCCCATTTCTCCAAGCTGTGAGACAGAGGCAGCGCTCCATATGTAACAGTCTCAGTGTAGTCCTCAGAAGCAAGAAACTCTTATTTGCACCAAAACACCTCCCTGTCTTAGAGATTCCCTTAGAATAACCACATTTCAATAACAATTGTTAGTACAGTTTCAGCTGTAGCTCTGACAGGTCTGCATCTCCTTTTTGTTAGAGGCAATTGCCCATTGGAAGCCAAAATCAGCTGCCTGCAGTTCCTGTACCTGCAAGCTTTCCAGTTGGAGAGGTTTCCTCCTGTTACAAGATACCCTTACCTTTTTGTAAATTGTGTTTACACAGACTGAAAAATGGTGGTTCTGTAAGTATCCTTGCCTAGAAAGAATGAAATGCTCTTTTTCCTTGGACATTGTTCATTCCACATTAACTTTCTGAGTAGTAGTCCTTCAGCAGGTACAGCAGTGAAGGTTAGTTTAGCTTCCTCCTTGTACCAGGAATCACATCTGTCTCTTACACACACTCCTGCACACTCACACATTTTTGACCTTTCCTTAAATATAGGTATATGTGATACAGTTTCACCCTGTCTCAAACTGGAGCCAGTTTGCATCAAGAAACCTGCACAAAGCTTGCTTACCTCCATGGTTTTCTTATAAAATGTCAATTTGCTCTTCTGCATGCGCTCCATTGCAGACTCATACTGTAAGAAACACACAGAAGTAAGCATTGCTTGCTTTGGACTTCTTCCTCCCCCTTTTCAGTGGCAGGATTAAGAAAGATATTGTGAGAGCCTTTGTATAAGCCACATGCCTGTGGGGAAAATTACTTCACTCTGCTTTTATAAATGACAGGTTTCTAAGTGATACAGAGAGCACCAAAGTGGCAGGCTAAAAAATAATACAAGATAATTCTGCTTCAGTGGTTTCCATTAATAGCAGAGAGGATGTAGATCTTCATTTATTTTCTTCCTCCTTTTTTTTTTTTTTTTTTTTTTCTCTCAAGGAGATTAAATAGCATATCACCCAGTCAGTGCCCATCATCTCTGCCAGCAGAGTTCCTTTGCTAATGCAAGAGCTTGGTCCCACATCACTTTGCAGATCAAATCACTGTCTCACCCATGTGAGCAAGGGTAGTTGTCTATTTTAAACACAAACACTTCCTTTCTAATTTACATTCCTGTTGCTTCTGGCAAATTTATGCTCGATGTGATATGATTTCCATACCAACATCTGGTCAGTGTTGGAAGGACAGTGCTGAATTTTCTTTTGTAGTTTTAGTTGTGATCTGCCCAGCCTTATGTGACAGTGAGACATACTCCTTTGGCAGGGTATGACTTTCTTCAGTGGGACTTTTGGTCCTTTAATCTGTATATTCTGCTTAAGCAAAACTCTCTGGGGCTACCCAGAAGCTTGTTTCACATTGGGCTAAACAGCACAGTCCTGACAGCAGCTACAAGGAAATCACAGCGATTTGGGAGGTTACCAAAAATGCTAAGACCAGCTAGCATGTCTAATGTTGACTTCCTCACAGCCACATGCTGGACAGAGAAAAAAAGCTTGCAGGTTTCCAGTTTTCTTCCAGTCACCTCTAACCATTTCCAGGTGACTTCTAGGGTTACTGTTTCTAACAGGAGAGAGGGAGACTCTCCCTCTGCAAATCCCAGTGGCAAAGTGGTGGTGGGGATACAAATGCTGATGAACTAGGTGCATGTTATCTGTCTTTATATGCCTTACTTGCTTCATTATGTTACTGTAGACCTCAAATTTCAGTAGCAACACTAATTTTACCCACTTTCATATTCAAAGTTCTTTGCTATTCCAAGTTCTTGTGTCAGGGTTGTAGACACAAGATTTTTGTGGATTGGATACTGGTCATATGCATATTCTCTTGTTTAAAACTAATAAAGAACTGGATATTTTATTTTACTCCTCTGTCAATTGGTGCTTTCAGTGTTAAGTAACTGTCTTTGTCTTCAAACTCATGGAACCAAGAGAAGGTGTAAGTCTGACCACTGCTTTTCGTATTGAGAGCTACTTTTTCAAGGGACTTAAGAGCTTGATAAGATCATAGGGGACTAAATGGCCTTAAATGTCCTCCAACTTTTATTATACAGCATCAACTATAAGCTATGTATTCCATGTGTTTGTAATTCAGCATATATTGGTGCTGTATTCACAATGATATTCGTTTGCTTTTATGTTTTTAAGTGTTTGTGTTACCCCATTATTTTGGTGCATGTTGGAGATCTTGCAGGATCATATCAAAGAAACCCAATTAGCAAGCGTATAAAAAAAGGAGAAAAGGAAGGATTAAGTTCTTAGAGGCATAATAATAGCATCTGTAGTTACACCAGAGAGAGTAAAAGTGACTAAAGCCTCTGTTGCCCGAGTTCAGAGCACTACTTTATTTCCAGCTGGGATCAGTGAGGGATTTCCTTCCACAATATAGTCAACAGGGCACACTGGGCATGTTTTATCATCTTGCAGTATTCACAGCCTATGGCTGCAGATTGGGTCAATAGTCCCTGCTGAAGATCTGTTTCAACATTTCTCTAGTTCCTCACCTTTTTTCTTTGCTCCTTCTGTCTTTCTCGGAACTCCTCTATTCCTTTCAGTTCATCCTTCAGCATTCCTGCTAGCTGGAGATGAGAGTTCCCAACACTTTCAATTTCTAAAGCAAATCAGAATTCATACAGTCAGTGGGAAGGTCTTGAAACAGAAAGTCACTTTCTTCAGATGTTTCCAGGATATGGCTGCTGCCTGACTTGTCATCAACAGGGCAGCCTTAAAAAATAACTCCCTATGCCAAGGTTCACACAGCCTGAGCAGGGCTTCTTGCAGGTCTTCTCAGTGCTTGCAAAATGCATGAGCAACACTTCTTGCTATAGTTCTGGAGCACCCGCTTAGGGTAGCCTTGGCAAGTACAAAGCCACCTGCATGTCTTCATAGTCCCATTTCCCCCAGCCACCCACCTTCTTTCTGGGGCTGGGGATCAGATGTTATGGCACAGGAGGAGGGAATCACTTCTGACCTGGAATCATAGAATTGTCAGGGTTGGAAGGGACCTTAAAGATCCTCTAGTTCCAACCCCCCTGCCATGGGCTGGGACACCTCCCACTAGAGCAGCTTGCTCCCAGCCCCAGCCAGCCTGGCCTGCAACACTGCCAGGGCTGGGGCTGCCACCACCTCTCTGGGCAACCTGTGCTGGTGTCTCACCACCCTCATGGGGAAGAACTTCTTCCTAACATCCAACCTAAATCTCCCCTCCTCAAGCTTGGATCCATTCCCCCTAGTCTTATCACTGCCTGACAGCTTAACAAGTCCTTCCTCAGCCCTCTTATAGGCCCCTGCAGATCCTGGAAGGCCACAAGAAGGTCTCCTTGGAACCTTCTCTTCTCCAGACTGAATAATCCCAACTCTCTCAGCCTGTCCTCATAGGAGAGGTGCTCCAGCCCTCTGATCGTGCTTGTGGCCCTTCTATGGACACATTCCAGCACGTCCAGATCTTTCTTGTAATGGGGACCTCTCCAGCACCACTCCATGTATCTGCTTTCCCTCTGCTACATTGCTGGATTGTCATTGCTCTTGGGAGCTGCTTGCCAGTTCCATCCAGCCTTATACAAATGTGCTTAGACGAGATTACAAGCTGAAAATTTCCAAGGGTCAGCAAAGATGGACTGAATTTCAGAGCACCTGGCTGATGCTGTTTGAAGTGGCCAGTAACTTCTCTGCATCTATTGGCATCGTTGCCTCTGAAATGGAAGCCCATGTTTACCAGAAATGTTCAGCTCCCCCATGCAGGCTGTAAAAATACCTTAGCTCACCAGCTGCTTTTCAAAAGGGTGTTTTTGTCTGCACAGCAGGTGCTGATATCCAGGTACACTGTACTATTGGTGTTGCATTTTTGTATGTGAAAGGTTTTCATTTAACCTTACGCACATTTAGAAAGCCTGCTGGTCAGATGTCATAGCTGATATTTTGTGACTTGATTGAGATAAAAATAACTTGAGGAACAAGCCACTTTCTTTGCCACCAGAGAGTTGATGGAGTGCCCAGTCTTGGAGGACCACCAGGAAGTGTCCTTTCCCTCCACTTTCTGCACTACAGACTGGGATGGAAAAGTTGGAAATAGAGGTGGGAAGACGATGAAAGAAGGGAAGAACATATTGTCTGCCTGTCTAACCCAGTTCAAAAAGGAAGATGTAAATACTTACGTTGTTTGAGCCTCTCAAATGCTGCCTTCAGTGTGCTGTAAGGCAGAAACAAGTGCACTTTATTAGTACAGGCCTCTAAGGATAGGTTGTGAATCTAGAGAAGAAAACTTTACTCAGAATCTCTAAGATCCACATAAATATAAAACTCTTAATAGTCTGGTAATAAAAGTTAACCATGCTAACAAGCACAATAACATCAATCTGTTACCATCAGGAAATGCAATAAAACGCTCCATGAAGCATGGAATTGCCCTTCCCTTTATGTGCACCCTCTTTTTTTTAATCCCACTGTATTTGTGACAATGTTAACAGATGTTTCTCTATTCTTGCACCTTACCAATGGATACAAGTGAGCTGAGTGTAATAGTCCAAGGGAATTGGGGTTTGGAGCATTAGTCTAAAGGGTAGAGCAAAACCTTCTCCACCCTCTGTGTTGAATGCAGCACCAGCAGTTTTCTCCTCCTCAGTCACCCTTGAAGCAAGAGCAGCTCTGCTATGCAGCATCCTCTGTACTGAGCAATTCGAGCACCCTCGTGTGGCAAAGCTCACTCTCCTTCAAAAGGCACAAATGGTGCACAGAGCCTATGGAGGCTCTGAAACCCGGATGCTCCCAGGAGTTTTCAACATCCCAGAAGCACAGCAAGAATAAACCATCCTGTGAAATCAGGCCTCAGTGCTGGGCTGGGAAGCACACCATGGAGATAAAGCAAAAAGAGATGTTATGTTGCCTGTCCAGATGGATCTACGTAACTAAGTGGTCCTACAGTGCAGAGGCACAGAAGGGCACGAAAGGGTAACAATAGATTGCCTGATGTCCTATATTTTGGTAAACCAGAGTCTATTTTAAGCATCACAGATACCAGCATAGAAGTGATGAGAAAGGAAAAAGCTGTCTGTAGAAGGCATTTTCACCTTAATAATTTCCTCCAGCTCCAGGTTTGCAGGCTGGCAGAGCATTTATATACGCAGAAGCCAGGGCTGTGGTGTGATCAGGAGATTTTCAGATTTAGAAATCATCTCTTCAAGCCCCAGAGTGTGCTGCTCCCTGAAGGAAACAGTTTTGGGATCTCACTGGAGCCCTGGTTTACACCAGGCAGGAGCGCAGGGGAAAAGCATGGTAATGAAGATCCTGAAGACTCCCTGGTGAAGCCTGGCTACTGAGAGAGCCCAGAAGAAGCTTCCCAGCAGTGTGCAACTGCAGATGGGTAGGGAAAACCTGCATCTCTTGGGCTGTTTCAGGAGTCTTAAGAGACACAAGAGAAATCCTAATTGCCCTATGTTGATTTAGGATGGACATCTGTTTCCTAATCAGAGCTTGCTCTCCCAGAAGCAAGGCCGCCTCGCCAGACATAAGAAAAACACACAGGTGAGGGGAAAGGCTGGGCCTGTCCTCAGAGATAAGTGTCTTGCCATCCACTTCCAAATCTACATTTGTAGAAATACAAGGAAAAGACAGAATCACAGAATAGTCATGGTTGAAAAAAGGACCTCTCAGATCACCAAGTCCAACAAAAAAAACACCAAAAACTGCCCTCCATGCCTGCCACTAGAACATGTCCTGGAGCACCACATCTACACATTTCTTAAATACCTCCCGGGATGGTGACTCAAGCACCTCCCTGGGAAGGCTGTTCCAGTGCCTCACCACTCTGTCTGTAAAGCATTTCTTCCTAATATCCAATCTAAACCTGCCCTGTCACAACTTCAGACCATTCCCTCTGGTTCTGTCATTAGTCACTAAGGAGAAGAGGCCAACACCCACCTCTCTACAACCTCCTTTCAGGGAGTTGTAGAGGGCAATGAGGTCCCCCCTCAGCCTCCTCTTCTCTAAACTAAACATGCCCAGGTCCCCCAGCCTCTCCTCACATGACTTGTTCTCTAAACCCCTCACAAGCTTGGTAGCTCTCCTCTGGACATGCTTCAGCATCTCAATGTNTTCTCCAGGAGAATGCTGTGGGAGACTGTGTCAGAGGCCTTATCAAAGCCCAAGTAGACAACATCCACAGCCTTCACCCCATCAAAAAGAAGAGTCACATGGTCATAGAAAGAGACACTTCTAGCCAGAAAAGATGAGTATTAAGCTGGTTTTATTCTTTCAGTTTTCAACTAGATTTGTTATGGTGAATGTCCTGAGATAAGTCAGGGAAAACACGCGACAGTGAGTATTTCTTCAATATTGTCCTAATGATATTTAAACATTTTGAAGCTTCTTTTTGCACAAAATGAATCTAGCGTGAAATTCTGTTGGAAACTAAATTTTCCCAACACTAAGGAAACAAAGAGTATTCTTCCCAGCTAAGTTAATTAAAAGCTTGGAATTAAAAGACAAGGTGAATATCAGCACCAGAGAGAGTTTTTTCTTCCCCAATAGCCCTAATGGATAATTTTGAAAAAATAAATATATACAGGAGTAAAATTTCCTTTGTTTTTTTAGAGCAGACTTTCCAGTAGGAGATGGGGAATGTGCTGACAACTTCATGTCTGAAATAGGTAAATAATGCAATTTTAAAAATAGAGGACACCTGCAAACCTCACATGCTGTTTGCATGCTGAGTTGCTCAGTTTTTCCCAGAGATTTTCTTCTTTGCTATTGGTGATTGAGGTTGTGCAAAGACTGACAAAATTGCTGTAGTGGGTACTGAAAAACAGCACTTTCTTAGTACATACCAAGGACAAAGGCAATTCGCTGCTTTTTTTTGTTTCCAGGTACCTGAGCTACCAGAATAGTTCATGATAAGTGCATCCCAAAGAGTAGAAAATCTAGTAGGAGAGTTAGGAGACCTGCATGGTTGACCAGGGAACTACTGGATAAGCTTAGGCATAAGAAGGAAATATATAGAACATGGAAGAATGGGCAAGCCACTTGGGAAGAATATAGGGAGGTTATCAGAGGGTGTAGGGAGGCAGCAAGGAAAGCTAAGTCATCCTTAGAACTTAACCTGGCAAGGGAGGTCAACGATAACAAGAAGAGATTTTTTAAGTATGTTGGAAGCAAAAGGAAGCCTAGAGGTAGTGTGGGCCCTTTGAGGAATGAAATGGGTGCACTGGTGACTGAGGATACAGAGAAGGTGGAATTACTCAATGCCACCTTCGCCTCGGTCTTTACTGCTAATACCAATTACCTGGAGTCCCAGAACTTCAAAACTACAGAGGAAGATGGGAGGAAGGGAGTTTTTACCTCAGTTGATGAGGTTTGGGTCAGAGATCAGTTGAGCAAACTGGACAT
>VWZO01009976.1:0-11390 GCA_013396975.1 Bucco capensis
GTAGCTTCCAGCTCCTCTTGTTTGTTACCCAAGCTGCGTGCGTTCATGTAGAGACACTTCAGCTGGGCAGTCAGCCAAGTGACCTTTCCAGAGAAACACCCCTTCGTTCCCTTAAGGTGTTTCCCTGATGTTTCCCTTCTGGCTGCTATTGCCTTAGGAGCCTCTGGCTTGATTCCATGAGCCTTTGACTGTGCTGCATGTTGCAGGGCAACAGGCTGAAGACCCTTACTAGCTCCCCTTCCCAACAACACTGGTGTCTACTCTCACAACTTGTCACATGAAAGACTGCTGATATTATTATCCCCTTCCCCCATCATACCTAGTTTAAAGCCCTGTTGATTAGTCCTGCAATCTCCTGAGCAAAGACCCTGGTTCCCCTTTGAGAAAGATGTCTCCTGTTTGGTGTCAATAATCCTGGTGCTGTGTAGGCCAAACTATTGTTGAAGAACCCAAATCTGTGGTGGTGACACCAGCCACGGAGCCATGTGTTAATGGACTGGATGTGGTTGTTCTTTCCTACATCACTGCCTGTGACTGGAAGAATAGATGAAAAGATAACTTGTGCCCCAGAATCTTTCACCACTCGTCCCAAGGCCAAGGATCCCAAATCCCAGAAAACCTGGCTGAATCTTCTGTGCAGCAGAAGCACACATTTAGCACAGGTTGGTAGCCTCACTCAAGCTCAGGGGTAGTAGTAATAGTGAAATCAGGTATGGGATGAGCAAAAAGGAAAGGAAGGTCACCCTCTTCCTTCCATCCCAGTCCTGTGAGTTTGCTGCCACACTCTGGGATATGACCTGCAGGTGCATTGGAAATCACATACTTTTTCCCAACAAGGAGCAAAATAGTTGCACATATCTGCCCATTCCATATGCAGAGGTGGGAGGACTTTGGAAAAGTGTTATCTTTAGTTGTTTCATGTTAGCACGAAGAGGAGTGAGCAGGTTTGGCTAGAGTGAGGAGGGAGCAGCAGGGATGCTGTACACAACCATATGCCCATGGATTGCATTAGCCAGAGTAGCCCAGGAACTGGAGATTTTCAGCAGGTGAAAGTTGATACAGCTTCATGCAAGAGTCTGTGTACAGGAGGGATGTTTTTGCTGTTTGAATCTTGTGTGCTTTCTGATGAGTGCTGTTTAATTACCCTGTTTCTTTCTTGCTTTCCTTCAGGCCTACTGTGAGAAACGTGAGATCTCACTCCCACAGCAGCATCTGCAATCACAGCTTCTTGAAAGCTTTGGGGACCAGCACAGCCAGATGCACGAAGAGGCCTGACAGCTATGGAAGACAAAATTCCTACACTCTTGCTGGAAAACCACATGGCCAAAATGCAAAGTCCAGACAGAAGATGGATCAGATATGGCAGAAAGACATTCAGATTTCCTAGAGATTGCTGCTAAGCTGAGTCCTGGTGATTGTTTCCAGGATGTGACATGGTGTTGTGTGGAGAAGGAAGGTTCCCCCTCACCAAATTTCTCTGTTGCCTTCCCTTGTTTTGTGCAGTCTCACACAAACCCAAGGACTGCTGCACCATATGGTGTCCTAGCAGATGACATGGGATCACAACCTCCCCCAGAGACCCAGAACCCTCTGTTAGGGAATCCTGCCTAGCCCATGTTGTTGGCAGTGCCTGTGGTTTGGACATGTGGATCCAATCCCCAAATGTCTGACCTGCACCAGGAGGGGTGCAGCCAGCTGCCTCTTCCCTTGCTCCCCATGCACGAAGGCTGTGACCAGCTTTGGGGAGAGTCTGCCATGGCACTGACTGTGGGACAGAGAGTTTTTCTCATATGAGTTTTACAGCTGGCTCTGGAGCAGAGTCTTACTTTCATTTTTATACCTCAGTTACTGGAAATTTCCTCTTGGAGAGGGAGGGGAGAGCCTCATGGGAAGCAGTCAGTGAAAGGAGCTATTTGTCCCAGCCTCTGGGCAAGGTCTGTGCTGTTTTCAGATGTAAATAGGCAGTTCCGCCGGGAAAATACTTGACTTTTCTTCCCAGTTAACTATGGACTGGTCACAATCTCCAAGCTGGATTGGGTTCAAGGCCCTCCTTTACTACTGTGTTAATATAGGCCATTACTGCTCCTCTCTGGCTGTGTAAACAAGCAAAAAAGCTCTACTACCTCAGAGATGCCAGTGCTTTTCTGAGTGGCCACTCTCCTTCCAGTCTGCTTCCCTAACAAGAAAAGAGTAAATTTGTGCATAAGTGGTCGGTGTGAGAGGCAGGGAACATGTAAAGGCCCTTGGACCCTGGGAAAGTGCAGACTCGGGTAGCTGCTGCCACGCTCTGCAGTGCTGTAACATCAGCAGGGACACGGGATCAAGGGCAGCTTTTCTAGCCAGGGACCTTGGTGGAGATGGGGTCCTGTGAACTTCACAGGAGCCAGGCAGGTTTATAATGGTCATGAGCTTTGCTCCTGGCACAATGCTGAGCATGAGGCAAGTGGCAGAGAAGTGGGAAGGAATAGGATGCTTCATCTCCAGGGAGTCATCTGTGGGCTTTCAGGCTACCGTGAGACCTTGATGTTGTTACACTCTGTCTCACATCATTAAAAAGTAGCAAGACTGCCCCATGACCTGCTTGCCCTTTCTAATGGCACAGCTACTTCAACGGCTCAGCTTCTGTGTCCCTTACATTTTATAGCTGTCCTCTGCAGCCTTTCCTGGGATATGGGGAGGCTGGAGAAGCTGCAGCGTGGCAGAGTGGGTATGGGTCAGGCTGTGGGGCTGTGTGGATGCTTGCCCTCTGAGAGCTGCCAGCCTTGCCAGCAAGCTGGGTCAGTCACCCTCCGTCCCACATAATTGTACTTTTTTTTCAAGGGCAGAAAGGGATGAGAGACCTGACTGTGACAGTAGGGGCAGAGTCAGCCTCTGCTGATGGGCATTTCAAGCAATAAGCCTTCCAGAGAAAATAAGTTAGAACCCCTCTGACATTTTGATCATGATCAGGCTAAAAATAATCCCACAGCATGTGGATGGCTCCTTCCATGTACATGGTTACGTCTATGTATGTCTCTGCCATTTGACATTCACAGTCAGATAAGGGTACACTCTGCTTGCAAGCAGTGGCTGGAAGCCATGGCAGGTGCTGGGCTTGCCACTACCCACAATGTGGATGGGATGATTGAGGACAAGCCCTGTGCCATCACAACTGCCTCTGTGCCTGTCCTTACTGGATGGGCAGGGGATGGGCAGCCCCTTCTACTCTGCCTGTGTGTGAAGCACCACATTCAATAAGGTTTCTTAGCAGCAAGTTTCTTCACCCTTTGTGAGGCATGCAGTCTTGAAGAAGACAAATAAGGACTTGATTTTTTTCATGATGTCAGCATACATGAAGTTTGCAGAACTGGAAGGCCCAGGGACATTGACTGGGGTGGACATGGGGGTAGGTGGTGGGGAGAGGCTGGCTGGTATGGAGGCAGATGGTGTGGGAGGGATGCCCTCAGCCACTCACATTGCCTGAGGAGAGCAGATGGTGTGTGGGGAGGCTTCCGGTGCCTCCTCAGGAGGAGAGGTAGTGGCAGGGGGGAAGCTAGGTTGCTCCTTGGGGCTATCTGGGGGGATCAGGGAGGGGAAGGAAAGATGTGGGGAAGGGGGTGAGAGATTTCCCTTGTTTGGAGGGATTTTAATCCACTCTGCTGTGTACTCTGACCTTCTCAAGTGACCCAGCCTCCTCCTTTCTAGCCTTCACCCTAGGCTGGAGTTAAAGCGCTCAGGTGGGATTTGTGCTGCTCATTGCAGAGGCCTGGAAGCAAGGTCACACTCAGGATCTTTATGCAGGATTATCCTTTCTAGCCTTGGGATGTGGGCAGCAGCAGCAGCACTGTTGCCATCAACTTGCCAGGGCCACCACGGAGCCATGCTGTGCATCTCCCACTTGCCCTTGAGTCCAGCAGCTCCACCGCCAAGAGCAGGAGAGCATCAACTGGAGTTCAGCACCCAGAGGCTCCCTGCACAAAGAGCATCTCCCACTCCCTCTGCACCCAAGGTTTCACAGGAATCACCTTGACTCCAGGGTCATGCCACTGCCATGCTGACCCATCACCTGGACCTGCCAGCCCTGGGAATGCAGACAGCAAGGAGTAACATGCTGCTTCTGGTGATGTGATACCCTGGCTTTTTTGGGAGCTGCTCTGTGTCCATCACCTCTCCAGCTCTGCAGTGGCTGACAGGTTGTGTGGTGAGCAATGATTTGTCACCCATGGCCCCTACACTGCTTGAGGCTGGGGCTTGGCTGGCCACTTTGAAGTGCTGCATGCAGCAAAGCCTCACCAGCCACCCCTGTCATTTGAGCTCCTATCTCCAAGGGTCACCTTCAATGCTTGATGCTGAAGACAGTGGAAAACAGATGCTACTTAATTATGCTGCAAGGTCTGAGGAAAGACCTGACATTTGCTGCACTTCCTCAGTTTACTTGCCAAGGTTGTGTAACAGTGAATTGGGGACTTGATGATGAAAACTAGGTAATACTGAGGATTTGGGACATGCTGAGCTCTGTTGCATAGCAAATGTGCACAGGGAGAACCAATCCCTACAACCATAATACCCCAGAGAAGGCAAGCCTCTTGCTGATTGCAAAATGATATGGTAAATAGTGGTTTATCATCTTTCCTTCCCACTCCCAAGAGGAGTTTGCCAATGCTGGGAAACTCCTACTTTGATCCCAGTACAAACCAGAATAACCTTCACTCTCCTTTAAGGCTTTTCTCTCCAGCCTTGGGAGCTGGGGAGCGATGCCTGACCCACGGGTGGGTGCATATCTGGGATTGGCAACACAACAAAAGCCATCTTAGGCAACTCCCTGTGGCAAAATACTGCAGCACATTGCTGTAGGTTTGATGTTAAGGCTTAAATCATAGAATCATAGAATGGTTAGGGTTGGAAGGGACCTCTGGAGCTCATCTAGTCCAGCCCCCCTGCACTGGGCAGGGACATCCCCAACTAGATCAGGCTGCCCAGAGCCCTGGCAAGCCTCGCCTTGAATGCCTCCAGGGATGTCTGCCTTTACTCCAGCACCTCACGGTCCATGCAGGAAGGAAGAGAAGGCACTGGCATGTGCTTCAGCACCACGGGCTCTGCGCCAAGGGCTAGCCTGGGTCTCCCTCAGTTTCCTTCTCCTGGGGACATGTCAGGCTGGGTAGGGTACACACCTGATGCCATCTAGTGGCACTGGGACATGGAAATGGCTGTGGCTCTTCTATATTTATTATTTGTATTACTATTATGGTGTATTACAGGGTTATCTGCCTATGTGGTATATCAATTGTGTGGACTATAATCGGCCCCTTACCAGGGTAGGAGACTTGCAGGAAAACAAAAAGTTGGTAAATCTAGTGTAAAGGAAGTGATGAGCACAATTGTCAGGATGTATCATGCGCTTTATAAAAACAGCTGAAGCTTGTGTGTGCACAGAGGAGAGGTCAGGAGACTGAGCTGCAGAGCTGGGACCTAAGGAACTGATTTTTTTTCCTCCCCACACCAGTTGAGGTTCCTGCTGCAATGAAGGGCTTTAGGATAACATTTTAGTTGACTTAATCTGACCTCGGGCTATATCAGCACCAGAAGATGGGTTCCTGCCTTCACCTCTGGGTGCCTCCCCACTGCCTGTATCGTGTTGGCTCCACTTTTGTGACAGCTAATTAACAGCCAAAATAAATTGTTCTGCATGGGTTTGCCTCTCCTCTTTCCTTTTCCTTTTCCTATTTTTATCATGTATGGCTAGGCTTTGCAAACGAAGATCCAGGGAGGGCTCCACCCACGCTCCTTATCAGCGCCTTTTCCAAGCNTACCATAATACAGTCTGTTTGTACCTCTTAACCCTGCACCAGCAGCTCCCCCAGCAGAGGGACAGCTCTCCGCTGACCACTCTCAGGGCAGACCCCAGACCCAGCCCTACGTGTCACCCTGTCACCCTCAAAAGCCAGGAAGTCTGATTGCGTCGGCCTGAAGCCAAGCTGCCATCTCCCGGAGCTTTGATGTCTTTTCCTCGCTGGCGAGGCGCTCGGGTGAAGCTGGGACCCGCCACTAGATGGGGGTAAAACCCTCGGGAACACTCGGAGGTGTGGGCCAGTGGCTGGGGCAGCAGGCTGGGGCTGTCCGAGCGCTGCTGTGGCAGCAGCAGTGCTAGGCCTAGTGGAGGGTGGCAAGACAGGGATGCTTGTCACGCCGGGGGTGATCTGCGGTTGCTTTCCTACCTTTCCTTCGCTGTTGAGGTTAGGCAGAGGCTATACGGTCCTGCCCCACAGCTCTGGATGACAGGATGGAGGGCACCCTCAGTAAGCTTGCAAATGACACCAAGTTGAGTGGAAGCGTTGATTTGATTGAGGGTAGGGAGGCTCTATGGAGGGATCTGGACAGGCTGGATCGATGGGATGAGGCCAATGGCATGATGTTCAACAAGGCCGAGTTCTGGGTCTTGCACTCAGATTGCAACAACCCCATGCAATGCTACAGGCTTGGGGCAGAGTGGCTGGAAAACTGCACAGTAGAAAAGGACCTGAGGAAGTGATTGTCTTGGTGTACTTGGCACTGGTGAGACTGCACCTGAATACTGTGTTCAGTTTTGGGCTCCTCACTACAAGTAAGACATTGAGGTACTGGAGTGTGTCCAAAGAATGGCAATGAAGCTGGTGAAAGGTCTAGAGCACAAGTCATCTGAGGAGCAGCCGAGGGAACTGAGTTGTATAATCTAGAGAAGACAACTCTCAGGAGAGACCTTATCATTCTCTACAACTACCTGGAAGGTAGATGTATGTCAGTTTGTTCTCCCAGGTAACAAGTAACAATACAAGAGGAAACAGCCCCAAGAAATGGCTGTCCTGGATGTCCTATGGCCCTGGCTCTGCCCCATGGCCATCACTTGCTGCTGATGCCTCAGTCCTGGGGAGGACCTGTAGCAGAACTCTGTGCTGAAAGGGGAGAAATGCTGTATGAAACAGGATACATACACTAAGTTAAAGCCCAAACCTATGATGGTTTATTTATAGAGGCTGTACCTGGTTGTGGGGATGTAGCAGGGAGGTTCCTGCTCTGTTCTGTGTCCTGCATGGTCATTGATAACCAGCCCTGTCACTAGCTCCTTCTTGGCTCCTTCTTAAACAAAACAAGCCCAGGCTGGTGGAGGTCAGACTACTAAAAATAGTCACAACTGAGATATTTTCCCCAAGACTGCCTAAAAGCCACAAGGGCTGGAATTACAGCATGGGCACAGTGGGAAATGTCTCGGTGTATCAGACATGTCACCGGGAGGGACCTCCTGTCCTGAGAATTGATGTCTCTCAGATCTCCCTATTCCTAGGCACCTTCCTCTAACCAGGGCCAAATCCCTTCTCCCATCTGGTGAAGAAAAGGATGGGGAAGGCAGCACTGAGCACTGCATTCCCAAGGTATCTGTGGAGACTCAGGCTCACAAGAGGCATCCCTGGGTTGAAGCATGGCCCACAGGTATGGCTAGGTGATTGAGCCTCTCTGGAAGGAGGGGGTGGGATTCTGGAAAGAAAAGGAGGTCTCTCCAAATAGCAGCCTGGGGGTTAGAAGAGGTTTGAGAAGGAGGATAGCCCAGAGGCTGAGGGCAGCCAGGCTGCCTCATGCACATGGGTGGCTTGGATACCTCTGGGGTAGCACAGGACTCTTTGGGGAATGGAAACTATCCTGAGTAGGTGAACTCCAGAAAAAAATCACTTCTGCAGATAAACTTTGGGCTGAAAAGGTTACAGGATGCTCAAGGTGACCTTGGCTTATGGTCCTGGGAAGAGCTGTCATATAGCAACGCTCTCTCAATTTCCATGTTAAAGCTGTGGCACTACTGCTACATGCCCTGCCACGTTTTGCCATGTGTGTCCCAGCTGTAGGAAGGAGTAGTGAGTTTGTCTGTCCTGTCTTGCTGCTGCAAGGCCATGCAGGCAAACCAAAACTGTTGTCTAGCTTGCATGTGCCCTGGTTTTCAGTGGAGTCTGAGCTGCCAAACCCTCAGGGGTTAAGCTGTATGTTTAGGGCTTTCCCTTTCCTATCACAGCAGAGTGCTGGATTGATATTTAAGGGCTGCTGTGGCTGGAAGGATGCTGGAAAAGCAGTGGTTCTAGGAAATCACATGATGCCCCAAGCCTCTGGAAGCAGCCAAGGCATGCGAGGCATGACACAAGCTCATATTTCTGCATGCTTTAAGGACTGGGTCAAAGCAAGGCTGTAGCTACTGACAGTCAGAGAATGGCTTGAGTCATTTAGTTGGAAAAGCCATAGTCTTCCCAGAGAAGCTGCTCTCCCATCTCTGGAGAAATAACAAGCACTGCCCTGAAGGAACAGCTCTCTGTGTTTATTTAGACACCATCTGATTTCTATTTTCAGAAATGCAGAGATGATTTTGTTAGCCTCAGATGTTTTGCAGAGCACTGGACTCTTAGGCTTCAGCATTGATGAAATTCTCCTTTCACCTCAGGTAGGATGCAGCTGGTTACCTCTCTCTTGGCCATAAGTGAGGGATGGGGACAAGTTCCTCTGCTAGTCAGGTTCTCCTGGGGCTACCAGGCTCTGCCACCATAGGGAGGGCAGTGCTGCTGCACCATCAAGGTGGTGGTGGACTGGACACTGGACACTAACAGCAAAGGGTGTTCTTGAATGTGGGCTGACATCAACAGCATCTCCCCCAGTGTTGTGCTGGGATATAATGTTAGGGGACTTGGAGGGGCAGCAGCCTGTCCTCTGACAGCCACTCATTTTGCAAAACAAATCTTCTGTTGAAGGAAGCTCTGCAGCAGGATCTAGACAGGCTGGATCGCTGGGCCAAGGCCAATGCCATGAAGTTCAATAAGGCCAAATGCCAGGTGCTGCACCTTGGCCATAGCAACCCCCAGCAGCGCTACAGGCNGCATCATTTAGTGGGGTGATAGGGCTAGGAAAAAGGCTGCACTCGATGATCTTCAAGGTCTCTTCCAGCTGTAGCTGTTCTGTGATTCTGTGATTTCCCTGATGTCCTTCACATCTGAAAGAGAGTTGCCTCAGCAATAGATGTGTTATTAGTGAGAGGGTTTAGCAGAGAGGTCTAAACCATGTGGCTGATGAACAGAGGTTGAAGAAGCTGGGCTTGCTTAACCTGACAAAGAGGAAGATAAAGGACAGTTTGATAGCAGCCTGTTAGAAGGATGGTTCCAACAGTGACAGAGTCAAACTGTTCTCAGTAGCAGCAGGTGACATGCCAAGGGGAAATGCACAGAGGTTGTAGTTCAGGTTCAGCAATAGGGAAAAATATCTTCCCTAGGAAGTGATGCAGCCCAGAGAGGTAGTGAACTCTCCACTTTAAGGTTTTTCAAGATTTTGCTAGGGAAAACCATGGCCTGACTTGAGCTAGTGTTGCCAATGGTCCTGCTTTGAATGGGAAGGTGGACTGGAGGCCACCAGAGCCACCTTCCAGCAGCACTGTCATCCTGTGAGCTCTGTGGCCAGGCCAAGATTAATTACAGCTTATCTGAGTGCTTATGTGTAATGGATCATCACTTCTCCATCACCTGAAAAGAAATAGGAGGTGAAGGCATGAAGGCTCTGTGGTTTTCGTGTGAAGAGTTTGTTTCTGAGCATGGTGTAACAAGGAGGTTGATGGAGCAGAGAACTGGATGAAAAGCACTTATCTTTTTCTCATTTTTAAGCACTGACCTATTGCACTAAGAGAAAAGGCAAACAAAGAGAGGAAAAACACAAAGAGTAGACTAGAGGGGTTTTAATTTCCTCAAAGTCAAGAGCCTGTTTTCTTCACCACACACCACACCTGGATGGGACCAGGTGGGATAGGCAGAGTCCCTGCCAAGGACCAAACAAAAACAGAGTGGAAAGACAGGAATTTTCTTGTGCTGCTGGATGATCCTTCCCAGTCTGAAACTTGTTAGCTTTGAGGATCTACATTTTGTATTGCTTCCTGGGAACTGAGGCCTCCCAAAAGCCTGTGGAATTTCCCACAAGGCCCTTCTTTCTCAAGGCATTGAACCAAGAAGTGATACTTACTTGAGATGTTTGTTCCTGTTGACATGACTGGAGCACAAACACATGTCCTAGTTGCACACAAGGATATGAGGCAGAGCTCCAGGCTCCCATGAAAGCAGACCTCCAAAATCAAAAGATTTGAGAGATTTTGGTGAGCTAAATTTGACTTGACTTTATAAGTGCAGATCCTCTCCTAAAAAGATATTTTTTTATATTTAACATAGTATCAACCTTGTTTTGTTTTTCTGCTGGGTGACAAGAAGAAAGAGCACAGAAGATATTTTGGGGAAAGAACTATGAGAAGACTAATTTACCAATATGACTTTCCAGATTTGGAAGTCAATTTGAATTTTGGAATTGAAAAGAAATGCAACTGAGCTTTGGCAGAGTCTGAAGGTGACCTCCCATAGAGGCATTCACTGCTTCTCCTGAACCTCTGGGCACTACATCAAAATTATGAAAATAAACACAACATTCAGATAATATGGAGCCAAATGACACAACCCACAAGCCTCAAACAGCTGGGGAGTCTGGGAATGGGTACAGGATTGCTGCATGGGTCAAGCTAAACATCTCTGCAGTCCAGCATCTTCTCCACAATAGTGGCCAGAATAGATGACCAGGGAATGGAGAATGGATGGGAAAAGCATGATCCACCCCCATACACTCTCCAAGACACCAACAATTTGTGGCCTTACACTTTTCCTGAGCCAGAGCAGTGCCTGTATTCAAAAGTCTTCGATTTGTTTTTTCTTCTTCCTACACCCTCTCCATCCCAAACTATTTGTTTTCTTCTCACAACTTAGCTTTTAACATCCCACAGCATCCTGCAGCAGGAGCTACTGCAGCCTAATTACACCTTGCATGAAAAAAGCTTCAGTTTTCTGGTTTTGTGTTGTGCACTTACTACCTTCATCTGATGTAGGAAGGGACAGTTTTCCTCTTTCCACTCTCCTTAGTCCTCTGTTATTCTGCGGATGCCATCTGCAGTTATCCCATTTCCAGCTTGGAGAGTCCTGTCCTGCTCACCCAGAAGCCATGCCATGACTCTGTTAAATCCAGGCCTCTGCTCTGGATCTTCTGCTCCTCTGCTAGCATCTCTTTAAGATGGATAGACCCAAACTATGTACAGTCCTCAAGCTGGGGCTGTCATGAGTTTTTATTATGATATGATTTCTGTCCTGATCTGTTCACTTTTCCCCTCTTATTAACTCCTCACATTTAATATGAGATTTCTTCTCTCTTCTTTGCATTAGGTATCATTTCCACAGAGCTGTCTGACCAGGGCCTCATTTGGCTCCCACATTTTGTATGTAAAGCAAGAATTTTGCATCTGTTTGCATAGATGTCCTCTGCCACTTAAACACCTGCTTGCTCAGCATCATAAAGTTACCTTTACTGCCAGGAGTCATTTGTATCAA
>VWZO01009976.1:11400-77732 GCA_013396975.1 Bucco capensis
GAAATCCACTGGGCAGGCTCGAGGCTGCTATCTGCTATCCTCTTTTTATCAGCGCGCTTGGAAAAGGCACTGAGGAGGAGCATGGATGGAGCCCTCCCTGGAGCTTCGTTCGCCAAGCCTAGCCATACCTACCATTTGTATCATCTGCAAAAGCTGTCACCTGCCTGTTCACCCCTGGCCAGGTTCCTGCAGAGACCCCAGCTCAACCTTGCATGGAAGGAAACCCCTCCAACATGAATATTGCTCCTTATTTCCTGTCATTGCTCTGTTACTCGTCCCTGTGAGACCTTACCACTCATCCTATTGCTTCCTAGTTTCTCTCAGAGCCTTTGGCAACAGCTTGTCAAATGCCTATTGGAAACTTCAGCAGGCTACAGCCACCACATCTCCTCTGTGCTCCCTTACTCCATGCTCCCCTCTAAGAACACCAGTGGGTTTTCCCCAATACATCACCATGAGAAAAGGGAGAAAGGCACCTGCCAGGTGCTGGTGCCACCCAACAGGAGGGGACTAGGCTCTAGGTGAGTGTCTTCCAGGTTATTTGGAAGCATCCAAAGGCTGCTCTTGCTGCAGGGATTGTTCAGCCTGGCAAAGAGAAGACTTCGGGGGGACCTACTAGTGATTTTCCAGTACTTAAAGGGAACTTACAAGAAGGCTGCAGAGGGCCTGTTTGCAAAGGCCTGCAGTGAAAGGACAAGGGGCAATTGGAGAGGAGTAGATTTAAACTGGACATTAGAAAGAAGTTCCTCACCAGGAGGGTGGTGGAACACTGGCACAGGTTGCCCAGAGAGGTGGTTGAGTTCCCATCCCTGGAGGCATTGCAGGTGAGGCTTGCCAGGGCTCTGGGCAAGCTGCTCTAGTTGGGGATGTCCCTGCCCACTGCAGGGGGGTTGGACTAGATGAGCTCCAGAGGTCCCTTCCAACCCAAACCAGGCTAGGATTCTATGATTCTATGATTCCTGCCCCAGAGAGGAGCCCTTCCTGGGCATGGGAGCACAGGCTCCACACAGGGATCCCTCCCTCTTCCCAAGGTTTTGAGTTTAGTTTCATATGAACTACAGATAGGGGCATGCTTAAAACAGAGATGTCTCAGCTGCTCTCTGGAGGACAGTCAGTGGGGATAGTCTGCTGAACCCATGAAGATGGCCTTCTTCCTTCCCTCTGATAACTCTGGAGGTAGTTCACTCAGTTTCAAACAAGCAGGATTTGAAGCTAAAGCTGGAATCACAGAGAGGGAGGCCCAGCTGTGGATCCAGTTGGGAGATGCTTCTTTTAAACTGGAAGATCAATAAGTGAGGGACATGTTGTGGCAGGTAGGTAAAGTGTGGAAGAGACACAGAGATGGCAACTAAGGAAAACACTCAGATGCTTTTCTGGGGTTACTTAATGGTAAGAACAGCCATTTTAGTTGCAATGGGGAAATGACCCAGTTGTGGGTGGGAGGGATTGCAGGTGTTTGGGAATGCTACTCATGTGACAGTCATCCTCTCCCAGTGTGCCCCACACAGGGCTGCCCTCTGATTGCCACTGATCTACAGCAGTGCAAAGCTCATGGGTTCAGGGAATGCCCTCCAGAACAAGATGCAGACAACTTTGGATCCAGGAAAGTGATTTAAACTGTCAGATTTCAGGAAGCCCCAAGAAGCAAAATTGCCCCAAACCTGAGGTTCCAGGCAGATGTGGAGATGGGCAGCTGCCTTGAGGCATGGGCTGCAGTTTGGTTTATTCCATCTGCTTGTTCCCCAGCCTGGATAGGTGTTGTGTTCTACTTGGCCAAGGACACAGTGACTTTTTTCTGTCCTTTCCTATTCATGAAGTGGTTAAAAACTTGCATGTTCCAGTCTGCAAAAGGTAACTTACAAATGACGTAAAACCTGTAATGCTTTGATACTGAGTCCTTAGCCAAGTGATCCCTTACTGGAATATATCACAGTACTCCAGAAGATGATTCTGCCCCAAAACGTATTAACTGGCTGGAGCTAACCTTTTGAGGAAAAAGAGAGTGTTTTGAGATCTAATGTCCTTCCACACCCTGATCCTTTCCTGGCACAGACAGCTGGAGCATGTTTTCTTGCCCATGTGGCTAATTAACCCATGTTGATTGCATTGCAAATCTGGCAGCACATCCCAGATCAATCTGAACAGGCAGGGAAGGGAAAATGGAAAACTTGTGGTTAAAACCTGTGATAATAGTTCATTGGCTTTGCTCAAAGTCAGAGACTTTCAAATGAAGAAGTGAAACAAGTGAAATGGGTTGAGGCAGCAAACGGGGAAACTCATCCACTGAGCAGTCAGTGACACAGGGAAAGTACAGGTGAAGCAAGCTTCTGTAGCAGAGCTATGGACTCATTGCAATAACAGGATATTGCAAGGCCTCTACATGCTCTCTCATTCCTGTGTCCATAATTACTGTTGTTTGCTGGATATCACTGTTTTTAAGGGTGAAGGCTGGAGCTTTGGGAGGCCTCAGGCATGCGGTAGCTGTGTATAGGGCAGCAAGTGTAGAAGGAAAATATTATATGTGGGTCCTTCTGCAAGAGTGGTGGGATGTAGTTAACCCTGCTGGAGCAGGAACTACTCTTTCAGGTTGACTCTCCATTTCACACAGACCTCACCAAGTGTCTGGTTATAGATAATGATAGAGGTTCTGGGAGGGCAGGAGATGAACAGAATGGTGGCAATATATAGTAACAGCAGCACCTGATGGAAGTTCTAGAGTGACTGTGGTCCAATACAACTGAAACCATCCACATACTGTGTATTTGAACTGGTTTATGTTACTGATGGCATGTCCATTTCTCATGCACACTGCAATCCTTGCCACCTAAGTTTTGCAACAATTAACCAAAAAAAAGCAAACCACTACTGGAAACAAAAATCAGCCTTAGTGGTGGCCAGGGAAGGAAAAGGAGAGATCCAAGCATGCCTGCAGTGATGCTTCCTGTCACATCCAGCCCCAGCAGCATGCATCGCATGGACTTCCTGAGACATACCTTGCACCTTCTTGTGAATGCCTTTTGTGTTGCAGTGTCATCAGTATTGCATAACAGATGTCAGAAAGAAGGACATCAGGAGACTATTCTCCAGTTCCAAACTCTCTGCCTTAGCCTGATTGAAAAACCTAAGTTTTTTTGGTGACCAAAGGGTGCACGGGGACTTTTGGTCCTGGGTTCAAGTCTATGTCCTGCTGCAAGCTCATGACATGTGCCCAAGGGCAGGTCACATCTGTGTTTCATCTCCTGGTCTGTAAAATGCAGCACAGCTCTTTTCCCTAGTGCTCAGAGAGAGTAAATACTCAACACTGGGCACAAGGGGCCATCTAAACAGATGGCTGTTCCAAGGAGGAGCAAGGCCAAATACCTCTTCCCCCAATAAAACAACAGTTTGGTTTGAGTTGATTGGAGCACAATGTGATTTCTGCATGGTTATTGATATGCCCTGGGAAAAGTCCATTTCTTTAAGAATTTTTTGACTTGGCTTAATTCCATTTACATTGTGAACTGAAGTGCATTCCAATGAAAGTAGGGAAGATATAAAGCAGAAAGTACACTGAAGTAAATAGTTTTAAGCCCAGACCTGTCGATCTCATCTACATGGTTAAATCTATGCAGAAACACATGACTCAAAATCACTCGTGGTTAAAACTAAGTATATGTGTAACAATATGGACTCTGTTCTATTAACTCAACCTACAGGATTTTGACTGAACTATGCAGGCTGTTTGGGTTTGATTTCTCCCAGCCATTGTTAATTAAATGAGACCTGAGATTGCTCAAAGTTCTCTTGCCAATACTTTCCTGTAATAAGGGATAAATTAAAGCAAACAAACACAAACTGAAGCAAAAACAATTCAACTGTGTGGAGGAAAGCCAATAAAAATAATGCCTCATGTCCTCATTTTTTGCTTGATGTGGGCTGACCTTGTGGATGCACATTATGCCTGTGTCAGCTGGACTGGGGCACAGTGAAATATGTGTGCACTGCTCTGCTGTGCTGCTGGGGATACTTGACAGCTCCATTTATATTTGAAAAGCAGGTTTGGCTAGGCACCAAGCCAACCTCACACATGATAGTCTCTTCCTCAAAGAGCTACAGGCTAAAGTGCCTGTTGGACAGGAGAGAAAAGTGAGAGAGCAGAGGGTAGGGGAAACATAAGACTGAGGACTTGTAGGGTATGTGCATTCCTGGGCTGATGAAATTGCCATCTGTCTTGCTTCTGTGCAGGGTAAACACAGTGCCCATGGTCACATGGTGGAGGCTACAGGGAGGTTGAGGACAGCACTTGCCCAGCTGCTTCTCTGATGGGCACTCAGGCTCTGTGGGCTCTCTGCATGCCTCTGTGCTTTGTTTGCCACATCCTCCATGTGATGAGTGAGAAAGACTAATCTGCTTTCCAGAGCTACCAGGTCCCTTCTGAGACTGGTGCCATGACACCTAGCTTCAGGAGACACCTTGGTGCATACTTACAACGAGTCCACTATCTTGGCAGGATGCACTCTGAGCTCCCCATGGCCAACTCCCTACATTGCAGCAGCACAGCTCATCTCTAGATTTCCTTGTCCTCCCAGATTAGGTGGGTTCTTGTCAGAGGTAAATGAGATAACAGTCTGTCAGGGCTAAGTGGGAATGGATGTGGCCAGTCACTACTCCATCAGCCTGGTGACAAGCAGAACTGCTGGAGCAGGATCAATGGCCTCTAAGAGCATCTCCCTCAATGCCCCAGCAGACACAGCTCAGCATACTTCTGGCTTTATGTAGGTCAGGGTCACTTCTGTCCCATGGCTCCAGTGTTGTGCAATGCATGTGAACACTCTCCCATTCTGCAGTCATCTCCCTCTCCTTCCTGCTCCTCCCTCAACTGATGTGCATAATGTGCAGCATTTAGACATTCTAGTCTGGCTATAAGAGATAATAAGTGATGCTTGATGACCTTCATTAATGGCATTACTTAAATTCAGCTGGATGAAGTGTAGGCAACAATTGGAGAGCAGAAACATGCTGAGCAAAAGACTTCTCTGCTATGTAGAAAATGTTACTTACATTCTTGATGGCTCACAAACCTGGAGAAGACAGAAAAGTCTTCTGCACTTTATTTGTATTTCTTTCATAATATGTCAAAGCTCCTACAACATAGAATCACAGAATATCCTGAGTTGGAAGGGAGCCACAAGAATCATCTAGCCCAGCTCCTATTTAGGCACAGGACAACCCCAAAGTCACACTATGTGTCTAAGAGCATTGTTCAAGTGCTTCTTAAACTCTATGAGAGTTGGTGCCATGACTGCCTCCCTGGGGATCCTATTCCAATGCTCCACCACTCTCTAGGTAAAGAATCCCTTCCTAACATTTAACCTGAACTTCCCTCAGCACAGCTTCATGCCATTCCACTGGGTCCTGTCACTGGTCACCAGAGAGAAGAGGTCAGCACCCACCCCTCCTTCTCTGGGGAGGAACTTATAACCACAATTAGTTCTCCCCTTAGTCTCCTCTTCTCCAGGCTTTCCTGGACTTTCATGGACTCCATCCCTGGCAGCGTTCAAGGCAAGGTTGCATGGGTCCTGGGCAATCTGATCTAGTGTGTGGCATCCCTGCTTATGGCAGGGGGATGAAACTAGATGATCTTTAAGGTCCCTTCCAACTCAAACCAGTCCATGAATTTTCTCCTGTTTTCCTTGAACACAAAATTACCAGAAGGAATAATGACCAAAACCCATGCTGGGGCTTGTGTAAGCACATGCTGTGGCCAAGCATGGGAAGGAGAAGGGGCTTTCACACATTGGCACAAACAGCTCTCGGTTTGAGTTTGCCAAACAAAATACCCTCATTTGGCCACTTTCTATGGAGAAAAATGTTGACTTTCCAGAAAACAGTGTTCTTTGAAAGGCTGAAACTGGGTAAAAGGCTGGATACAGCATATCTGTAAGAAAGACAGATGTTACAGTGGCGTAGCATCTGTATAGAGGCACTGTGTACACGTGTAATGCAGAAGTCTTAGACTAAGAAATGATCTATGTATCCATTACAATACCAGGTATCAGCTCTCAAAAATCTATAGATTTTACTCCCTCCATTTCTATCTTGAAGGCAGCCCTATGAAGACATTTTTCTGCTTATAGAGAGAAATAAACAGATTGCAGAAATCTGCTGTGTGTTGATTCTCTTAATGATAATTTGCACATTAACATGGAAGCATTGCTCATGCACTTCTGCGAGCAAAAATTTGTTTTTCAAGTCAAGCTATATTGAAATATATGGAAATAAGCAATTAGTATAATTTTGAGTAATAAACTGAAGCTTGTGGTATAGAGTTGTTAATATGAGATAGCAGAAACTTAAGACTAAAAAGAAGATGATCATACCTGGATAGAAATAGTGTTATTTTGTACAGAAATAAGTTTTGGTACAGAAACAGTGTACATGGAAAGATAGGCTTCTGCTCTTTGTCCACAGGAGTAAAGAAGGGTGAGATCTTGAGGAAGGAAAGTGGAAAGTTTTCCTTTCTCTAACTGCTTTTTCTACCTAAGAAAAGTTGGCTTAAGAGATTGTTCTGGACAACTGATGAATCTGGTCTTTTTTCATAAGCTGCTATTGATTTCATGCTGTATGTGCTGATCTGATAAAATGTTCCCCAAGTAAATGCAATCTGAGCTCCTTGAGAGAGGCTTCATAGAGAAATCAAATCAAACAAAAGTGGGAGCTTGGGCAGTTCATGCATTCCACAGTAATATTTTAATGGATCAGAAGGGGATGCTGAGCTGGACAGTTAAACAAACACCAACAAAAGACTTTTGAGCAGAGGGATATGGCAGGTACTTGAAGACTGCTTTCCCACATTCTCAATCTCTACTTCTGCACCCTTGTTTCTGTAGGGGACCTCCTATGTTTCTCTTACTGATACACAGCAAAGGTTATCTGGATTACTGCTCACACTGTGTTTTGCCAGCTCCACAATTAACAGTGTTACCTGTGAGATCTTTGTAAGGTGCCAAGGTTCATCCAGGAGCAGCTCTAGCCCACCCAGGATGTGCAAGAGGTATTGTGTATTGTATGGCTAGGCTTCCTGTGTGCAAGAGGTACCCTGGTATGATTTGCCCCACTTTCTCAGTAACTGTTATGGTTTGTGGGTCTTACCTGCCTCTCCTGAATTACCACACGTCCTGTGATCCTTTGGATGTGGAATGGGATGCCCCTTCCCAAACATCCTTGGGGAGAAGCACAAGGCTGCTTGGAGATGCTTTCTGCAAACCAAATGAGCAGGACAACAATGATACTCCTGAATGAAGTGTGTAAGTGTGTCCTCTGCAGATAACATTCCCTTCACCTCTGCTTGCTTGACCAAGGCACTTCAAGGCTGGTGTTGTCCAGAGGTATCTGTACAAGCTTGTCACAAGCACGTGGCTCCTACAATCCTACTGGATCAAATGGTTCTCTTGGAGCACTGGAAATACCTCTGTCACTTCCCACATGCTAAACAAACAATGGAAGCATGTAGCTAAACCCAACCTTTTTGGGTCTGCATAGACATATGCAGGTTGTGAAGAGACTGTGTCACAGTGTATGAAGTTGGAGTTGGGACCTTGTCAAAGACAAGGTGTCTGCTGTGTGGGACTATGAAGAAAACAATCCCTGCCCCACAGCACAGATAGATATCACAACTTCTTTATCCTTGGCATAGGGCAGAAGGGACTGCAACAAAACCAAAGAGCAGAAACAAGCCTCTGTTAACTAGGACATAGTACTGTTAACTTCATGCTGATATTTTCTCTAATCTGTGCACTTGGTTTAGCTCTCAGGCTGTACTGCTTCTGCCAGTGGGACTTGGGAATTGGACTCCAGCCTTTGGGATATGGCTCCAGCCTTTCCAATAGAGCTTAAAAGCTCTTGAAGTCTCTAGGACAAATATTGTTCTGAGAGTTTGTTATAATCTCCCTTTCAGACCTAATCTCTTCCTTATACAACAGTTCCAATATTAATGACTACTTTTGAGAACTGAGCTTTTCTGCTAAATGGTAAGTTTTTCTCTTTTATTATTCCATTAAGAGAGTTATTACAGTTCAAGTACTTTGTCCTATTTGGATGAAAACTACTTAGATGAATACCAATGAATTCCTCATCTTTAAGTGATGGTCCCGAGTGTCAGTATGTGACATGACCTGATGTGTCCCATCTGCTGAATGAAGGGTGGGAGGATTAGAGGAACATGAGCCAAAGGCACTACTGGGTAGAACTGGGAGGTGAGCTGAGGTGAATAACTAAGGCTTGTGGAGAGCTGAAAGAAGCAACTGAAAACTTCTGAGGGAGCAAAAATGAGTTTGTAGGGAAGCCTCCTATCTGGTCAGATCAAAAGGATTTTTTAAAACCTAATTTCTAGAGGAGAAAGCCCTGAGTAGGAAGAAGAAATGGTGCCATCAGGTGTGAACATTCACTTCGTAGTAGCCTTAAAAATGTCATGTTGCTTTAGAAAAATGCAATTAACCTTCTTCTAGTAATGTGCACCTGAACAGCCTAATGTGTCTATTTGCTCCATTGCATTTCTGCTGGATTTTCCCCAGGCTATTTTGTATTTCAAGGTTATCTGTGTGGGCAGTGTAGCCACTTCCTCTTTTAAGTCATGCAGGAAGGCAGCAATTACTTTGATGGGTTTCAATCTACAGTGTGGCAAAGCACCATTTTGCTAGTGTCACACCCAAGTTTACCAACCTCTAATCCAGTCCCAAAATATCCTTTCTCCCCACTGCTGAGTGATGCTGACTCCTGCACACTGAGGGTCCAGCTCTGGCTTTTGACTCAAGTTATGCAAAGCAGAGGAATGTGATGAAGCAGCAAGTGAAATTGTGCTGGGAGATGCAGGATCCACAGCCTATGTGCCCAAATTCCCCTGGGCAAGGAAGCTGTCCCCACTTGCTGCAGGTGCACCTTTCCTTTGGGAAGCTCCATGCATTGCCAGGCTTCACAGTCTCTTCCCACTGGATTGGGGTTTTCAGATTTTCTTCTATGGCTAAATTAAACACAAGATCTGCAAATGGAAGTCAGCAAATTGCAGCCACATCCTTTGTGAATATGCAATTGCATGTACTCTTCCTGCTTTACATTGATTACTAGGTGAGGAACTGCATCACTTGCACATGCCACTGTGCGTGTCAGCAAAGCCAGGACTGTCTACCCAGAGATGTTAGCTGAACTCTGACAGGCCCAATTACCAATGCACTTTGGTCTGGTTTCTCTCAAATTAAATCAGCACATCAGTAAATCCTATGGCCTTTAGTCCAGTGTTGTCTTCTCTCAGGAGATCCTGGTAAGAAGACCCAGCCTCAAAGGGAGGAAATTGCAGGCCTTCTGGTTTCTTAACACTTCATTTCCTGATCTGCAGACCCTGAAGTTTCTCAGCAGGGTCTAACAGGTTTCAGCTTTTTTTACATCATGCTTATACCTGGGAGGAATCTAGAAGCTGTCTGGTTGGTTTTGCCTTCTCCTGCAGCAAGGGCAGAGGTTCCCCAGGTGTCATCAGGGACTTGGCATGCAGCAGATGGCTCCTGCAGGAGCAGAGGCAGCAAGTAATTCCCTTGGTCCACTCTCTGTCATGCTGTGGTTTGCATTTCTGCATCTTTTGCACTGCAAATTGCAAGGATGGAAGTGCCTGGTGGGATGGATGAGTAGATAGCCAGAAGCATGCATACCTGCATGTGTGAGCTCAGTCTGTGTCCAATACAGTGGCTGTTACAGGCAGATGTCCTGGTGACAACCTACTGGGAGAGCTGGCAATGCCACAGCAACTGTGCCCATGAAACAGCTTTCTTAACTGTTTTATACAACTGATCTTATTTTTTTCATCTTAGCTGTCTGCTCTGCCTTCAAGGAGGGGCAGACACCATCATCAGCAGAGGTTGTGTGATAAAGAAAATCCAGCCACGCTGACTTCAGAAAACTTGATTTAGTTCATTTATAGGAGTGCTGTTTATCAGTTGACTCTAACACTGTTGTCAGAAGACATTTGTGCAACCTTTTGAGAGTACCTGGCCATGTGTAATATGCCACATAGAAATAAATGCCATGGTAAATGTTGAGTCATACAGGAAGACAAATAAAGTAGTTTTGTGGGCTCATTAGAGCTAAAAGCTGGGGTTTTATAGCAGGATGAAGAGAATTGCACAGTGCACTTCCATATGGCTTATGAAACGTGTATGAAACTCATTTTTCCTATCCATCTTAATTATGATATATAAATAGCTTCACTGTTTTCTATCAAGCACTTACTTAGCTAGAACCCTTTTTTAATAAGACCAGTGTAATCACTTGTATGATGCATTTCTGCAGGCCCTTAACAGATGGCTAAATCAAAATGCAATTATTTATAGCAGTAACATGACCTTTCATTAATTGGGGAAGAAAATGTTGCACAACAGGTGAAAGTCGTCATGAGTGCTCAGCACTGTCAGAAGTCATTTTGGCATTTTGCTTTAAATTGTAGCTGCAATAAGCATTTAAATAATGTGTAATAAGTTCTTCAATTATATGTATATATGAAGTCTTGTGGGAGCATGAGCATGCTTATGGAAGGAAAGAGAGGTTTGCACTATGCATGGCCAGGTAGCAGACAGAAACCAAGGCACTCTTTTTCACCCTGGGTACAAGTTTGTCACCTCATCTTTCAGCAGAAGAGTCCTGCTTCCATCTCACTGCAGACAGCAGCAGGACAACAGATTTAATAGCAGCTGTGAGGAAGGTAAAAGGGAGCCACAAGACCAGCTGCAGCCAAATTCTGGTGGGCTGTGTCTGCTAAATACTTGTATGAACAGGAGGAGACAACAGTGGAGGAGGAAGAGGGATGCCAGAGCAGTAAGAATGAGATGTATGTTTAATATATATGTTTTTATTATTCAACACAGAGATTGCAGTAGTGCCTAGTGGCTGGTGTTTTGGACCTTGTTATACCAGATACCATAAACATGGGGCACACAATGGTCCTTGCTCCAGAGACCAAGGAAAGCCAAGTTATGAGACCCATGCACAGCACAGAGAGTGCTTCTGCTTTTCCAGCTTGCCTGTAGTCCCACAAGACCCTCCCCAACTGGAACCAGTGTGTGACATTCTCCAAAGCAGTCAGGGAGGAGTGGGAAAATTGGCCCTTTAAAGGAATACATAGAACTACATGTGGCAATGCAGGAAACAACAGCCAGAAGCAGAATAAATGAGTCACTTTTCTAGCATGTTTGAATACTTTTTAAATATAAACATTGCAAATGGGTATCTCTAACTGAGAAAAAAAATAAAATTGGATGCAAAAATACACCAGTGGTATACTGCATATGCATTGCATGGTTTGCACAGTGATTATGCATCTGCAGACTGATACAGAAGTTGAAACAGAGTAAAACAGAAGGGAAAAGTCTTCAAGAAAACACATTGTTGTTTTGGCAACTGATTAGCTTTCCAAAGAACTGCACTGTAAAACAAAACATAGTTACACAACAGACCCATTTGTATTTTCACATCACAGCTACCTCACAGCAAGAGGGGAAAGAGTGAGCAAGGAAACTGTGATGCATACAGAGTTTTAATGGCATTTGAGACCAGTTCCAACACCCATTCAAAGCCTATGATGGTAAAGGGGTCTGGAAAAGTCTTCTCCTTGATACGGAGGGCTTAAGTAATATCCAAAGTGCTTTACTAGATGCTGAGGCTTAGCCCACACAATCCATTGCAATAGGCAGCTTGCTTCTAACCCTCTGTTAGCAGGGTGTCACTAGTGCACAGGCACAAGCTGGGTTCACTGCAGAGAAGTTGGCAACTGCTGGGGGCAAATGAGGACTCTCACCTCATGGAGGTGAAGGAAGCACAAGCTGCCCCGACTGACCTGCTGCTGTGGAACCAGCCAGGGCTCTCCAGGACAGAGGAGATGCCTGCTCAGTCTGGGCTGGTTGGGGAGTCAGCGACACGACCTTCACGGCACCCTGTGAGGTAGATGGAGGTCAGAGTACTAGGACAGTATCCGAGCTGAGAATACAGTGGCATCAAGGAGACCTTGGGTGAAGTCCATGGCTGGTGCAAGGAGCAGCCCCAGTTCTTGTGGGCACTGCTTCTCCCACGGGAGCACTCTTCTCCTGGCCCAGCATGGAGGACTGTGATTCCCATAGAGGTGAGCACCAGATTAGGACAGAGTACTTTCTGTAGGACAAGGTGGCAGTGGACACTGTGAACTGTGTATTGTTCGAGGCAATGGTCTCCATCTCCAGCTTAGCTGACAGTCCAGCACAAGGAGGTACCAAGGGGTGCCTTAGCCTAGGACATGCATATGTTGGAGAAGAGTGGGGCCTTGGGCAGTGTGGATGCCGTGCTGTCTGCCAAGTAACCCAGGATGCTTTTGAGATCACTGCGTGACAAATTGGCTTTGATGTGCAGGAAGGCTTCGAGGTGCCTTTTACTGTGGAAGAGAAATGGGTATGTGTTATCTCCTCCCACAGACCTCCCTTGCTTCAGGATGTGGCCCCGACCCCATGGTGGGCACTGAGATCCCCAGCAGATGCCAGCTTATCATCTGATGGTCCTACACAGAACCCAATGCTGTTCCAAGAGGTTTGGGGTAGGGTAGGGAATCTCCAAGACAAAGGAGAAAATCAGTTCAGAATTTGGAATGTATGTATCTGAGCTTTTTTAGTTACTCTATTTTGTTGTCCAACAGCACTGGGATCACCACAGTCTGGCTGGCAGGAAGCCCTCACCCATTTTTATAGACTCAGGTTTTATGAACCCCACTTATACTCATATTTTTTACTTTTTCCTAGCTCAGTTAAACTTCAGTGTGATTATCTACAAATCTGTTTCAGCTTCTCTTACCGGATATCTGGGTATATTGTGGCGAGAGTTGCAACTTCAATTTTAATGGCACCTAAATCCTGAAGCCGGATTATTTCAGCCAGTTTGGGGAGTGCTGAATTCAGCCATGTGGCTTGAGACCCCTGCCAGAAAAGAAAGCAGTCAGTAGGGCATCCTGGAAGTGTGAACCTCTGCCTAGCCCAAGAGCTGTGTTTCATTATGAGTGCAAAGATTTTAAGTGCCTTATTGTTCTCAGTGATGTTTCTAGCCTGAACCAATCTTGGAGAAACTGGATTAGTTTTGTGGGTTTTCAGTCCTCTAACACAAGTGGTGAAGGGTTTGCCATAAGACTGAGGTTTCTGCATCCACCTCAACAGTCTTTCTCTGCTCTTCCCTCCTGTCATGTTTTCCTTTCCTTGGGTTCCTACACTGCTCAGTGTGCATACGAGGACTAATGAGCCAAGTAACACACTGCTGTGTGCTGCTCTTCCCAAGCTCGGCACACAACCCTGCCTTTAGCATCATTTTGGCACTGCCAAAACCCTCTCCCTGCCCACTCAGGTAAAATCCCTGACTGGACATGTTTTCTGGCTGTTGGCTATCCCAAGGCACCAGCTTACTGATCTTTTGTTCATGCCAAATAATGCTCCAGCTTGTTCTATCTCCAGTCAGATACACATGGGGTGCTGGAGGACAGGGCTTGGCTTAGCTTTTTTGCAGGCAAATCTAGAGGCATGAACGGAAGGAGGTGAACTCAGAGGACAGGTATCATTATTCCAGTCATGGAGAAAAAGTAAGGGTCTCTGGTGGAGGGAACCCTTGTGTACCAGAGACCCAGCACTGCCCATTCCAACTTCTGCCTGACCTAAATGCAGCAGAGTGAGGGAAAACAAGAGTAAGGGGAAGAGTCAAAACTCAGACTCCATGCAAGTTGTACTGAGACCACAGCAGTGCAGAGTTTAGCTAAATCTTTTGACCTTATTAACATAAATCTTCAAAAGGAAACCTATGCCTATAGGGTAAAGGAGGATGAAATAATTGCTCTCTATCCAAAGGAGGGGCAGGCTGGTGGCAGGAGAGCCTTCCTGCCCACAGGCATCTAGACACCTCTTTCTGTCTCAAGCCCTGCTTTCCAGGATATTAGACTGAGTTGAAGTTTAAGAAGAGGCCCCAGATAATTTGTTTTCCTGTTTTTCAGTGTGCTTGTGCCCTGTGCTGTTGTGGACATGGTGTGCACTCACGTACATTGCTGATGCAGAAGGCTTCCAGGTCAGCAGCATTCTTGGAGATGTGTTGGGCCAGAGTTTGCTGTTGTGCTGGAGTTTTCAGGCTGACTTTCTTCTTCAGCAGCCTCACAATGTACTCTTTAACCAAACGAGCATGGATCTTCTCCACAATAGCCTGATGGGAAGAAGAGGAGAGATCATCCACCTGTCTTTTGCTTGGGGACCAAAAAATCTGCATGTGTGGTTGGAGGCCAAAAATATCTTGGGTGCTGCAAGACATGCCCCAACAAATGCCTGCTGCTGATCAGACATCAGGAACAGTGCTGGCTGCCAACCTCCCACAACTGGCTATGTAACATCCTAGATGCCGAGAATCTCTTTGTACTCAAACTAATGAAGTGTGGGAATTCCCAAATGTTGTTTCCTTCTGGGAAGAGTTTAAAGTGTAGAAAAGATCTCCATGTGTTAGAGAAGTAACAGTACTCCAGAGAAACAGGAATTCATGCTGCTTCTCCTGTTCCTCTCTCCAATACACAAAACATGGTAACTTTGTTTCAGCCACCAAAAAGACAAAGGCAGGAAATCAAACATTTTTTTATATGGTGATATTTCATACACTCCAGCACCACTTAAAATGTGGTTGTGACTCATTTATCTGAGATTTATCCTAGTTGCCTTAATCTCCTCCAGTCCTTAGGGCCATTGAAGGAGCCATGAGACAGAACTGTGCAATTGAGTCCATGTTTTAAGGTTGCTAAACCAAACCCATACATAAGCAAGCCAAATTTTGGCAACCTTATATAAGCAATCCTACAGCACTTGCTCTACAGCAGGAGTGGTTTTCTCTGCAGACACTGCAGCAGAGCTAAAGAGTAAGATTTATACAGCTAATCTAGATAAACTACATGCTGGTGGAAATCCAGTCTGAGAGGGCTCTCTGATGCCAGGCCAGCTCACCAGCCTAATACAGCTCAAGGCAACTCCAGCTGCAGAGGATCTGAGCTGAAAATGCAGCCTTGACACCCCAGAATCCCTCCAATATTTCTCTTGGACTTACATGGTAGAAAGGGTCCTTTAGGGTCTGGAAATCTGAAATATGTTTGCTGGTAGTTTTAATGATCTCATTCATAATTTCATTGCTGGACTCCCACTTATTTTCTGTAAACTTCTTATATATTGGCTGAAAAAAAAAGAAGGAAAATCCATTTAGTTCCCTCCTAACAAAGTCTATGCATGTGTATATTTAGCATTTCTGTATGTACAGTATCCTACATAGTGACAGTGCAGTGTGTAGTTCTGTGCAGGTGTGTGTGACAATGACTTATAGGGCAGGGGAAAAAGGGGCTGTAGTGGGTTTGTGTCTCCTTGGTTCCTCATGATGAAGAAGACTGAAGGCTTGAAAGGGTCAAATTGGAGAATTTTTTTGTTTTATTTCCACACTTTTAATGTTTTGTCTACACTATCTTGTGTGGTTAGAGAATTATGGAACCACCAGAAAAAAAAAAGTATCATTATGAGACATTTTGAATCGCAGTTTTTTTCTTAGTCACAGTAAATAAATACAAAAATAAAAAAGCACCCCTGTTCTGTCATGCCTTTCCAAGTAAACAGGAGAGATTGTGGCTGAATATTCCTCACTCCTATGCTTTCCTCTCCACCAGGCTTTCTTAATGTACAAAGCTAGTGAGATATATCTATAAAAAGAATAAAAATAAAAGGAGGAAACCGAAAGTGTCTTTCAAGCCCCCTTTATGCAGAAGCCAAAAGCTGAGTAACTGCAGTTCATGTCATTTGTGATTGCTTTCTACAGTTTGGAGAGTAAACAATTGCAGGTTGAGACTCTCCCTCATGCCGCAGTTGCCTTAGATATGATCAGAACATTTTACATTCACTGCACACTCATGCCTCTGTAGCTGCACCCACTTTGCCTCCAGGCTTGAGGTGCAGCTCAAGAAGAGGCGAGTCTGAGTTTTCTGGAAGCAGTGTGAGTTGGAATTGATGCTGAGAGGTGACCTGGCCCAGAGACCTTCTTAACTTTGCTGCACTTAGAGATTTGGGCAGGAGAACATGGCCAGCACTGGTATAGGCCGAGCCATGAGACAGGAGGGGGTACAGGGCACAGATTTGGTACCTTCAGCTGGACAAACAGCTGTTGAAGCAGGATGTCGAAGACACTGTTTTCAATGTCACCAAGAGTGCTGAGGATAGTAGCTTTATTTTCATCTTTTTCTGCCATGTTTTTCTCTGCATAGTCTCTGCAAGGAAATACAAGCAAAGTCAGAATAATCTGTCCTCAAAAGAGACAGAAAGAAATTAAGAACTCTCCAAGCCTTCCTCTGCAGGCAGGTGGACCTTCCTCTTGCCCACTCTGCAGTAGCTCCTCTCTACCACACTACTACCTTCTGCTTGCAGAGGAAGGACTAAAGCCTCTTCTCTTGGACCCTTACCTAAAATTCCCACAGTTGTTAATATTTGCAATCAGTATAGGCTTGTAGTATCTATGCTTTTTGCTTTTCTCCTTAAAGTCTTCAAAAGCTTCCTTGTAGCTGGAGGGGAGATGGAGAGAGGAGAAGGGGATGAGTGCATGCCCTTGGTGGCTCTGCCAGCTCTGCTGCCTGATGCCACCCTACCACACCTTTTCAGGAAGACAGGCAGCTCCTTCCACAGGCGACATGACAGCTCCTCACCCACTGCCACACTGATGTCCTTGGCTCGCTTCTGGCCACTGTAGATACTCTAACAAACAAACAATAATCAAAAAAGATCAATTTAATGCTGTCTGTTCCGAAAAGACCAGGTTTGCTGGTTAAAAAGGCTACAGGTCCTTAACTGGGGTAACTGCACCAAGGTCTCCTGCATTCTCAGCTGTGACTGAGCCAGTGACCATGCACAGCAGCTATACTTATTTGGTAGGTTCAAGCCAATTTTGAACTCCATTTTCAAATGGGGGGAGAGATGGTGAAGAGAAGAGCATTAAAGAAAGTCTACAAAATAGCTGAGAAAGGGGGGAAATGACACTTGGGTTTTTTGCTTTTTAAGGCTGGATGTCATATGAGTGCATTAAAAAACAAACAATTTAAGCACAACAACCTCAATATATGAAACGTTTAATTTTTAAAAATAAACTCTACTAACCCTCTTCAGCCAGAGGAGGGAGAGTGTTGAGTGTGGGGAAAGGATGTGAGCACTAGGAGCAGCTCTGCCCATGAGAATCTGTCCAGGAGCAAGCAGGGCAACAGCACTGTGCTTCCTCCTCACTGGGCTGAACCTGGCTCTGGTCTCTCTGCTGTTACACTACCTAGTGCCTAATGGTTTGGCATTGGCTGGCAGTGCAGAAGAGACTGCACAGGGAGAAATGAAAGCAGCTTCCCTGCTTGTTTTGCTTGTAAAGGAGTTTGTCTCCAGCACATGGCAGACCAGGACTGTGCCAGACCATGAGTTTGGGCTCCCTTGTGCCACCCACATCTACCACCACCCTACAAAAACAACTTGGTCTTTTGCTTTCCTGCATTGGTCTCAAATCCTAAATACATGCAGCATGCAATTCTTTAACATATATCTGTATTACCTGGATAACAAATATTGCTAGTAGTTCACTCTGAAAATGCCCATTTAGTTTCTCTGGTTCTTTGTCTTCTTTCCATCTTTGGATTTCTTTATCTAAACACTTGCTCAGTGAAGTTTTGATAGTAGCCTTTAGGGAAGGAAGAACAACATTATTTACCACTAAGTGGATGTAGCAGCTCCTGCCTGGTGCAAGTTTTACTTGCCCAACCATCATTTATCCAGCTTAGAAGACGTTTTCCTTGGCCCTTGCTGAGAAAAAAGTTCTCTGTTATGACTTGGCACTTCATGGCACAAAGGACAACTCTCTCACAACATCCACCCATGCAGTAATGAGTTAATATTTCAGAGTAGAGATGAAGATCAAGATCTGTGTTCCTGCCTGCCACTCAGACATGTCCATGGTGAAATGGAGGGCAGGGGAGGGGAGCAGTGGGTAGGAAGGTTGCAGGCAGCTGTGTGTGCCAAAGCCCAAATTCCCCCAGTGATGTGTTGCCTGTGTGTCACCCTTGGTGCTGCCCTCTGGGCCTGGTTTTGCAATCATGAGCACTTCTGATGTCTTATGAGCACTGCAGAGTGAAATGAAATGTTCTCAGTTTTTCTCTGTTCCAACACCTCCTGTGCACACTGTGCAGCAAGGCTTTGGAAATGGCCTATATGGTGGTCAGCATGTATTTCTGATCTCAAAGGGCTTTGTTTGTGCTCTTTTCAACCCTCACATTCACAATTTGTTGCTGGATTTTGCCCCACCTTCCTACCACAAGGTCTGAAAGGAGAGAGCAGTTCTTTTATGATAGCTCCCAGGGCTAAGCACAAATTTGCTTTCCAAGTCCCATCTATCAGAAAGCTGATCTGTCCCTCAAAAAGAAACAGAAGTATTCTTGCTTTTGCTTCTTTCTGGAAGGGTGTGTGGAAGCTGAGAAGTGTGTGTGCAGGACAAATCAGAGCTTCTCTAAAGGGGTCATGTGGGAGCAGTATAGGGAAGAGGAGGGACTGAACAGAATCTCACCTCTTCACTGTCAAGGTATTTCTTTTCAAGCTCTTTGCTCAGACTTGTTGGCAAAAGGCTTCCAAGCTTAACTTTTTCCAGCTCTTCAGCTAAAACATGATCTTTTCTCATATCTCTGGAATGAAAAAGCCAAACAATCACATTTTCTAAGGGCAGTGTAATTCAAGACAGCTGTTGATGCAAACCACTAACAGTTTTTGAGGCTATTAGAGAAAAAAACCAAAACAGATGGAAATGTACATTGTCCTTAGTCCAGGCAGAACTTGGAGGAGCTGCATCTGTGCCAGGGATGGGATCTGTGAGGGTGGGATCCCAAGCAACCCTAGTGAATGGAGTCATGTTCTGCCAAGCTTCTGCCAAGCTCAGCCACTGCGCTCTGGTGGGGATAGGGAACCTGAAGCAAGTAGGAAGGTCTAGCCCCAGAACACAACCAATCTCCATCAGTATAGAGAGGTGATCAGACAAAAAGCTGGTGTTTTGTGGCTAACTGGGAATGGAGTGGGCAGTTTCATACCCTGCTGTCACGTCCTGACTGCATGCTGTCTGAGATACATGCTCCTCAGCAGCTACAAGGGAAGGGACTTGCTAGCCATGAGGAACTCAAGCCAGCACTTGCAGGTGGGCTGATCTGGAAGCAGTCTCTCCTTCTGGAGCTGCAGAGAATAACCCCAAACATTGCCTGACTCTCATGTTTGCTCATTGAGTGGCTGGAGAGTGGCTCAGCGGAGAGGGACCTGGGAGTATTGGTTGATAGCTGAACATGAGCCAGCAGTGTGCTCAGGCAGCACGCAAGGCCAATGGCATCTTGGCCTGGATCAAGAATAGTGTGACCAGCAGGACTAGGGATGTGATTCTCCCCCTGTACTCTGCACTGGTGAGGCCTCACCTCGAGTACTGTGTCCAGTTCTGGGCCCCTCACTTCAAGAAGGATGTTGAGGTGCTGGAGAGGGTCCAGAGGAGAGCAACAAGACTGGTGAAGGGGCTGGAGGGGAAGCCATATGAGGAAAGGCTGAGGGAACTGGGACTGTTCAGCCTGAAGAAGAGGGGACTCAGGGGTGACCTTATTGCCCTCTACAACTACCTGAAGGGAAGTTGTAGTCAGGTAGGGGTTGGGCTCTTCTCCATGGCAGCTAGTGACAGGACAAGAGGCCATGGCTTGAAGCTGCAGCAGGGGAGAGTTAGACTGGACATTAGGAAGCACTTCCTCACGCAGAGGGGGATTGGGCTCTGGAATAGGCTGCCCAGGGAGGTGGTGGAGTCACCATCCCTGGAGGTGTTTAAAAAAAGACTGGATGTGGCACTGAGTGGCATGGTTTAGATGTTGGGTGTATAGGGTCATAGGCTGCACTTGATGATCCTGGGGGTCTTTTCCAGTCTTGGTGATTCTGTGTGATTCTGTGATCACCCACCTCCGCATGGGTACACAATGGTGCTTGCCGCACATGGGCTGTTGCTGATATGACACTGGAAGCTGGGGCCAGGGTATCGTGAAACCCTCCTCATCCTCCCAGCAATGGGATGTTGCTGCCAGCCATGGAGAGAGGTGGTCCCTCAGCAGACAGCTGGATGTGTGGCCTCTGGGAACACCCCACAAAGCAGCTGCTGCCCTGGTCAACACTGTTCGCAGTGCAAGACTGTGCTGCTCTGGTTGAGCCCTTCTTATCACAGCTACTAATTTCCAAACACACACTGGTTCAGCCTACAGCACAGCAATGGCTCTGGAAAACTTCCAGGATCAACACTGACTCATTATATACCATCAACAAAACACAAGAAGGAAAAAGTGGAGGTGAAGGTTGAATAACTTTAAAACAGCAGAAGAAATACTGCTGGTGAATTAGTGGTTTTCACCTAAGAGATCATAGAATGGTTAGGGTTGGAAGGGACCTCTGGAGCTCATCTAGTCCAACCCCCCTGCAGTGGGCAGGGACATCCCCAACTAGATCAGCTTGCCCAGAGCCCTGGCAAGCCTCACCTTGAATGCCTCCAGGGATGGCAACTCAACCACCTCCCTGGGCAACCTGGGCCAGTGTTCCACCACCCTTGTGGTGAGAAACTTCTTCCTAATGTCCAATTTAAATCTACTCCTCTCCAGTTTAAAACCATTGCCCCTTGTCCTTTCACTGCAGGCCTTTGCAAACAGGCCCTCTGCAGCCTGCTTGTAAGTTCCCTTTAAGTACTGGAAAGTCACTATTAGGTCCCCCTGAATTCTTCTCTTCTCCAGATGATAGCCCTCAGTTCTCCATCCAGCACTACAAGCCACAACAAGGAATATGTTCAGTTCTATAACATACAGACCTTGTGAGGATGAAAGGCAACACTTGGCTGATGATGTCCTCTCACAGGGGCATACCCTGTGATCTCATAACCAGGAGAAGAGCATAGACTGTGGATAACACCTAAGCAACATCCTCCTCCATGCCCAGGACAATTACATCTCATGTTGTTCTATTTATTTGCTTCTTTCTGGTCCAGAGGGCTGAAATTTCCAGATTTTCTAAGAATGAGTTCAGGTCTGCAACTGGAACAGAGATCAGGGCAATGCACCTGCCCAATTTACCTCACAAGGGAAGTCCTAAACATCTTTTTGTATGTCTGTTGCCCAGAAGCCTGAATGCTGGAGTCAGCCCTTGGTTTACAGACTAGCAGCCTTGAGTGTGTCCCTTCTGGCTGTCCTGGCCAGCTAGCATAAATCATCATGACATCAGTGACACCAAAACCTAACCAGGTGCTAGACTGCATTTCAGTGATACCAATTCATAAATGAAGCAACCATAAATTGCAGAAATTTTGCAACCAGTGAACCTGTGTTGAACACCAGGGATAAAGATGTATAAAAGCCTCACTTACTTGGGATAAATGTTGTGCACCCATGAGAGAAGAAGGTAAATATCCTTGTCTTCCAGATGAGACTCAGCATTTTTCTTTGCCTGGGAGGCAAAATAATTGTGGTAGAGTTCAGCATAGATGCTGAACACATTAAACTCAGGAGGATAAAGCTGTTTAATATACTTTACAACTACTGTCAAATCTTCTTTCATTGTCTTTCCCATGTGCAGGAGGTTCTGGCCAATTGTAGAGAGGTTCTCATTTCTAGGAGTAAGGCTTGTGTCTTTCATTCGAGTCTCTACTGACTCCTTTACTGTAGCCATCCAAAGCTCTTTCCATTTTCTAGGTCTAAATTCCATGTTTTGATCAGGTGGATTCTCTGATGTATAGTTCTGATCTTCTTTCTCCTGTTCTTTCAATGCCTCTACTGCCTGCTGCAGCAATTCTGGGTTTGTTTTCACTAGCAGTACAGAGTCTTTCAGGGCACTGAAGACTTTGTGCTTCAGAACTTCATGGACAGACTCAATGTCTTGCTGGCTGGTGTTCAGTCTCTCCTCACTTTTGCTAGACAAGCTCTTCTCCAGGACAATCAGAAGCTGAGCAGCATCACAAAGCTTTTGTTCTTCAAGGAGCTCTAAGACTTGTTTGACTAGTTAAAAAAAAGAACAGCCTTTCTTTACCCAATAGCAAAGATTGAAATTTCTGTTTTATAAAAAGCTATGTCTTGTTTAAAAAAAAAAATTGTATTCCTTAGTGCTAGATCTTAGGCTGCTTCACCACATAGAAAATTTTTCTGTTTATTTGAAGATCAGATTATTTCTAGCTTGCCTCTAAATGAGGCAATGGAAATATGAATACCCATCACCAGTGTGCTACATATGGACAGCTATTCACAAACTACCTATAATTTTTTCCAAAAGTCAAATCTGTGGAGTTTTATTTACTTATTTTCTACCTTCCCATTAATAGGACCTCAAGTTAGAAGTATTGCTTTAGCAAAAATGTAGATGGAGAGTTGGAGCTAAATAAGATGTGCTAGAGGAAATACCACATGGGTTTTCCAGAAATAGGTTGGCACAACCTGACCTGTGAAATATTTTTGAAGGACACATTTAGCAGGCAAGATAAATACAAATGAACTATGTTATCTGAACTACATCCAGTTACTTGCCTTTGGGCAATCTGGGAAAGTTTTAGTTAAACTGGAGAAGTTATATCCCAAAATAAGTTTTGTTAGGTATATAAGGTTTGTATGGAAAACCCTGGGTGGAGAAAGTTTACATTATTCATGAAACTCATCTTGCTTCATATTCTTCTGAGAGACTGTGGCACAAAAGCTGGGAGTGCCCTGTTGGCATCTGCTTGATTACACAAAGCTCAGAGATATTATCAAAACGGAGGGTTTGGTGTATTATAAAGGAACAATGGGATAACTTGAATAGTAAATTCAAAACAGGGCTGAAATTTAATAGCAAAAAAAGTCTAAGTTACAAATTCAATAGAACAAAAGTTACTTAGCAACACATCTAATTTTCTGCTGCAAGCTGGTTGTGAATCAGCTTGAGATGGAGGAAGAAGAAAGATGCCTGGAGAATTAGTAAATCATTACTTTGAGATGATGGTGAAAATGTCAGGTATGACTCCAGGTTGTATCCAGTGAGGAATGTCCAGCTGAGATAGGAAAATAGTAACATATTGTACTAGGCATTGATGGTATCTCATCTGGACTATTTTCTGCAACTCTGATTCCTTTATTTGAAAAAAAGACATTGGGAATGGTGCAATGCAGCAGTAAGAACAAAGGCAGAAAGGGCCTGTTTTCAGTAGAATTGGTTCATTTAGCTAAGCAAATTCAAGGCCAAGAAGGAAAAGCACCAGTTAGGGAAGATAGCCAGGTAATGGCTTGCCTGGAAATGAGATAATTTGTACTAAACCAGTGAGATTTTTGTAAAAGATCCCCAGTAAACAAGGTAGGACTGGAAAATGAACTTATTTTAATGTACAACTTCCTACGTTTTTGAACTAGGTAACAAGAAATGTCATTTGAGGTGGCAGGTGAGCCCTGGAGTTGCCAAGGGCAACTATTGTCTCCAGTTCTGGCTTTCACTGAGAGGGTTATTTTTCTACCTCTCTAAGAACCATGCAGGGATGGTGCTTGTGACTGTACGATCTATATATTCACATATTAGCCCTGGCAAAGATCTACATGTGCTGCTTACTGCTGTCCCTGGGGGAACAGATTTCAGAGGGTGGTGGTTTCATGGGGGAACAGAGCAGAGAGAGATTCCTTGGTTTCTCACCCACCCACAGACCTCTGTGCCCCCATGAGACATAGAAATAAGGGGGGTTTGGGGCAGAAAGGCTACAAACTGGCAGTTCCTGAAGGAGTGTGCCCTTGGCACCAAAGGATTAGGACTTGGGGTCACATCTCCCTCAGCCTGTGCTTCCCCAGACTCCTTCGTCAAGTCACTTCATCTGCCCTTGTTTCTTAAGAGGACAATTCACCTTCTGCTGCTCCCCTAGAGGTAACTATGGCCTATGAGGTTGTTTGAGGGCCAAGGCCAAAATTGAACTCCATCCTTCCCCCTGTTATTCCTGAGCTGACATCATGTGGTATGGAATAGCCCTTTGGTCAGTTTAGGTCAGCTGTCTCGGTTGTGTCCTCTCCCAAGATCCTGTCCACCCCAACCCCTTGGTGCTGTGTCAGCTCTGTCTGGCAATAGTCAAAACAATCACGTGTTATCTTAAACCTAAGGCACAGCAAGAAAGATAGAGAAGCACTTACCACTGGGTGGTTTGACCTTTTTCATTTTCTTAAGTGCACTTGTAAGGATTCCCTTTATTCCTTTCTTCCACTTTTCAGGGCTGTCCCCAGCAGAGGTGCAGCTCCCATTGCTCGTGATGGAAGATGCACGTGAGGGTCTGCAGGCTGCCTCTGCTCTTTCACTCATCTTCTCCTGGTCTCTGGACCACATCTCCTCTCCAGAATGTTCAGGACACTCAGGGACTTGCTCAGCTACTGATGCCAAAGGGTTTTCAAGCTGCCTGTTGGTACCAATGTAACCCTCTGATCCATCACGTATTCCAATAGGACCACTTTGGAAAAAAGGTAACATTTTCATCGTTCTTGTTCTAGCCTGTAAATTTCAGAAAGAACTAATCAGATTATAACAGTTTGCAGAAAAACTACCATGGCACAATATGGCAAGGTGTATTCTTATTAAAAAAATAAATAAATTTGAATGACTTGTCCCTGTGTGGGCAGTGTGAGGAACACTACACACATCTAGTATGAGCACAGCTCTCCAGGAGAGCTCCTGAGCAATATCAGCTCAGGTAACTGAGAGGATGGAAGCAGCTCTTTGGTCTAACAAATAACTTACAGAAAATTGCTGAGGGATTTTAGGGGTGGTTCAGATGGCCTGATTTGAGACCTGGAGAGCAGGGCTCTCGCATGATATGTACAGACATGAGCATGAACGCTGCACAAGAATGATGTAGGTGGATGGGACAACGGACCTGTGCCTATTCAAAGGAACCCAAAAAACTCCCATACTTTTATATGTCAGATCAATTTTATATCCAGATCAATTCTGACCTTCCTCAGGGCCTCTTTTTTGCTGATGTCTGCTCATCTGGCTCAGATCTGTTTGTGGAAGCTCGCAAGTTTGCAAGTACAGCATGAAAATATTGTATGTGTCAGTCTTTGCTGAGCAAAAGTCTTGATGGTTTAAGTGTATCCCCATTTAAATCAGCAATGAAATTCTTAGCTTTATTGAGGAGAGCTACCAGAGAAGGTGGCTTAGAGTTCAGAAACATCAGGGACATGAAAATCCTGGTTGAAAGTATCAGAGTATGGGAAGCACAGTAGTAACTCCTGATATGAGCATCATGAGGCTTATCACTTGAGGCTCAAAAATCCTAGTCAGAAGTATGGCTTCAGCACTATACATGCTGACAGTTTCCCTACAGTTGCAGACACAAGCTTAAGGATGCATTTAGAATCCTCAAACCCACTCACAGTCTATTATCTCATTTTCAAAATGGTCCCAGGGTGACTATGACATCTCAAGACAAGGCAAGTTCAGTGCAGCTTGTTGCAACTTCAGTGTTACTTGTTGGGTGTTTTCAAACACTTCAGAGCAATTAATCCCTTCTGTCTACGTTAAAATGTGGGGCTGAAGTACAGGCCATGGCTTTTGCAGAAAGAAATGCTAGTGAAACAGTATAGCTGAGCAGTGACTAACCAGACTGAACATTTCCCATAGCTGCTGAATGAAATTGGTGCCAGTGACCAGGGCTGCTGCATATCCAGAACCATCCTCAGCTGGCTGAGGGGAAACAAGGACATGGCCAAAGGATCAGGGTGGTTTAGCCTTGTTTAAACAGAATTATCCTGCCAGAGTCCTGCTCTACCACCAACACTCTTGTACTACAAATAATTAACAACAGAAACTTGTAACAACATCTTCTTAGAATTTATCTTTAGAATTATAGACATGTGTAATTTAACATATTGCTCTAGATTTATTTGCATAATTATATTAATTTATTTCATTATTATAATTACATAATTATTAGTAATAAATGCAATGACTCATAGTTTCCAGTCCTTATTCTAACAACACTTTTTTTAAAGTGACATTCTAGGGGACCAGTGCACTCCTCCATGAACAACTCCCAGGGAAGTTTTGTTTTTCTTGTACTGTGTTAAGGGCAGAGGAATTAGGCTTTAAATAAAGGAAGAATTTGGTTTCAGTTATAAGGCCACAGTGTGGTAATCTTCAAATACCCTTGTTAATTTTATTATGTTGATACATATCATGGAGAGTGGTTAGGCACTGGCACAGGTTGCCCAGAGAGGTTGTGGCTGCTCCATCCCTGGCAGTGTTCAAGGCCAGGCTGGATGTGGCCCTGGGTGACCTGGGCTAGTGATTGGCATCCCTGCTCAGTGCAGGGAGGTTGGAACTAGATGATCTTTAGGGTCCCTTCTAACCTGCCCATTCTAGGATTCTATGCTAGTACAAACTGTGATACTTGTTTCTGGGCAAACTGGTAGGAAGACCATGGCTTTTTGTTTTAATTGTGATTCTTCCTACCAGCTCCTGGCAGCTTGGAGAACTTTGAAGCATCAAGTTATTGGCAGCAGTTGGATGCTACAGCGAGCAGTCAGAGCCTGGAAGCACTGAAAGCTTTCCTTCTCCTTGATTTGGCTGCCAGGTCAGTTGCAGGATTAGGAATGCTATTGCTTTTAATACACAATGAAGATGAAAGCTCATTCATGTTCATGACCTGGCTGGCTCTCAACTAGCTACACTGGTGGTCTGTCACCTGAGGCAAAGTGCAAAGCTGAACATAAGGTGCTGCTATCAGAGGCACTGGGTTGGTGCTTTGGCTCAGTGCTCAGTGGAACCCTCATGCCCAGGGTGCCTGAGCACCAGAGCTGCTCAGCTGCAGTGAGCCATGGCTGAAGCTGTGCACCTTCCCTAGCAGGCATGCTTTCTGGGGAGGGGCTCAGGGAGAGAAGCCCCCTGTGGTTCATTCTCACTACCCTGGTCAGGATGCCCCACTAGAATCCTGAAAAAAGGTGGAAATGGAACAAAGAGGAGCTCTTTTCCATTACAAAATCATATCATGGTAACAGGGATTCATTATAAGTGTTTGGGACTTTCCTAATTTTTGTAGAGCTATTTTCCTAGCCTGTGTTTCCCAAAATGACATCGTGTTTAGATTCATTCTGCCAAATCTCTTCCTGTTTTTTTCAAGCACAGACTCAGTTAAGTCCTTTCTCTCTTCCCTATTATTTGAAACAAAGCATTTATTGTTTCTTTTCTTTTTCTCTAAATAAAGTACTTCTCCCTTTTCTATAGCCAAAAGTGGCTGTCAGAGTATCTTGTTTTGATGAATGAGGATCACAAAGGTGGATTTCAAAATGGTTTTGCTTCTTCTTCAATACTAAAATGAGTGTCATGTATCTTTGAAAAACATCAAAATGACACTACACATGAAAATAGTCCATAAAGGAATGATTAAGCTGGTTAAAAGCTTAGTTTTTAACAGCTGGCAGAACTTTGTCCTGCTAACACCCTGAAAGGGCCTGACATGGGGGCTGGCAATGCCTGGGAGGGAGGAAGGTAGCTGGGCATGTGCTGCTGAGGGCTGCAGTCCCTTGGCAGAACACACCAAGCCATCATCTGCAGCACAACCTTTGCCTTGTCCTGCCTGAAAAAGTCCCATAGTCAAATCAGAAGAAAGATAAAACCAGCTCTAGTGTTTTCACTAAGGGCTGCACATCAGGAGTGTGACAACTCTTGGCAACACTGGCACAACAGGGTATGCTTTTTCATCTTGAACTAATACACACCGAAGGAGTTAAGCATCTGAGTAAGTCTGCCAAGACAATAACTACCATGCTCACTCACATTTGGCCAGCTTGACTGCTTGCCCAGCATTTGTTAGTTTGCTGTTGCTGGTTTGTTTATGTTCATATCTGCAGAAGAAAGTATCAGTTCTGCCTTGAAATGCAGCCTCCGTCACTTATGGCAAGTGGTACAAAACCTCCCTCTCTATCTCTTCTCTTTATCCTCACATGGCAAAGCACTTACTGTAAGAAAATTTCTATAAGAAACTTCCTATAAGAAACTTTCTTATAGAAAAAAACCCACACTTTAAACAAGAAACAATCAGCTAAAAGGAGGTGGCCCCAGTTACAGCTGGAGATCACAGGCAGAAGATGCTGTGCCAGCACTGCTCTGGCTCAGATGACCACAGGCTGCTCCTTTATGCCTGTGTTCTGCTCACAAATCAAAGCTTGTTAAAACTCCAGCAGGCTCCTAATTATTTTAACAGTTATCAGTTTGGGAAATGCTGAATCATTTCCTAGGCACAACTCAAATCAAGCTTGGGAAATTTAATGATTTAAGGTCAAGACTTGACATAGATCCCAACTCACTACTATTACTAATTAACTTATGGTTATCATCATCATTATTATTATGTGGTACTGTAGTTTTTGGAGTCTTTAGTGCAAGTTATTTTTGACATGGTATATTCATCTTAGTTTCCAACCAGAAGAGCAGCATGGCTCACATAACATCCTCTGCTACTCTATACAGAGGCTCTGCACCATTAGGATATTAGTGGCCAGAGAGGGGCCCAGTAAGCTCTCTGCATGGTGCTGAGCATGGTGCTGAGCATGTTGGCTAGAGCTTTTGCAGTGTGGGCAGCAAATGCCAAGGGAACACCTGCAGTAGAGCCACAGCACAGCACAACCCAGATTCCGGGCATGATGGCTTCCTGCTTTCTCCATTTCCTCCTCAAAGGAAACAGCTTTCATGCTGCATGCTTAGGAATGAGCTCACTGGTTAGGGGTGGCTCATGGCCTGCCAGAGAGCTCTCAGGGAAGGGATTCACTAATTATTCAGAAATTTTCTGCTGATCTTTTTCTTGACTTCTTTTTCCTGAGCTGCTGCCAGTATTAACAACAAGCATTTGTTTGGATTTTTACCCCTCTCCAGCTTACTGACATCCTAGGTCACAAGGATTTATGTCTCTTTTTAGTGGAATTCCCCCACTCTTCCATAGCTTTTCAGAAATCCAGAGTTATTTAGCAGTTTGTTCTCTACATTTGCAACAGCCTTTCCTACACCCACTTGCTCCACGTGAAAGTGGGGTCACCCCTGCCCAAACAAGAAAATAGCACTGGGTCAAACCATCTTTTGAAGCAGTAAAGCTCCATTGAAACAGTATGAGTTTAGTGTACCTCAGACTAGGCAGTGACACCTAAACAAGCTGCTAAAAATCAAAGCAAAGAGTCTATAGAGATGCCAGCACCACTGTGCAAGTTGGGAAGCCCTCCTAGGAGTTGGAGTTTTCCTACTGATTTTCATTAGCTAGATTGGGTGCTGAATAGTGACATGGTAAATCTGAGGGTTCCCATCTGGCTTTGACTGGGAAATCACAGCCCATAGATGAGCTGGGCCTTCAACAGCCCCATCTTGATATTTTACTGTGTTGCACAACTCCATGCATCTGTCTGCAGCTGCCTGCAGGACACTTGCCATCCTGTGTGGTCATAGAATCACAGAATGTTAGGAGTTGGAAAAGACCTCTGGAAATCATCTAGTCCAACCCCTCAGTCAGAGTAGGGTCACCTAAAGCAGGTTGCACAGGATGATGTCCAGGCAGGTTTTGAATGTCTCTAGAGATGGAGATTCCACCACCTCTCTTGGCAGCCTGTTCCAGTGCACTACCACCCTCAAAGTAAATAACTTCCTTTTTTAAAGTTTGTGCCTGTTACCTCTTGTCCTGTCACTGGGCACCACTGAAAAAAGACCAGCCCCATCCTGCTGACACCTACCCACTAAGTATTTATAAGTACTGATAAGATCCCCTGTCAGTCTTCTCCAGGCTAAACAGCCCCTGCTTTCTCAGCCTTTCCTCATAAGAGAAATGTTCAAGTCCCCTAATATTTTCTGTAGCCCTTCTCTGTACCCTCTTCAGAAGTTTTCTGCCCTTCTTGAACAGGGGAGACCAGAACTAGACACCATATTTCAGATGTGCCCTCAGTAGGGCAACATAGAGAAGGAGGATCCAGCACCATGCTGATAGTGACCAAGCTCTGCTACTAATGCAGTCAAATGCTGAGGGAAAAACCTCCTCCAGTAAAGAAATTAGGCACTCAGCAGTGTCAAGCATCCCAATGGGGCTGGAGGTGATGGAGGGACCCTAGGTATCTGGGGGAATGGCAGTGGCAAACCAGGCAGAGGATCCCCAGACATCTCACCTGACATGAGATTCTTCAAACCTGCATGAAACCATGTTATCACATCTGAGAAACAGTGTAGACTGAGCTACACTGAGTGAGCTCCACCACTTTTAAAAGAGAATTTGCTTTCCCTGAATTAGTGAAGGACAACTGAAGACAGTTCAGTAAACAAGCATCTCCTGTTAGTGAGAATTCTTCAAACAGCGTAAGACAAAAGAAAATTACACATAGATATTGTTATTAAGAAAATGCAGTGTAATATTCTTTTTCTTCTCACTTCAAACTTGAGCAGTATTATTTTAAACTGCTGCCACTGGAAGAGAAACCAGCTGCTGCTGTCTAAGATTTTGTTTTCATATTACTATTTCCAAAGCCCTGGAGTATGCAGAGTTCACTGCTAGAGCTAACAATGACTGAAAAGATACACAAATTCCCTGGGAGCTGGACCTAGAGCTCCTAGAGTACTCACCTCTGCTGGCACTTCTAGATTCTTTGCCTTTCCTGGCCTCTTTTACAAAGAGGGTGACTGAATCAAACCCAAACCTAAGTTTTCCAAAGCTCTCTGCTCCCATTTGATCAGCTCTATTAGAACTGGCAAGCCTCAAAGTCCCTTGTGTGGCAGTGGGTGGCTGAATGCTTTGAAGAGTGACTGTTTCTTTAGGTTTTCCTCTCTGTGATGTCTATGATGGCATGGGACCATGGCTTCTAGACCAGCCATATGCTCCAGTCACACAAAGTCTCTTCCTTACTTTACAGCAGCCTTAAGAAGAAAGCCTACTTCAAACACACTGAGGACCCTAACCCTAAGGTTAGACCCTTCAGTTTGTGCCTGAGGAGTTAATATGGTAGGTGTGGGGTGGCTGCCTAATGATAGGAGGGAATTTCAACAGGCTTTTTAGTGCTTTATGAAAAAGCAGGTCCTTGGGACAGTGGGACTATCCCAACTAGGAAAAAAAAATAGACACAAAACAGCAAGCATGGCAATACAAAAATGTGCTACCTTGGCACAGTGACCCTGGCAGGGTGCAGGGGCTGTATGGGATCACACAGGACCCAGGCACCAAAATGGTGTTTTTCCGAGCGCAGCTGGGCTGAGTGAATCACAATCCAATTATTCTCCTGTAATTTGGGAGAAAACCACTTCCTTATGAATGGAGACAAAGAGGAGGGGGTGGTGCCACTGTGAATTTAGATCCCAGCACCTCATCTAGATTTAGGATGCTTTGGTGCCCAAGACCTACATCCAGATTTTGGGGAAGGGGTTTGGGGGATTGGGAGGGAGTAGGTAACAGGAGTCACTGCTCTCAGCCTGTGTTCATGCCCTGAGATTTGGGAAATAAGCAATAGAAATTAGACCCAGCTGTCGTATTGCAACTGCCAGACACACAAATTGCAGTCTCCAGCCCTGGGATGTGTCTGGAGCTGCTGTCCTTCTCGCAGTAGTTCGATTTATTTCCTGTTCTGCTAATTAAAAGGTGAGGCTGAAATCCATCCCTTTGCTGGGGAATCCATCCTTTAGCACCTTCCACTTTCTTTCCCCCTCTCTCAGACACTAGCGGAACCTTGGAGCTGGACAGCCTTGTAACAAGCGAGCCGGGAGGGAGGCAGAGGCACGAGAAAAGCGGTAGAAACACCAGCCCTACAGGGAACAGGAAAGCTCCGAAGCACCGGAGAGGCGGCACGAAGGACTTACTCTGCAGCGGTTCCCGGGCAGGTTAGCAGGGCAGTGACGGGCGGCAGCGGCTGCGAAGCTGCGGCGCAGCCCGGCTATAAGGGGAGGGCACGGAGGCGGGTCCCGGCGGCGCAGCGAGTCCGGTGGCTGGGAAACTCCGGCTGCGCCCTCCCCCGAAAACGAGCTCATGCCAAAGGGAAGCCAGAAATCCCCTCCTGTGGCTAAGAAGTCCCTGTGGAGAAGCGACGGCTGGTCCCGGTGGTGCTGTTGTCTGCCCCGTCCCTGCGGAAGAGCTGAGCTCCAGCGTCGTGTCTTGACCCTAAGGGACCGTTGAATGGGGCACGGGGTTACCGTTGCCCCGAGGGATGGAATATGTGACGTGTCTTGGAAACACCGTTAGGGATGGAGCAGGTGCTTCCAAAAGCTCTGTTCCCTGAGTAGAGCGTTGCCACGAGCGGGCTGGCAGGGATAAGGTGTGTGCCTGAGAGCACAGCCTGACATATCGCGGTCCTGCATCCTGCCTGAGAGCACAGCCTGAAGTTTTGGAGTCCTGCATCGAGCCTGGAGGCACAGCCTCGCATATCAGGGTCCTCCATTGTGCCTGAGAGCACAGCCTGCCATACTGGGGTCTCACATGGTGCCCAAGATGAAGTGTTTCCTCCAGAGAAGGACTCACCACACTCCCAGGAGAGACTAGTATCAGCAAGCACCTTTAAGTGTAGTGGCTTGAGTCCTTGCCTAGGGACTGTGAGACTCAGGCTTCCTCTCCATCCCAAAGTCTCTGAACCTGTGTCTTCCACTTATAGAAGGGATATTTGTCTTCCTGATTTCTGTCCCTGATTTCCTAGGTGCCTGTTTCCCTGGCTGCAGAGATGTGATATGCCCATTACACTTCATAGAATCATAGAATCATTTGGGTTGGAAGGGACCTCTGGAAGTCATCTAGTCCAAACCCCCTCAAGTGGGCAGGGATATCCCCAACTAGAGCAGCTTGCCCAGAGCCCTGGCAAGCCTCACCCTGAATACCTCCAGGGATGGGAACTCAACCACCTCCCTGGGCAACCTGGTCCAGTGTTTCACCACCCTCATGGTAAGGAACTTTTTCCTAATATCAAGCCTAAATCTACTCTTCTCCAATTTAAAACCATTGCCCCTTGTCCTTTCACTATAGGCCTTTGTAAACAGGCCCTCTCCAGCCTTCTTGGAAGTTCCCTTTAGGCACTGGAAAGTCACTAGTAGGTCCCCTGAAGTCTTTTATTTTCCAGGCTGAACAATCCCAGCTCCCTCAGCCTGTCCTCGTAGNCTGCTTGTGTGGCAGGCTCAGCACAGGGACATCCCCCAGCTGCAGATGTGGTTTGGGGCCAACATTTGTGCTAGAAGGAGGCACATGGCTGAGTGGGCATGGTGCTGGAGAGCAGATGCTTTTCCAAGTCTGTGTTTTTTGGCAGACTTCCTGCTCACCAGAGCTGCTGCTTTCTTCTCTGGGATTCTGTCCCCAAAAACATCTTGGTAGCAGGGACAGAAAACTCTCCCTCAACAGTGTCTGCTGAAACAGAACACAGAAGCCAAGGGGGCAGCCTTGATGGGCAAGCCCATGATCTCAGGTCTCTGGAGAACACTGATTCATGTCAGGCCAGCTGCAGCTGAGCTGGCCAGAGGATTGCCCTCTGGGATTGCCTTGGGACTGCGTCCTCTTGCTGCTTGACAACCGGTGGCCAGAACAATGGTTGTCATGGGACAGCAATGCTGGGTGCCATGCCAATCTGAAAATCATTGGAAACATGAAACGGTGCAAGATTTGGCCCTGAAAGTGCAGTAACTGTGCCTCACTGCCTCCTCCAGTGGCAATGTGAAGGTGAGAGGCAGGGCTTGCCATCTGCAGTTACAGCTGGTTTTGGGGCAACATGGCACAGCTGGAGGTGACCCTTTTGTGCAGGAGGCAAAGGGACGTGAGAGGCACCAGAGAGGCTCGTGTGGCTCAAGGGTTACACAGACATGTAGCTCTGCGAATGACTGGACAGGCAGCATTTGTGGCTGTCTCAAGGCAGAGGATTCTGTTCTGGATTCAGGGTGGATCCTGGGACTGGTTCGCTTCTGGTCTTTGGTCATATGATCTCTGCAGGGTGCAGGTGTCTGTCCCAAGGTGTGCTGTGAAGCTGCAGTGGGAAGTGGCTCAGTGACATGTGTCTCAGAAACACTGAAACCTCTCTTTAAATACACAGGGAGTCTTTGCATTTGGCTCAGCAGCAGCACTGCTATGTTATGAAACAAATGTCTCATACCCAGCCTACCACAGGAGGCTCTGACTGCAGAAGACTCCTGCAGCAAGTGGTAAGGGAAAGCCCCTCAGAGGCTGACACTCAGCTAGTGTTAGCAAATGTAGCTGCAAATCTGTTGTTTTCTTGGATAAATGTCAGTACAGAATAATTTATGTAGGATCCAAAGTAGACTTGCATAGTGGGATATGTTGCTGGGCCTTGTCTTCAACTACTGTAATTTAACTTCAGTGGGGTCAGGGCAATTCTGCCAGCAGACAGGGGAACACAAAGCATCTTGTAATTGGATCTTAAATTAAAAACCTAGAGCTTATGTGTCATCCTTTGAATGCCCTTATTTACCAGAAATGAACCTATCACTGCTCTTTCACCTCCCTGCTGGTACACCAGCATGACATTGCTTGTAGCCTGATTTCTGAGACAAGCACCTTGTATTTAAAGATATAGTACTGGGTAGTTGCTAACCAAGTTATAGTGGGCTGCACACCTAGTGCTGCTTGGGAATTTTTCTGTGCTCTGTAAATACTCAGAATGTATTGCATAGGGCTACACTGATGGTCTGTGTTTATAGTTTATGCTGTCTAAGAAACTATCTTATGTCTGTGATTTTGAGAAATCTGGGGGTTTTTTGCTTAACTCCCATAATATACACATGCTGGTTTTGCTGGAGTAATTAATTTTCTTTACAGTAGCTAGTATAGGGCTATGTTTTGGATTTATGCTGGAATCAGTGTTTATAATTCAGGGATGTTTTTGTTACTGCTGAGCAGTGCTCATACAGAGTCAAGGCCTTTTCTACCTCTCACACTACCCCACCAGTGAGTAGGCTGGAGGTGCACAAGAATCTGGGAGAAGACACAGGTGGGACAGCTGACCCCAATTGACCAAGGGATATCCTAGACCATATGATGTCACACTCAGCATATAATGCTCAGGAAAGGAGGAAGGGGGAGGGAGATGTTTAGAGTGAAGGTGTCTTCCGAAGTCACTATTACATATGATGGAGCTCTGCTTTCTTGGAGATGGCTGAACACCTGCCAGCCCATGGGAAGAAGTGAATGAATTCCTTGTTCTGCTTTGCTTGTGTGTATTGCTTTTGCTCTACCTGTTAAACTGTCTTTATCTCAACCCACAAGTTTTCTCACTTTTACCCTTCTGATTCTCTCTCCCATCCCACTGGGGAGGAATAAGTGAGCACCTTGGTGTGGCTTAGTTGCCAACTGGAATTAAATCATGACAACACAGTATATTTCTTCACTGCAACCTACACTTAAAAGCAAGACATACTTCAGAGATCTCTAAATTACTTTTGCAGATGTTTCCTTAAATTTGATCAGGGAATTTGCATGAGATTGTTCACCTCTTCTATACTGAGCATTGAAGACTTCCCCACTAGCAGTCCTAATATCCAATTTTAGCTGGGCAGAAGCCTACAAATTTAGGCTTTTGAATCCTGTGCACTAGACAGTGAAAGCTTTGTCTTAAAACAAAAATGAAGAGGCCATGAAAAAGTTGTATTGATAAGGAGATTATTTTTGAAGAGAAGCTTTGATTTCCTCTTTCAGCATGCTGAAGAGCTGTTATCCTTTGTTACTAGCTAAAGGTGTGACAAGAAGCAGATGTTTATGAGGGTAAAGGTTTTCTTCCTGGAACCCATTGTTTCAATATTTGTATTCATTGAATGATATTACAGTAGATCAGTAAGCTAGGGAGGAACTTTCTGGCTCAAAAGATGCTGTCACTGTTCAGCAGCTGAGGCAATGCAGCTGAAGCAAAGCAGCTGGTGGGAGGTCTAGAAGAGATGAATTCAGCTTTCAAGGCTGTTGTGCATTTTAACTTAGACTATTGAAGTCACAAAAGGATTGTTTGGATGATGTACTCACCAAAATGTGTTACTTCTGATTGATTGAAGTTTATTCCTCTCTAGTATTCATTATGACTGCAAGTAATGGAAACGAGCTCTTTTTCTCCATCAGTGACCAGGCTTAGAAGAGCTGTGATGATATACCCAAATACTGGCTTTATAGCATAGGAACAGGATAGTTGTAAGTGGCAGGAGCAGAGCATGGGAAATAGGAAGTGAGGGCACCCTAGTTCACCATCTAGATTGTGTCACAGTGGGGAAAGTTCCTATAACAGTCAATGACTGCTTCATGTAAAAGATATAAGTAGTGGTGAGCAAAGATGGAGGACCCAGAACTTCTCCCAGACAATATTTGAAATCACTAGGATTAAGTTTTGGTTTTTCTTACAGTTTCTGTATGTGTCAATGAACTGAGAACCTCCTAGGATGCAGCTAACTGGATTTCTTCTGGATGTCCTAGGGCACAGCTCCAACAGGTTAGTGTGGAGTAAGTACATCTTGGGACACAATCTGAAACCTTTAAGGCTGATAGGACTGTTATTTCTAGCCAGTCTGGGACACTTCCTGTGAGAGGACAAGACATAAACTCTTATTTTTCCTCTTATTTCATGAACAACTTCCCTGTCCCCAACTTTATTTTCGTTTGTGCCCCACATCCCTTGATAATTATGCACTTGAAATAAATTCTTTGTCCGTAGACATTTGTTGTTATACAGTTTTAAGTACAACAACCTTAGCTTTCAAAATGATCCAAGAAACAAACCAAGGGACAGACTTCAGTCTTTGAAGCCTACTTGTGACCTTCCCTAAAGAACTCTTCATGCAGATTATGTTTTATGATAGATGAAGAGCAGACTCTTCCCTCATGTCTGTGCTAGCTCAGTCTGAGGTTAAAGGAAACCATCACATTGGACCATTCTAGTAATATCTTGCTAGCCAAAAGCAACCCCTAAACTCAGCACCTTAATGCCAAACAATACGGCATATTTTTAGGTATAGAAGTACTCACCCAAACTGGCATGCTCAGATGCAAAAAGTTCCCTTCCTCTTGTAAAATCCTTTGTCCTTCCCAACATGGACTGTGTAGCTGCAGACAAAAGCCTCCCCTTGTGCTGAGAAGATTGATCTACTCAGGCTTTCTCAAAGCCAAGCAGAAGGACCTTTCCCAAACATGTTCAGCAACAACAACCACTGCAGCATATCTTCATCCTTCTCTCACAGCTCTGGCTCCTTTGTCTTCCTCACCAAATGGTGAATATATATGTTTTTACTCAGATCTATTTGAAAGAGATTGGTGCTGGAAGTTTGATCCAAAGCAAAGCTGTGATTTGGTAGCTTCAAAAGTGTGAACCTCTTTGGAGAACTCTGCTACCAGCAGTACAAACCTCACATGGTAGTAGTTTTGCCCTCTCCAGCCACATTGGAACTGAGATAACCATACAGAGCTTTCCTGATTTTGGTGTCTACTGGCATCAAAAATCCTACATGTCTGAGTAATGAACCAGGAATTCAAATCTGTCAGAATTGTCCTACATCTTTGTCAAAGGAAGGGCTTGTATGCAAGTGTGGTCTGCATCTTCACCCTGCTATTTCTGCTTGAGGAGTGGTCCATAGCTGAGGCTGATGATGCCTTCACCATGATATTTCTGGTGGGGAGGCATCTATTTCTGAGGCTGCTCTGGTATACTTGCCCTGATATTTGTGTGAGGGAGTTGTGCATTTTCGAGGTTGCTTCCACCCTCCACCTGACATGGAGGTTGGAGAAGGGATCCATGCTGGAAATTTCTGGCTGGGCCCAGCTGTTCCTGACATGCTCATAGAGGGAAGGGGATGACATATGCCGAAAGTGAGGTCCCTTTGTCCTGCTTAGCCCTGGCAGCTGGATGTTCACTGTTTGCCATCCCTGGACCTTCAGCTGAGCAGCTTTGTAGCCTGGGATAAATCACCCTTCTCCATAAAAAGGAAGTATTGATATTGTCCCTGTGTTTGGGGCTGCTTGTAGACTGATGGGCATCCTCAATATCTTCTGCATGGTGACTTGAGGAGGTGATTGGTGCCTAGGGAAGGGTGTAGGCTTTTTCCTTTTCACTTGAAGGACATGAAGTGCTTTTCCCTGATGTGGAAGTCAAGTCATCTCAGTGCAACTCGTGCCAGAGGAGTGGGAACTCCTGCTTCCTGCCATCATGCTCCTATTGGGACACAGAAGGCATGTTGTTGGGTCACAGCTCTGGGCTCAAGTCTGGCATAGGGCTGAAGGAGACACTTGGAGCAGATCTGCAAGAACTTTGGGCTGGGACAATTGGGGGAGGAGGGAGGGGAAGAGAGTGTGCTATAGGCACAGATGTTTTGGAAAACATTGCTGCTTTGGAGAAGCCTCTGAGATCCTCTGACAGAAAAGCACCATCATTTTTATCACCCTATTCTTAAGATACTCCAGCATTCGCTACCTCGTAGTGCTTCTTTATTTTTCCCTCTTGCTTTTTTCTCTAATACTACTTCTCTGTTTACAGCTTCCTAGTGCCCTTGGGGGAAGCAGCATGAACACACAAGGGCCAGCTCTCTGTAAAGCTAGGCAAGCAGGACTGTGTGTGCTTGCAAGATGCACACTGTTTCTCTCACAATGCTCCTGCATTAAAAAGAGGTCACTAAGGTGAGGCCACTTTTTATTCAGATGCCCTCAGATATTGGGATTAGGAGCTAAGGGAAGGCAAATGGGAACTGTCTCACCAGTTAAGCTACAAGAAATGGTGTTAAGAAGCCACATCCTGGGCAGCACCAGACATCTGCATACTCTGTGATGTGGCTTGGTGCTCCCAGATGTGACAGCACAGCTGTGCTGCACAGCACAGGGCTGGGCTGCCCATCTTCTGGTCCTGATGCATCTGATCTTCAGCATCACATCTTGAATACAAAACCTAACCTCAAGCCTAACACTTGCACTGGGCTGTCAAGTGATCCCCAACAATCACTACAAAACAAACCTTGCCAGCTGAACCCTGCCAAAACCACCCTGCAGGAGCCAGAGCTGCTCCAACTGTGTCAGCAGAGCTGCTCAAGTACCTGCTGCCTGTGAGTGGGGGAGAAATGCACCCATCCATGGTTAAAGGCTAGGGCTGGGTCATGGCTGTCCTCTCTAGTGCTCAGCTCCCCAGGCACTGATGACTGAACTTGGGCTAAGATGCAGATTGTGTGCAGGGGATGAGAGGCCTAATTTTAGATCAGGGAATGAAATACTGATCCCAAAGGTCACTGGATGAGACCAAATCCCGGTTGGCCCTCAAGATTGTAGCAGTATTGTGTTTAGACCTGGCAGGACTAATCAGGACATCTTTTCACTGCAATTGATTTCCCCCAGACCAGCACCATTCCTTCCCAGGACTAACTGGTTTGGGGCATCTCTTTTTGCCCAGCAGGAAAGGCTGTCCATGAGCTCCCCTCCCCATTACCATGCTGTGGTAAGTACTGGAGGGAAAACATATGGGAAACTGTCAAAGTAGTACTTCTTTTTGAGGTCTTGAAAACAAGACACCAAGAAGTTCTGTTCTGAACCTCCTTTTGGCTCCTCAAGGTTTGCCCACTGCTGTTCCTGGGTCTCTCCTGCTGTGTTATCCTTGTGTGTCCAAGGCAATTCAGGTTTGGCGAGTGGCACAGAGGGAACTTTCCAGGGGAAATCCAAGTGGCTGTGAGGACTCAATAGACTGTTTCAAACCCTCTGACTCAGTAAGGAACTCGTTGCTTATCCTCCACTGTTGAAATCTGTAGAGTTTTTGCTTTACTGGCAGTACAGAGAGGCTCTTCATCTCATCATAAAGAGTCGCATATTCCTTAACAGATCTCCCGAGGACTGAAATTCCCACTAACCTTGCAATAAAATATTCCTCTTTCCTCAACAAACATCCTGCTGGCTCTTCAGGTTGATAACCTTTTTCCTTGCCTCTCCCTTCCCTGGCAGAGCCTGCACTGCTGGTCTGGGTAAGGTATTTTGTACATATTTGTTCTCCAAATTTAACTCCTTCAGGCTTTTATCTACCTTCATTAGGAAGAAGTAGCTTCACTTCTAAGAAGTTTAGAGGGCTGTTACATATAGTATTAAAGCTGGAGTTTTTTAACTGTGGAAAATAATACTCCTTTGAGGATTCTTTTTGGTACACTGCATACAAGCATTTTCCCAGAAACAGAGCTGTAACAGCAACAATGCTATTCATTTGTTGTGTCATGGCTAAAACAATGGCATCTAAATCCACACACCAAGGGCAAAGATGATTGTGGAGATGCAGTAGTTGTTGATTGCAATGGATTGTGAAGAACTCTGGGGAACTGAACAATATTATGTGAGTTTTGCTGCCTGTCTGGTGGCAGTTTTGTTAACTCAGGTTTTTCTGCTTCTCTGGAGGTTTAATAGAGCAAGAACAGGCATTCATTTAAGTATTCCTATCCTTTTGCAAGCCAAAGAAGGCCTTTTTATTTTTATTTATTTTTAATTATTTTTATTTATTTTTATTTTTATTTATTTTTATTTTTATTTTTATTTTTATTTTTATTTTTATTAATTCACTCAGAAAAGACAACCTTGAACTCTTTCAGTATTTAACCATTTGCAAAAGGCATTTGGATGGAAATGAGAAATCCCAGACCTGAGGGTTGGGGTCAAAAATGTAGGAAATGGTGTTTTCAGGTTCAGCCCTCTCTCCATGGGTAATGCTGATACATCACATGTGGTACTGTACCACATTGCATGTGGGATCCTGGGAGGTGCTTTCTTGCCATGATGGATGTGGCCTTCACTACAATACCACAGGCCACCATGCCTAACCTGGGAGGGTGCTGCAGCTGCTGCAAGATCCTGGCCAGCACTGCAAGTGCAGAGTTCTCTCAAGGATAACTTGCACAGAATAACCACATTGAAATGTAGACCAGAAATTTTAACAAACCCATGGATCTACTTTTGCTTGTGCTGTTTCTTTTTCTTTGGCTTTGTGCTGTTTGGTAGTGAAGAAATGAGCAAATGTCATATAGTTAACAAAAAAAAGGAAAAACTTTTGGTAGTGGTTTTTTTTTTCAAGTAAAAGAGACTTGCAGAGTGGTATTTCACATGTGAAGCCACAAGGCTTTGAATCCACTCTTAGGGCCAGAGGCACTCCTGAGGCAGGCAGGGATGCAGGACCAGAGTTATGTGGATGCCTCCTTTCCTGGGGCTATCATCTCCTGCTGGGCAGAGGTAGGTGGAGGCCTGGGCTGCAGACCAAGACAGAGGCAAGAGACATATGGGACAAGCAGCACAAACTATTTCACAGTGCTTCTTCTCCCTGCATCCCTTTGCCCCTCTCCCTAGGCCACCAGGAGCCAGTTCATCAGATACAGATGAACCTCAGGAGGCCTCTGGCTTCCAAATAAAAGCTCCTCCTTGAGCTTGTTGGGAGAATTTCTCACCACGGGCAAACTAAGCCTCATGCTTTGGGCTGTTATTTCTTTCCACCAGTCTCCTTGAAGACAGTACATGCATCCTTCCAGGCAATGGTCTTTGTTTTGGAGGGTGACTAATGGCTGCTTAGCAAGTACTCATGCAGGGTGGATTCAGCCTTGAAGGAAAGAGGCACTGTGGGCTTTCACTAGTGCTTTGGAGGGCTCAAGGCCTGATTGTTTAAAGGGCTCTCAAGATGAAAGCATATGTAATGCATTTCTGTGCTGTAACGGGGGCTGTGAGGGGAAGAAGAGAGTCCATGGGTGCAAGTGACACGCTTTTGGAGACAAAAGCCATTTTTTGGCCTTGCTCCTCCTAATGAATCCCTGATGATTAATTCCATGATTGCCTCTTATCTACTCAATGAGCTTCTGTTCAAGGGAGAGTTACTTTAGGAAATATTTTTTCCTGACTTTTGGAAAAAGTAAATTTGTGAGCTCCCTCAAGAGGAAATGATCCCCAGCTTCTTGTGCCTTGCTCAGGTTGTCAGACTTTTATGATTACTTTGATTTTAATTTCAGTTAATTTCAGTTCTGGAATTACTCTCCAAAGGCATCAGCAGAAAATGCTGTTGGATGTGTGCATGTGAAAGGAAGAGAAACAACCTATTCTTGTTCTGGCCACTGGCACTGTGAGCCATAAAAATGTAGCTCCTCTTTATAGGTCAGCACTGAAAGTAAAACCAGCCCTCCTGGGGCTTGTTGTGGTCCCATGGTTCCTTGCATCACTACAGCACTAGAAAGCCACAGCATCGATGTCACCCTATCAGCAGCCTAGTGGCTCAGGTCACAAATGCACTCCTGCTCCTGTGTCTCTGTGGTCATGTAGCACTGCTGAAAGGGACTTAGCATGTCTGTCCCCACCACAAAGCAGGACTAGCCATGCTGGCACATCTTTTGCAGGCATCTGCCTGGCCTGCTGGTAAATGCCACTGGCTGTATGGACACTGCACTGTCCTTGATGCTGCAGCCCCATCAGCACTAGTGGCAGTTTTGCTGCATTTAACTTATATCTGCTTGCTCTAGCAGAACCTTGTTTCTCTATGCCTGAACTCCACAGAAAATGGAGAGGAGCTTATTCCTTCCCTTTTGCAGCAACTTTTTAACTGACTGGAAGATGGTTATGTTGCCTGTCTGTGCCTTCCATGGAAGTGCTTTCTTAGTCCATAGACAGAAAGAAGTTGAAGACCGCTGCTCTGCACTGACAAATCTTAAGCAAACCTCTCTTTCTCTGTGGATACAGTTTGTGAACTCACTCTTCTTTTCTGGGCTTTCTTCTGGTTGTCAGCATCTTTCTCTCATCTGTAGTTGACCAACTCCCAAGGGCTGAGTGCAGCTGGGAGATTGCCTGGCAAGTTCTATAACCACCCCTTCCTGCCTTCTGGCTTAATTTGCTTTTTCTGTGCTGTGTAATACTGTTCAGAACAGAGCAGTTCTGTTTTGCCTGATGCCAGTGACCCCACAGTGCTGGGAACCAAGGCGTGATCCTGCATGCCATAGTGAAGCCCATAGCAGATCTCCAGCCCCAATCTTGTTACAGAGCTCGGGGTTCAGATCTCCTCTTGCTGCCAGGCACAATTTCACGCACAGTCAAACATAAACTATGCCTAGTCAGACGTCTCAGGATTTAGGTGCTCATCTTTGATCTACTATTCACTTTTTCTGCCTCATTTAGCAAGAGGTATAATCTCTGTGCAGCCAACAGGCAAAGCCTTACACAGGCATTTGAGAATCTCGCTATGGTGGCAAAAACATTACAACAGACTTTTCCTGGAGGTTTCTCTGCTTTATGTGTTTATATCCTTTTTTGGGATAATGAATTTAAATGACTTGATTCACATGTACAAATACAAATGGAGAGTGCTGCATTGGGAGAGTATGAGAGGCTACTTACAGTGCTCTGTGAGACAGCGATGAATACAGGGAGGCAAAGTTCACGTTTCCTCAGTGTCCTCAGGAAAATTGTTATGTGGCTGTGAGACATAGAGGAAGTTCTTGTGTTCTGTAAAAGTTAATGTTAACCCATTTTTGCCACACATTAATTTACATCAGTCTTTGCATTGTCCCACTGCTGTCTTATTATTGTAATAGCAATAGCAAATAGTTGAAGCACGCTATGTCCAATAAATGCTCCAGGAATTTGACTGATCTCTTGCCAGGATTTTATGGAAGAGATGGGCCAATATCAGTGCTAATGTATTTCATCATTAGCAATATTACATTAAAATGTCCTTAAGGGATGGAAGTGGACAGTGATGCTGAGCAGAGCACTCCTGTATCTGCCCAGTGCCTAGAGAACTGAAATGACTGCTTTGGGGCAGTAAATTCAACCACAACAAGATTTCATGGAGAAACATGCAAAACACAGAAGATAAATGTTTGCTAAACACCAGTTCATTAGAGAACTGTCAGATATGATTATAAAAATTGTTAAGCCTAAAACTAATACAGCTTTACTTTTCAGCCACCCCTGGCACCTCTTTTCTTACCAGCCATGTTTGCTGAGTGGAGTCAGGTCACATTTCCCAGCTTGTAAAGTAGATGTGATACTGCAATCCACTTCTCACTGAAACTCCTTAAAATTTTAACCCAGTTGACAACACTTTGCTGAAAGACAGCTCACAGCAGGGAGCTGAACATTATGATGCTGCTGCTGCTGCACTAAAAGGCTTGGCTGATTGATTAGGACCCTCAGTTCAGTCCTGAAGGCCTGTCTCAGATGGCAAACCACAGCCCATAGGCCACACTAGCTGCTGCACTGTTCCCTGGGACAGAGAGTACTGGAAACACTGCTTTTCACCCCAAACCAGAAACAAACAGTGTTGTGAAACAGCAGAGACCTCTGAAACAAGTAAACTGCCTGCCACCACCCACACAGTGCTGTGAGCTGTGCCTGATCCACCCGTAAAATGCAATGTTCACCCCTGAGAAGCTAAATCTGGAGAGAGTTTGGCTCTTCCATTTAGTTGAATACTTTTGAGAAAAGCTTATTCACTGTAGGATGGATCTGCCCTGATAGCTTGGGCCCTACAAGGTGAAAGTGAGCTGTGTCTCCTCACGGGGAATGTAACTGTATAGTGGGGTGGGAATAGGACTAATGCTGGAAACCACAGAGAAACAACACACAGAGGGATTTAACAAGGTAATAAGTGAGCTCCTTGGCACTTTCCTACAAGAGCAACATATTCCAAAATAAAAGCTCTTATTCTTTCTTATTGGAATGTGAAATATGGCCCTAAAGAATGCTGAGTGTTTCACAGAAGATAACTGAGCAGCAGCAGCAGCTCATTTCAGAGAGCACAGCCCTTCTTCTTTCTTTGCTCTCACAGCCCAGAATGAGCACCCTTCTGCCTGCCATGGGATACCTGCTCCCCACCCACCCTGGAGCTCCCTCCCCACTTGCATTGCTATTGAGGCAGGACAATATTAGATATTGCCCTAATGGGGTTAAACTTAAACTGGTTTGCTTAAGAGCAAGGAGAAGGAGAGCAGCAGCTCCTGGAGGAAGCAGGCTGTGCTCCTGCCACTGGCTCACAGGATGCCAGGCTGCAGGATCCAAGTGTCCCACGAGAGGCTGTGACGGAAGGCAGTCATTGTGCCCAGCTTCCCTCCGTGACTTCAGGGTAGCAACTTGCTTTTATTAAAAAACGGAAGCCAAGTGCCTTATCTAATCCCAGGGCTGGGCAACTGGAACCTGAGGAGAGGCAGCTGCTTTGTGGAGAGACTGCCAGTAAAATAATAAGATTGAGAACCCAGTATACTTTCAATGCACTTGGAAAAATTGCTGTGCTACAGATGCTTGTGAGGTGCTTGGGCCAGAGATGCATACAGGGCAGAGGAAATTTGTGATGCACAAAATCTTTCACCGAAGCTTTGGTGCCTCAAATCCTGCATTCTTCTGGAAACCCAGTCTTAGATATCTGTCTCACACTGATGCAAACTTTGAAAGCCCCTGTTTATCTCCCTCACTTAGTCAATTCTTTTGACACTAAATGTAAATCTCCAGGCACAGTCTGAAAATGACTTGTGGNCTGATGCCCTTCTGCTCTGCTGAGATGGGGGATGGAGCTCACACATCCAGGAGGGTGTAATCCAGAGCTCCCTGCTTGCATCATGTCCCCAGGACAGGCAAGAGGAGCTCCAAAATATTCCTGAACTCTGCACTCCTAACAGGAAATGCAGATGGTATTTTACTTCTCCTTCTCCAGGCAAATACAGAGAGTTACCAAACCAAGAATTTGCAGGAATTGTCATGAACTGTATTGAAGAATGATGTAGGGCACAAAATTCCTCCCAGGATTTTCTGCCTCCAGCTCTCAACATATACCTGATATTTCAAAGCCATTTTCAGAAAAATCATCTTGACTGGGGAGGTAGCAAGTCTAACTTAGAAAAATGTTCATATGATGATTGTTAATTAAAGGTGCACTGTATCTATTATTCACCAGAACAGCTCCCATGGCCTGTCACCAGTACCTGCTGCTCAGCCAGGCTGAAATTTAAACTGACACAAACTGGAGCAGAGGAAACATAAGAGGCTCACTACCTGATGCTCTAAGATCTGCAGCAGGAAAACTGGTGTTCAAGGCTATGCCATGTCCACATTGATCACATTAACTGATAGATTGTAAACATGTCTTTGTACAGGGTCTTGGATTAATTCCTGTGGAGGGTAGCCTAAAAGATAAATTGGATTAAAACCTGATTTGTATGGCCATAGGCTTCTGGATGTCTCTTTTATTCTCTCCTGAAGGTGTTGGAAGTAGTGCTCTGGATCCCTCCATTGAGCTAAAGCAGTGATGTTCCATGCCTCTGAAAGGGGAAATGCTAGTTTACACCAGATGAGGATTCCATCTGTAGCACTATGCCTGTCCACCTCACATTAGCTTCCATACTCCAGTCAGATTGCACCAGATTTGTTAAAATATGTTTGAACATAGAAGAAAATGAACTAGGAGCATAGTGGTCCTTTTCTCCAATGCAAAGAGGGCTTGGAGCCTTCCTTCACACGTAACATCTGATCCAGACACACTTGCCCACACAGAGAGGCTGTGATGGCATGAACAGGTCTTCAGTCCAACAGGAGTTTTGCAAGGCAGCCCACAAGTGAGGAAAATCTGCTGAAACAACAAAAGGGCCACGGGGTCCATCCTGGAGTTCAGCATGGTCCATTTGCTGCCTATCCCAGCTGGGGGGTTTGGTTACTCTCCGAGGTTTTCCTCCTCAGGCAGGTAGTGGTTTGTGGCATCAAGTCACAATGTTATGAACCTTGTGTCATGCCAGCTTGGATAGCTAGATCATGGAGGAGGAAACAAGACTTAAGAACTACCACATCCCTGCCCAATCTCCACCCCTTGGTTATTCAGGGACAAATGATGAAGGAGGCTCCTGCTCTGCTGCTGTATAATTATTCAACACACAGTCCAAGGCTTAATATAGCTCTGAGTGAACTCCTTCCAGTTTTCTCCTGTTCTCTGAAAAGAGACTCACTCAATCTTGAGCTGAACAATGGACCAGTCTCCTAGCAATAAGGTCTGTATTGAATACAGGGTGGACATGGTGCCTGGGCTTGAGCTGCTGCCCAGGAGCTCTTGCAGGAGGTCAGAATCTTGGCCTGTCTGCTGTCTTTGGGTTTTAATCTCAGGGTAGCAAGTTCAGAAAACTACTCCTTTTCCCATGGCAGTCAAACAGCTGTGTTTGCAGAGGAGCGAGGTTGGGTAGTGGATTTTGGATCATGCTGTAACGACAGCATAGGAGGAGGAAGGATGCTGACTGCTGGTTTGCTTCTGTTTTAGAAGCAGCGAATGATCCCTGGGACATCGATTTCAGCAAAAAGTGTGCTGCCCTCCCCACTGTCAGGGCTCTCCAGTGTGTGGTAGCCTTGTTGAAAAATCGCCATTCTCTGGATGTGCCCCAGCCCCCGGAGCGCAAGGATCGCCAGGATGTGTTCCTTCCTGCAGAAACCAAACGAGACCTCGCTCAGTTCTTGCAAGCAATACCAGACCAGAGGTAAGCAACCAACAACCATGCCAGAGATGGAATGATGCCATGGCAAAGCGCCAGAGAATATCTCCTCACAATGCTGGAGGAGCCAACAGGACAGGGGTCTGCAGTCTCCAAAGGTACCGAGGCAGCAAGCATCAGCAGACTGTACCCTACACTGGTGAGACACCCTCCTGCTGCTGGTGCTTCAGGGAATTTCCTCCTCTATCTCCACACATGCATGACGTCTCTTCCGAGTTTTCCTGAGAGGCTGCAGACCTTTTATTTAATGATTATTTTGAGTTGAGTAATGGAAGTGCTAATATTTAGGAAGCTGACAAGCTCTAATTAGATTAGAGCTAGGAAAGCCAACTTGGAACATGCACTGTTCCAGTAATCTCAGTATATACAAACTCAGCAACATCTCCTAGAGCTCAGGGGAAGAATTAACAGAGACCTAAACAGGAAGCAATGCAGGTCCAGCAGATTCCGCCTCTTTTCCCAAACTTAATTGTTAAAGGTAATATTACTCAATAATGGTAAGTCAGGAAATAGATCAACCAAAAGGATGAGCCTTAAAAACTAGCTTGACTCCAAGGCTAGTGATGAAAAATTACCACAGATCACAGCCTGGAAAATTGTTTTCAAATAGCTAAGCCTGATAAGTCATCATTTACCTCCTCCATCCTTCCCAGAACAGGCAATGCCACCTCTGTCAGCTGAGTCTGGCCACTGCAATTAAGGCTTTTTTTTGAAGGATAGGTGTGTTCACCTAGGAAATTACTCAGGAACAACTATTCTTTTTCAAGTCTATGTCTTGACTTTCCCCACACAGATAAAGCCAAGGCATATCTGACCTACTCAAGTTAAATACACTTATGAAAAACTTCGAGGCTCAGTTTTGAGAAGAGGAAAATACATACCATTTTTCCCCAAATATTTGAGGATCTACTTCACTATTCTGAGCAATTTATTAAATGTGTGGTTGTTTTGATTGTATAAATGTTATCCAGCTGGAACTGTGTAATCCAGTGCAAAAACCTTTAGTCTTTTTCTGAAATTACTCTGATGAAATGGAAGTTTTTGCAAGCTGCATCACTGATATTCCTTCTCAATGGCTGGTGGAAGAAGTGTAGAAGAGGAGATAACTTCTGATACACAGCTGCTTAGCTGTCCACAGAGCTAGTCACTTTGTTTATTTCTCCAGCTGTCTTAAATTTTGCAGATGCTGCTTTGGAACAGCAAATGGAAAGTACAAAAGAAAGAATTTGTAAATGATTCCAAAATGTAGTGGTTGTGTTGTGGCCCTTTCAGAAACTGCAGCTGAACCATGTTTGCTGCACTTTGAGGTCTGAGCCTGGGAACAAGAGACAAATTACTTGGTCCAAAGCTGGAGCCTGCAAATCAACATGCTGGTGATGCATTGAAAAGCAACCTGGAGCTTTACAGTGAAACAGGGTTCATTTGGAGTAATAAAATGGTTTCCAGTGATAGGACACATGGAAAAAGTTAAAAGCTGCATCAGGGGAGGTTCAGATTAGATATTAGGATATATTTCTTTACCAGTAGGGTGGTCAAACATAGGAAGAGGCTTCCTAGAGAGGTGGTTGATGCCCCAAGACTGTTGGTGCTTAGAGGCATTTGGACAATGCCCTAAATAACATGTTTTAACTTGGTCAGCCCTGATATTGGCTAGTTGGCAGTTGGACTAGATGATTGCTATAGGCCTTTTCCAACAGAAATTTCTAGTCTAGTCTAGTCTATTCCTTTTAAAATGGAAAGGCTTTTGAAGCAACTTACATGCATTATGAAAGCCAGCAGATGGGGGGGAAAAAGCAAGGAAAAAGAAAGTTATAAAGAAAGAAAAATGAGGTGAAATTCCCCCTGTTGCTGGCATCTTGACCTCTAACTTGTGGCCACCAGCAGAGGAGAGAAGATGAAGAGCTTGGCCAAGGCACAAAGTGAGCTGGTACTGTTTGGGATGGAGCCCAGCAGTTCTGGCATCTGCCATTGCACGTACCTGATATCTGGATAATCCTGACACAGCTCCCTGACGTGCTCCTTGATCTTGTCTTTTTTATTCTCCCCAATGATATTGGCAATGTGGTGTATGGCAGGAAGGAGCCAGCTGGAGTCAGAGCCCTGTAAATAAGGAGGAATACGAGAACATCAGGGAGGACAAGAGCACCTGCAAATGCCTTTTTACTTGCAGCACAGAGCACAGCAGCAGGATGCTTTTAGTGAAGCAGGACAGTACTGCTGCAGGCAGGACAGGCTGCCCTCAGGGGGCAGGGTGCTGCTGGGGGTCAGCAAGGTGCTGGTTGAAGAAGCACCCGGGGGCAGTGGTGAGGCACTCCTGGGAGCTCTGCTGAAGCCTTACTCTGCACTCCCCAAGGCTCTTGAGAACCCAGCAAACCAGAACCAGGGCAAGGCATTGTGGCTACTATTCAGCACAGCAGTGGATGCCAGAGACTTCACCTCTTGTTACAGAATCACAGAATCACNAGTCCCAGTTCCCTCAGCCGTTTCTCATATGGCTTCCCCTCCAGCCCCTTCACCAGTCTCGTTGCTCTCCTCTGGACCCTCTCCAGCACCTCAACATCCTGTTGTTGCTTAATAGTTTTGTATGCCTCACCTGTGAGAGGGATTTGCCTCAATGGGATTCCCATTGTGCCTGGGAGTGTGTTAAAGTACCAGGCACTGCAATCAGAAAGCCACTGGCTGAGCACACACAAGGCACTGCTGTAGAGCAGCTGCTGGGCTGGAAGTCCACACCATGAACCTGCAGTAACCACCTCACTTGCTCTCTTTTAAACACTTTTACTTTCATAGAATCATAGAATGGTTTGGGTTGGAAGGGACCTCTGGAGGTCATCTAGTCCAACCCCCCTGCACTGGGCAGGGACATCCCCAACTAGAGCAGCTTGCCCAGAGCCCTGGCAAGCCTCACCTTGAATGCCTCCAGGGATGGGAACTCAACCACCTCCCTGGGCAACCTGGTCCAGTGTTCCACCACCCTTGTGGTGAGGCACTTCTTCCTAATGTCCAATTTAAATCCACTCCTCTCCAGTTTAAAACTCCTTGAGAGGCTGCTGCCTTGGTCCCCGGAAAGCCAAGTGGGCATAGTGCACCTCCAGGAATGAGACAGCCAGGGGATGCAGGAGGGAACTCACATACCTGATCAATAAGCATGTGGTTAAGGATTTTGGCTTCCTGGTTCATCTTTTCGCTTACTTGCTGACGTGTCTCCCCATTCATTCTCCGCCTGGGTTTAATGACCTGCATGATGTATTCCCTCACCACATACTTATGAACATCACGTAGAAGCTCCTGGTTAAAAGTAAACCAAAACAAATAAACCCTTAGGTTTTTCTGTGGTTCCCATGCAAGACAACAAGAGTATGAGAGGGCAGGGGATGATCTCAAATCTTTAGCAGCAGCTGAGGGTGTAGAGGAGATACATGAAGCCAGCACACCATCAGCACACACTACCCAGGCCAACCCTGCTGAAGGGAGCTGGAGGCTTACAGCCACTTGCTCCAGCACAGAGCAATGGCAGTGCCCAAGGGAGTGCCACTGAAACACTCCTCACTCTCAAAAAGCCATGATTTTGTGTTGATAGTTTGGCTCCTCAGCAGCAAATGGAGGTAGTTAGGATTGTTTTAGAAATAGGTTTTGATGGTGCTTGCAGATTATAAATATAGAGTTGTTGTCACCTACTCATCTATTTCACAACTGCATAGATGTGAAAGGAGCATATAAACTTGCAACCCATGGAATTATAATTTCAGTGGTAATGTTCACCAAAGCTTTTTTGTTCCTCTTTAAAGAAATCAGTTCCCATATTTGAACTACAGAAAGGAAAGGTGTTGCTTATTTTCATGTATAAGTACAGTAATAACTGAACTCCTCTGCATCACCAGTCCCCATGGTTATAAAGAGCCCCCGATGCTGGAGAGTCTGCAGATTGGACCACAGCCTGAAAATGACAGTGGGACCCCTCCAGCATCACTGTGCCCAGGTGCAGGACCAGCTGCCTACCTGTCCCATGGGCTGCCTCATGTGCTGCAAGTGCTTGGAGAACTGTGAGATTGCTGCCGCCAGAGAATCCGGCCTTTCCGTCGCCCAAATCCAGTCCTTGGTCAGGATTTTCCTAAGGAGTGGCTGAAAAAATACCAACTCACTGATAAAATCATAGAATCATCAAATCATTTAGGTTGAAAAAGACCTTTAAGATCATCAAGTCCAACTCCTAACTTGGTACTGCCAAGTCCACCACTAAACCATATCCCGAGGCACCACTTCTACACATCTTTTAAACACCTTCAGGGAGATGTTTAACTCCACCACTTCCCTGGGCAGCCTCTTCCAGTGCTTGGTGATCCTTTTGGTGAAGAAATTTTTCCTAATATCTAATCTAAACCTCCCCTGACACAATCTGAGGCCATTTCGTCTTGTCATATATCTTGCTACTTTGAAGAAGAGACTGACAACCACCTTGCTACAACCTCCTTCCAGGTGGTTGTAGAGTGATATTCAGAGTAGCTAATGGACTTAGCTGATGGCACTTAACTGTATGCTTGCTCAAGGAGCTTGAACCAAAAAGCACAGAGTACCTGTGGTACATCCACTCTGTGTGAAAACACACCAGGTGTTAGGCACCAGGGGAAGGTTTGGTTTTTCTCTCCAGGGAATTCAGGCTCACAGCTCCCCTTTCTGGGTAGGCACTCCAGTGCAGACAGAAGAAGCATCACTGCTGAGTGATACTGATGCTAAGGAGATGCTTTGACATTAAAGGCTTACTTGGGACACATAGTTTCCTTGCTCTGTGCCACCTTGTACTGTACCAGCTACATTTCCTTAGGTAAAAAAAATCTATATCCCAACTGTATGGATGAAGAAACAGATGTGAAATTAAATCAGAGAAAACTCAGAAATAACTAGAACAGGCTGTGGTGTGCAAACCATGTATGCTAGAGCTACATGGGTTTCCACCAGTTATGGATGCATAATTAAATCACTTGATAGTGAATCTGTTTGAAATTAGCCCAGTCATCCATCAATCCTCTAGCCTTCTTCCCAAGGAAATGGAATTTCTGTTGCTCACAGAACTTGCAGGGTGCTGTCTGTATTCCTTGCAGACCATATGTCTGCAAAAAGTCTTACTGGGATTTTTCTTCCACTCATTGCTTTGATGTGATAGTGAGAGAATAGCAGCTGAGAGCATCCCCAACTTGATGCCTCATGGTCATTGATGATGTGTAAGTGATGGCACCATTTCCCTTCTCTCCTGGGTACAAGGTGCTCTGACCAAGTGTCCCCATGGGGCTATTTCCCTTGCTGGGTTCCTAGAGCTAATGTGCCTCCATATAGAAAAAGCAATATCTTGCAAAAACCCTTCTAGTGGCACCTGGTAGATGCTTCCCTAAGGATCAAATTCAAAGTATTCCTTCTCTGGTACATCCCCTTTGTACTTCTCTTAGCTCTCAGGATCTCTGTTTTTAGACTCCTAGCAATCTCTTTTCCAATTATTTCCCCAACTTGTGCCCCCCTGGTGTTCTCCTAGCCTGCTGGAGGACTGTTTAGAAACGCTTTGCCTTGGCTGCTCTCAGCTCTCACGGCATTTCAGCCTCTTGCTCAATGCCTTGGCTTGCCTCCTTCCTCATCTGCCCTTTTAGGCTCCAAGACAAGCTCTGCAGTTGCTGGAAAGTCCCCTTGGCCCAGCTGGCTTGGCTTAGATTGGAGCAGTTGCGTGACTTCCTTGGTTTCTGAAAATTATGCTTGGTGATTTACAAAGTGAATCAGGGTGAGTAAAAAGAAATGGGATCAAAGGCTTAATTTCCTCCATCTCTTGTGTTGTATCAGCTAGGACTAGTTGACCCCCAGCTGGCTGAGAGCAGGAAGTCCCATCTACAGCACCTGGGAAGCACAAACTGCATTGCAGAATGTTGCCTTTCAGGCATTTTAACAGATGTTAAACTGATATCAGAGCTTTAAGAGCTGATATTAGAGCCTTAGCATCTTCACACCGAAAGAATCAGTCTTGCTTCACTATGGAAACAGCCTGGAAAAAAATCAATTTTACCAGAATGAATTTTGTCCTGTCTGAAATGGTTGTTTACAGACCATGATGGCACATCTACAAGTAAGTAAGAGTAAAACAAAGTCCTGAAAAATCCAAATGTTTTGATAGAAGGACATATGTCGCATTGTGGTACCCATTTGACTCCCTTGGTGCTTCACTATGGGTAAGGTTTCCCCCCACACTTTTGCCTGAGATGACAGAAGCTACTAAAAACCCTTTTCTCTTGATAGTCACTGTATTAAAGTAAACAGCTTGGCAATGTGTCACTGCTCATAGTGAAAAACTCCCAGGATGCTCAAGTGTCACTTTGGGTTAAGAAGGATTTCTACAAATGTTAGGCATGAGGTATTTTGGAGGGATCATGATGTCATGCACTGCAAAATTAGGTTTAAGTGGTGATACAAGGGAAAAGCAACGGCCCTTGGCTACTGCAGTGCTCCTGCACACTCCCCTCATATTTAGGAAATAATGTGGCCAAGATCCTCTTACCTGTGCTCTGGTTCTTAATTTATTTAAAAAGATATTTGTGAAACTCCTTGTCAGAGCTGCTGTAATCTTCTGCAGTTTCTCAGTGTTGGCTTTAAACACTGTTTCTAACCCTGACCTAGAAAGACAGAGAGAGAGACCACCAATGGGTTAATGTTAAAATGTAACCTATTACACTGCCCTAAGTATTTTATCCAGATTGGCATCTTGGGAATTATTTTAAAATAAATTTCTGTATCTAGTACTTCCTCTTGGAAACACTTAATAGATCAAAGTAATGACTCTTTTTGCACAATACTATATACTGAAAATTAATCACAACCGAGTAACTGTACTTGAAAAACCACCTATTTCCTCATCAGGTGGAATGGTTCAATCATGCAGAGCAATTGCGTAGGCTAGTTACTCTTTCACTTAGCAACACCTCTGCTAAATGGTCTCCAGGTATCTGAGAGAGCACTGAGGAGTTTATGTGGTAAGACTAAAAACAATAATTACGCCAGAGAAGGGAGAGCTGCTGACCCTGCATCCCTCAGAGCCCAGATGACTCCACACAGCATCTATTGGCAGTGGCTGGGATGGTGAACTATGGGGGTGGAAACCTGTGGAAATTCCTAGGGGCAGTGTGTTCTTCTGCAAGGTTTCACACTAACAAGGACGAAAGCACAATTTAAGAGAAGTTAATGAAATCCCCAGCAGCGTGTGTGGACTCTGGAGGCATTGCAAACTTCTGGCTTTCTTCTCACTTCCCATCTCTGTCCCACTCTAAGATGCTCCAGGGGCAACTGTGCAAGCACTACCAAAATGATAGTGGTTGCTGACCTTCCCTGGATGTGCCACATCCACTACTGTGACCACAGAGAGTGGCGAGTTCCTGCCACTGCAGGAGGCTCCCACTCCCCAAACGCAATACAGAGGCTGTCAAGGCAGGGATACAAAACACCTAGCAGCACACCTCTCACCCTAGACTGGGGGCTTAGGTCCGTAGCTCCTGAACACCTGCAGTCCTGGGTCCAGCATGAGAATCATGCTGTTAGGTCACATACCTCTGCCCACCAACTCATCCTCCCAGGCTGATGGAAACTTATTTCGACTCAGGAATAAACCCAGCAAAGCCAATCCACTACCCAAGCACCTGCCAGCTCCTTGTCTAGGTCTGGCATCTGCCTTCAATACCTTGCCAGTGCCCAAGGGAGAGCAATTTTCCGCAGGGAGGCAGGGAAAGCCAATTCCCAGGCGTGATTAGCATTGCTGGAGAGATCGTGCCATCTAGAGACGTCACGGCGGTAGTGCTGACTGCGGCTGGAGCCATCAGCTCCTGTGAGACACGGCGGGGCGAAATCCTCTGCATTCCCTGACTAACATTTGGCATGTAGCAACCCTGTCGCGGGCGGTGCCAGGCAGCGATGCAGCGGCAGGGGCTGAGGTTACAACCCAAGCTTTTCGGTGGCCAGACCCCAGGCACAAGCCCTGCGGCGGTTGGCTGGGTTGGCCTCCAAAGCACTACATCTACATTGCAGGGATGACCCTAGATGTCGATGAGCCCCTGGTGGGCCATGGCCCTGCATGGCTGCAGGCTGTCCCCCGGGGGCAGGAGTGTTCAGACAGCCTCAGTTCCCGTGGTACTGGCATTGGAGGGCTGCAGTGGCTGGGTGGGAAGTGCAAAACCATGTTCTGCAGCCCTGAGCTGAGGAAGCAGACCTTGTAGGACACACTGACTTGCTTATGGGGAGAGTGACCCTCTCCTGGATGTACTGTTTGATAGTTAGGGCCCATGGCCATACCTGTTCATCAGAGGCTTTTTCAATGCATGGCTTTAACTAACTCACAACACATGCAAAGCCCTTTGTAGGCTGAATGTTTTCACAGAGTTCCTTCCAGCATAGTGCCAAAAGCAGCCTTCAGAATGTGTTGCTGGGTTTATACTGCTAACCTCCAGGAAAAAAAATGGAAAAACCCTCCCTCTGAGATTGAAAAATGGGCTGAAATGAGTTTAAAGCTTTTGTGAAAGCCCACTTTTGTGTCTTTACCACTGTGAATTTTATCTGCATCTCTTGGGGAATATTCCCCTGTGAGGTAAGAAAAGGCTGAAGGCTGAGCACTTAGTGGGGCATCACAAGGAGACCTTGGTCATCCCTTTCCAGGTGCTCTTACCCTTCTGGACAGGCACAGTCTGAAAATCCCTTGGNCCTTCTGGATGTCAGCAACACATCAGCTTGGCTTAGGGGGAGCACACTTACACTAGGTCATGGAAGCTGTTGATGTAGGCAGTGAAACAGGATGCAAAGATAGGGCTGTCCTGGGTAGTGCTCCAGGCTGTGAACTCCTCCCCAAACCTGCAGAAGAAGACAGGCAGGTAATGTTAATAGTGAGTGGACTGAGCATGGCTTGTCTTCTCCGTACATGACAATTGCAGGAGGCACTGGTGTGGCCTAACCTGTCCCCTGTGTATGCAGACATGTTTATTCCAGCTGTCATAACATGTGTGTGCATTGAAAAGGAAGAGATGGCAGATAATTATGGGTTTAGGCTGTACTCGCCTGAGTGGATGCACAGCACATCTGCAGAGATGCCAGAGATCCTGACATGCCAAATCCCTCATACTGAGGGATAAATTGCAGCTGTGGTACCCAGGTTTACCACTGTGGTCCTTCATTTATCTGTCTTTTAGGGCAATATAATATTTGCTCACCTAAGCACACAGAGAAAGGATTTACCTCATGGTTGATTTTACTACAGAAGGTAAATAAGAACAGAACGGTGCACTTATGTTCTGCCCTGTAACCTCAGCCTGGTGTGTTAGGTAGCTGTTTTCTGTGTGTCACAGATTTTACAGTTTTGATAGCTGTTCTACAGCCAGGTCTGCACTGCTAGCAGGGGCTGTGAGCTCATACAGGCTTTTATTGTTGTTCCTATTCTTTGTCAGGGTAGAGGAACCTACTTAGGCCAGCCTCAGCCATTTGCATCTCAGGTTTGTTTAAGAAAAATCCTAAGTTTCAGTGACCCTTTCATCTAGGAGCCCTGGCTGCACCATCTTTCATTTTACACCAACTTTGTTGAAGAAGAAAAAAGATAAAATTAAAAAAGAACAAAGGAAAAAGAAGGAAAAAATGTGGAAAAAAAAGAACAAAGAACAGAACATCAGTACTCCATTTCTTCTCAAAATTCAGGGCCAAATAGATAGTTTGAACTACCCTGCTTGCTGTGGGCTATGGGAGACAAGTATTGACCACTGGGCTATTAAAGCTGAAGGTTTAGAAGGGGAAGCATTGCCTTTATTGAATGCTGGAGACCTGGCTTCACCATCTGAGAAAGCAGCACTTGGGCTCCCCACCCTCACTCCTCCAAAATGTCTATTAGCAAACTCACTGCTCAGTGCCTGCTAGAAGTGAGAAACTTCAACAGTTAATATGGAATTATTTTTAGTCTTGCTTGGTGTTGGTTCATGCCTAACAGCCTTTCTCATCTGCAGATTGCTGCTTCAGCAAGTGGCCATGAATCCCCCAAACTATAGCCCCACTGGAGGGGTTGGCCAGAGTGTCACTGTGCTGGGATGCTCTGCAAGCCAAAAACCTTCCCAAAGCATGTCACAGGGGTAATATCTGAGGCCATAAACTGGGGACTACCAAGCAGAAAAACATTATTTCAGCAAAAGTGCAGCATCTTATGTCTTTTGGACACTGGATACAAAGACTCAAAAGGCAGTCCAACTCTTTGTTTTGCTCTAGTGTAGCAGAGAGGGTTCCATCAGCTCTTTCTATGCCCATAGTCATGGGATGCAGGAGAAAACCCTCTCAACAGGACTCACCTCAGGACATCTAGATCACATTTTGGACAAGCAGAGTCTGGCAGTCCATAACTTCTGCTTGCTCGTGGCTGCAGCTGTAAGCAACCAGCACCCAACGCTATAAAGGACCTGGATGGATGGGACTGCAGTGGTCCCATCCTTTTTCAGCCAGCTTCCTGGAGCTCTGACCCCTAGATTTTGGGACATGCAGGAGTCCCATATGTGTCTGTTTATGACTTCCTCTAAGTTGTTCCACAGTCTGCTCATTATTTGGCTGATTGTGATCTCTAGTTCACTCAGCAGCAGGCCCATGCCTGCTCAGTGCCAGTATCTGGCCAAGTGCATGGACCTTTTCCCTACTTTTTTACCAGTGTGGGACTCATTTGAAAGGAATGTGCTGCCCGGAACAGTGATGACCTTGGTATGAATTCATGCAGCTCTGCCAGGCACAGCTCAAGCATTTTTGTTTCCAGGCTTCTGCTGATTGCTCCAGATATCTTCATGTGCTCTCCAATGATCTAGAAAAGGGCACAAAAAGCTCTACTGAATGGGACAAGAAGAAATGAAATACCCTTTGCAAGGATCTCGTGCAGCTTTGGTTAATAAAAATGACTTGCCTAGCAAACAAGAAAGCAGCCAACTTGTTGCCAGGTAGTTTTTGCTATTCTTTGGCAGTTTTAAAAATAATAATCCAGAATAGGCCGAGAATCACAAAACAGGTTTGTAGCATAATATTTCATCCCTAATAGCCCCGAGTTCTCCTGCTGTCTGAGCACAGGATAGATGCAGTGTTGACCTGGGCCCCAAGCTTCTCTCATGCCATCCTCCTCCCTTGAAGGTATTTGCAGGAGGAATCAATCCCCAACCCAATGCCCAAGTGAAGCCAAACTGTCCCCATGTCTCCATGCTGAGGGTGGCTATAAGCACCATCCATGCCAGCCCACACTGGCCCCCTCCTCAGGAGTGATACTGGGGCTGCAAAGAGGGTTGGGCATCACCCCAAAATCTTACTTGCACTGGGGCTCCCCCTTGTTCCCAATACCACAACCCCAGCCACCTCTCCAGAGTGAGGCAGGCTGCAGTTGTGCTCTGGCACTTCCTGAGGCATCCTACTCATCTGCTAATCCAATTCAGACCTGCCTTCATGGTGATCATACAAGGTGCAATATTCATCTCTGGAAAAAGAATCATGCTAGTAGGCAAACTCTTTCATTTTATTTCTTTATTTCCCCTTCTTTTTTTTTATATTATTTAATGGAAATGACTCAACTCTTTGAGTGAGGAGAATGAATCCAAATCCTGCCTGGATTTATTACCCTGTAGTCCCTAACACTAGTAGGAGCTTTTGTTTTTTGTACTGTTTAAACCAGAGTGCCTGTCACTGCCTACGTCCTTTCCACGGCTGCCGCAGCCTCAGGACAAAGTCGTTCTTTAAGCCAAGGGGTTTTTCTAACAAACCTTTTCTTTCTGCCTTTTTTTCCTTTCTCTTTCTTCACTCTAATCAAAGAGATTTAAGGACTTTAAAAATCAGTTGCCTATTATGTTGCTGACACAATTGACAGCAGGTTTAATTTGTAGCTGGAAGGCAAGCAGGAGAGCTAAAAGTTGTAATAAATGGCTTTTTCTGCTCTAATGTATTCTGCCAGTGCATGACTAACATAAATTATCACAGGAGGCAGCACCTCCACCCCAAAAGGTAACAATCCCTGGTGCCACACAACCCCCCATACTTTACCGTAGCTCTGTAAATACCGTTTGAATATCAAAGGAGAGTGAGGAGTGGTAGAGGTTTTCTTTCACTTCTGGATGAACTTCCTTCTCCCACTTCTCGGTGACCTCTAGTCTCAGGATGTTTTCAAAATAGCTTTTGATTTTCCCCTAAATGTTAAAAGTAGGAAGGAAACATGCAGCTTAGGCTAATGAGACAAGCATGAGTAAAGTGACTCGCTGTGTGTTGCTCCATTGGCATGTGTGTAAGGCTCATGTGTGCAGCACAGGAAGGTAAGCAGAGAGAAAGGTCTTGCTCCAGATGCTGTCAGCCTACACAGGAATCTAGGAAAAATCAGGAACTGTGCCATATGTGGGCAAGGTACTCCTGAGTTCCAAAGGTATTCCAAATTCCCAAAGGAGGAATCCTTCTCCTGAACAGGGAAATATTGTGTCAGCTGTTTCACTGTTTGATTGTGAAGTTCTGCAGCACGTGTAATGCACAAGGGCAGGACTAAAGATCAAACTAGTCTTTTCTAACGTACAGCCACTTGAGTAAGTGGCAGCACTGTTTGGTCCTGGCTGATAAAACAATCTTCTTGTTGGTGAAACAAAATGATTCTTCACCAGCATGATGGAGCAATACTGGTTTTATTCAGTTGGGCACCTTGAGGTAACCTTGATCACTGTTTCAGAAATGGTTTGCAAGAAAATGACTGAGTCCAGCATGGAAGACAGGGAAGCATGTAGTCTTACCCAGTATCCCAGTCAAGGTCAGCAGAAAGACAACAAAAGAAGGGGCTTCCTAGGAAGAGCTGAACCATGGGGAAGTTCTCTGTTGGGCGTATGCCTAAAGTTGTCTGACTATAGCAAATCTCAGATGTCCAGGAGGAAGTCACATGATGTGAAAGTAGCAGCTAAAAAGGCTTTTACATTTAGCTTTGTAATATGTTCAATCTGAGAAATCCCAGCTGTGACCTTTTGGTAAGCCTCTGCCATACTCTATGGGTCTGCTACAGTTCCTTTGTCTCTGTGATCATCGAGGTTCAGGCCTGTGGCCTGCTTTGGGCCCTGAATTGATGTTCAGGAGTTTTTGCTGTTGATAAAAGGCTATCCTGCATGGTGCTGGCATGACCTGGCACATGGTGGGGCTATAAACCATGACACAGCCACCCAAGAACACAACCTGGGAGGCTGGGCCTCCCATACCTTCCCTAGGGAGCACATGGGGACAAGGTCAAAACTCTTACCTTTGCAGAAGCGATGTAATTGTTTTTTAGTTTATCCCAATCAGCTGGTGTTAACAGCGGGGAAAGGTTTTCTGTCTTAACTTCTGGTTTGAGATCAGGGTGACCCAGAAAGAGTTCACTGGAAAGGTTCAAATGAACAAATTATATTGCCTCGGAGTGTGAGTAAACTGATGGAATATTCATGTGGCATGAACTACATAATTATTAAGCCGTGATAAATATACTTAGAGCTTAAATTGTGATTCTTGTTTTCAAGCTTTAACAAGAAAATCTTCCCTTGCTATTCAAAATCCTAATTATTCGAAATCAAAATGATCTGAGGTTCCAGCCCACCTTAGAAATCATGAGACTTCTGAGTTGTTTGGACATGAAAAGTGCTATAAGAACTTACTTTTTAAAATAAACAACCTGAAGCTGATTCATTTGACTACAAGCTTGTGCAGTGCCTTTCAGGGTAATTCCTGTAGCAGCGTGCTGCTTTAGAGTTAGCTGATCTCCTTGGCTCCTCTCTGGTGTCATATCACAGCTTATGTCAGCCTGTTATTTTTCCCTGTGGGTTTTCCGTAGCAAGGAGAGGTAGCAAAGCAGGTCCTGCTTTGTGTAGGGCAGCCTCTGGAAGGCACTGCCATGCCTGGAACATGGGCCATGGCAGCACCACAGTTCTGCAGCTGGAAGTGGTGGGTGGATGTGCAGCTACAGAGTCTGACTCCAAAGTGTCTTCAGCTGACACATGACTTTACCACTCACTTTCCTCTGCATTGCCATGTCATCAGGCCAGATGATTAGCAGGGAAGTAGGGAAAGGGAGGAACTGCTTGTGTTTCTCCCTCTGGGGTGAGAAACCTGTTATTAGCCTGTACAATTGAATGTGCTGCCCGTGCAATCTACCACCTTCATCCATTGCATCTTTTAGGGCGATGAGGACAAAGAGGAGAAAGAAGAAAATATTCGTGTAGTTGATGAACATGGGACATAAATTGCAAGCAGGCACCTGGTTAGCAGGGAACACAGCTGCAATGTCCTACACACAGCCTGATTATTTGCCCAGCCACCAAAAAAGGTTACCATTGCCAAACCAGTATGGAGGCCATGGTTAGGTATGGATCCAAGTGGTGATTGTATTGTACAAGGTGAGGTGGGTGCAGAGTTACTGGTCAGCAGAAAAAAAGCTCAGCCTGCTGATAGTGCCCTGGAATCAATGCTCCCATGGTCATGGTTCAGATTTCCTGGCGATGTACCTCTGCATGCATGGAGCACTGCATGGCCTAGCTGCTGTAGGAGTCTGCTGCTCATTTCAAAGGGCACCATGGATCTAAATGTAAACTCTTCACCATGACTGAATGAACTAGCCCAAATGTATAGTCTAGGAGCTTATTCCTCTCTCTTGTTTTCTTTTTTTTTTTTCTAATAATTGTAGCATCAATAATGAGTCTGAATCAGACAATTTCTCCTTTTTGGGGGATGGGTCCCAAGTGGGGATGAAGTGCTTTTTAGAATGGGAAAATGAACAGCCAACAGTGCAATCCAGCAAGGTGATTGCAAGCAGCGCCCAAAACAGCTGCAAGATCTCAATAAGCTCTTTCACAGCAAGTTAGAGAAATATGATGGGAGCACTTTTCATTGGTATAGAACCTGGCTGCTGAAGCCTGTTTCTTCCCCCCTCTCCTGCAATGTTGGGGTGCAGTACAGCGTAAATGGAGTTATAGGAGCAACTAGACAACTGCACAGACGAATTTTTTGAGGGTCGTTCAAAGGAAAAATCATCTGTAGTGCAAATATTCCTGACCCAAAAGCTACCTCAGGCCCTTTGTTGTGGGTCCAGACTCTGGGCAAGTGTTGCTGATACTTGCCCTGCTCCACCACTGCTCCCTCCCAGTCCATTTTTGCAAACTGTTTGGCTCGGTGTTAATACTCCTGCTTTTGCTCCCTCTTTTATCTTTTTTGAGAGGTTCCAATTGGTTTGCAATTGTCCCATCCTGGGGCATCAGGTTCAGGTCATTCCTGGAGACCATCTATGGGGGCAGACACAATTTTGCTTTCACATGTCTGTTTTTACATGCTTATTACCAGACCCATCTCCTGTGGATGATGCTTCTCGCCTCCTTCCCACCCCACTGTGCATTTCTGTTGGGTTTTAGCCTGGGAACTCTTTGGGGTTGGGATGATGGGCTGTGATCTAGGCCAGTGAACAACTAAGGACACACAATTTCTGGATCATCTAGAGGTGCCTCTCTTGGATGTCTCCTTTGGCTGTAAAAGGAGGCAATGTCAAACAGCATAGTTTTAACTGCTGCTGAAAAGAATTCCTGCCTTCACTCCCACACACTTAGGGTGCCCTGAGGATGGTGTTGCTATATCTGTACAGGTCTTAGAATATTTTAGTCACCCCTGAATTGCAGGGAGCTTTGAGAAATCCTAAAACTCAAGGAATTCCCATTCAACTAATGCACATGTCTGAGCCTTTGTTTTGATGTCTCTAATTCCACATGGTCATGTCTTGGCACTTCCTTGAGATGACTGACTCCTGAGCATGGGGGTAATGTGGCCTGTTTCCAAATGCATTACAGTTTTAATTAAACAGGAAGAAGGTAGTTCTCCCCCACAGGTCCCTCCCTGTGCCTGGAAAAGTCACCGAGCAGCTGCTGGACCTTGCAAAATATTTGCAGAAAGGTTTATCAGAGCTGCAAGGAGGAGCTTCCTGGCATGGGAGTACAACAAGTGGGAGAGGGAGGAGGGAACCAGTGAAAAGCAGCAAGTGCTTTATCCACAAACCTTTGTCCCCACCTATTAATAGATTAGCTATCTGGCTCTACAGTAGAAGTAAGTACATCTTCCTTGATCACTTAGAAAGCTGAAAACAGCTTGGTGCTTTTGAAGCACCTTGCAGCCCTGCTGCTCTCTGGAGGAGGCTGAGGCAGCGTGGTAAGCATAACATCTTACCTGTGGTAAGTGTTGGCCACCCAGTTAAGCAAGGTGTAGAACTCACTGAATTCCAGCAGTCTTTGGGAAAGCCCTTGCAAGTGTGAGGCAATGGCCCTGTGAAAAGCCTCCACATATATGTCACATACATGGTATTCCTTTGGATAGCACTTTTTTACTGATGATTTGATTTTCACTAAGTCTTGACTCAGGTGTTTCTGGAGGAAATTTAAATGGAGATCAAGCCAAGAACTCTCTTCTTCTCTTGATGCCATGGGTACATTCAGGACTCTTTTTCTAGCGCTCTCATTGATAGCTTCCCTCCACTGTTCCCTCCACTTTCTGGGTGTGCCAAGCAAGTCTGATCCAGGACCAGTAGCATTGTCTGTGTTAGGATGAGCTGCTTCTTCACGGGCAATTAAAGTCACCAGGGAGGTCAGCATAGTATCCTCTACAGTGGGCTGTTCCAGTGTTCCCATCACAATTGACTGGATCATGTTTGTGATGGAGTTATAAAGCAAATCCACATCCTTGGATTTCCGTACAAACTCCTGGAGGTTATCTTTGTATTTCTCAGCATCCCGTTCAGCAATAGTCTCATCTTCCAAGTACTTGATGCTTGCAAATGCTTCCAAAAGTTGTCTTTTCTGAATAAGTTCATTGATTTCCATTACTGCAGAAAGAAAGGGGAAAGCAGGTGGGACAAAGCAGGCACAAACAGGTTGCTAACAGGACCAGATGCCCACAGGGAGGTTTGTAGGTCTGCTCGGAGTAGCCAGGGCCCAACAGTGTCCCTGAAACTGAACCCCTGATCTCTCCATCTCCTATTTGACAGAAGAGAGGGAAGCACTGGAAATACAATCACTGCAAATTGAGCCATATCTCCAAACTGCTGGTTCCAGAGGTAGGAAATATAAAAAAACCTCATTATACCCCTGCAGGAAAACCTCAAGCAATGGCTAATGAGGCTGCACAGAGGGACACATGAAACTGCCTCTGACTCTGGCCATTTCTTAGTGTGGAGCTGAAGTAGGACTGGCAGTGGGGACAGTTTGAGATAAACCCTAGCAGCAGGATTTCTTTTAGCACAGATGCCCTTGTTTCTCAGCATAGCAGTGTGCTCAGCACAGCTCTGCTGCTGAATTGGCCCAGATGGTGCAGCCCAGCTCTGACATCTCTGGCTGAGAGGTCATTGCAATGTATTGCCCAAGAAGGCAGGGAGAGTGCCCAGAAGTCTGGCTGAAGGGAACATGGCAGGACAGAAAGCTTCAGACCTTTTGAGCTCCCAGGTCAGACATCTCACTAGATGGTCATATCTGGACCAGCATTACAGAGTTACCAAGGCCCTCAAGGAGGGGGATACTGTCTTGGGAATATTCCTACTTCAGATGAAACCTTGGGTAAACCCTGGGTTCTTCTCCTGTCTTGATTGTGTGCATCATTCTTTCCAGAAAGAGTGGTGAGGCACTGGAACAGCCTTCCCAGGGAGGTGGTTGAGTCACCATCCCTGGAGGTGTTTAAGAAAGGTGCAGATGTGGTGCTCCAGGACATGCTCTAGTGAGGGCAGGGGTTGTGTGGTTTGTTTTTTGTTGGGTTTTTTGTTGTTTGTTTGTTGGGTTTTTTTGGTTGGACTCGGTGACCTGAGAGGTCATTTCCAGCCATGAATGTTCTGTGATTCTGTGATCAATTTTACCTAGGACACATCCCCAAACAATATCACAACCAAACTGGCTCGTGTATTTCTAAGGACTGAGCAAAATGCTAATGCAAATTGCAGAGGTTATCACTGGTGATTTGCATTATGAGGACTCCTTAAGATGTAGAGATTGAGGTAGCAAGTCAGATACTGGCACATGTGTGGCTGGCCAACCTTTCCAGCCTGTGCCTACAACAGCAAATGGCCTCTGAAAGATGCCACATACTTTTTCCAGACATTTAGGAGTTGTTCTGTGAATGCTTATGGTCCTCAGCCTCCTCTTAAACAAAACGAGAGACTTCCCAAAATCCCAGACTGGTTGGGATTGGAAGGGACCTCTGGAGATCATCTAGTCCAACCCCCCTGCTCCAGTAGGGTCACTCACAGCAGCTGGGCCAGGATCTCCTCCAGGTGCCTTTGGAATCTCTTCAGAGAAGAAGACTCCACAACCTCTCTGGACAACCTGGGGCAGGGCTCTGCCAACCTTGTAGCAAACAACTTTCTCCTCCTGTTCAGATGGAAGGACCAGAAGCCACAGCTTCTCAGCTCTGCAGTTTTTGTAAACTGCAATAACCCTTTGGCTGGGAGTGTGGTGAGTCTCTGAGATGGTGATCCCAGGGCACCAGCAGCAGGAAAAACCAAAGTGGAGAAACACCAAAGTACACCAGGTATGTGAAATTCACCCAACTAGGGTTGTTCAGGGGTGGGTGACATGGCTGTTCACTGTCTGTATATAAAACTACAGTTAGATGCCAAGTGTTGCCTCTCACCAGTAAAGTTTGTTTTTCAAATGGTGAGTAGTGCTGGCCCTGTATCATTTGTGAAGGCATGTGCATTGAAGGAGGATCCAAACCTGGGGGTGCTTTCTCCTGCTGCTCAGGTCTCACCTGGGTTTTCCCTACCTCCTTCCCTTTTGACATGCACTGACAGTACTGGCTGGT
>VWZO01009989.1:0-13635 GCA_013396975.1 Bucco capensis
TCTGTTTCCTAACATAGAGGGCAACACCCCTGCCCCTCCTTCCCGTCCTATCCCTTCTGAATAACCTATAGCCCTCCATTGCTGTGTTCCAGTCATGGGATTCATCCCACCATGTTTCTGTAATAGCAATCAGATCAAGGGCTGTGAGCCTCCTTGGATAGAAAAAGCTGTAATAAATACTCCTTTAATAAATATTACAGCAACAAAAAATGCTGTAATAAATATTGCTATTCCTGAGAAGGTTCCAGGAGGAAGTCTGTCTTCCATATATTTATGTGATACAAGGTTACACTTCATCTGTCATTGGAACCAGAATTACTCACCCACTGGAGTGCTTCTGAGCGTATGTTTGGCTCTTTGGAATAAGCAGCTTGCTTTTTTATGTTGGTTTAAAGCATCTTTAATGGCCACCACTCATTAGACTCCAATTTGTGTTCTTCCCTTACAGACTGGCTGGGCTTCCAGTATGTGCTGCTGCAAACTGTTTAGTTTGGAAGTGTGAAAATGGAAGCAAAAGTCATAGAAAGCCAAAGGGGTGACAGGTGCATTTTTGCAGAAATTTACAAGGTTTTCCAAATTGTAGGGTTGTTGGGTTTGGGGTTTTTTTTTGAGTTGGACTCAAGCCTGTTGAAAGTTCTCTTGTGAAATGGGATATTTGAGAAATGCCCTTTTCCAGTTGAAAGGTCAAGTTTGTGACTTGAGCTGTTTCTGTTGGTCCCTCTGGAATTAGCCAGAGAATGGACAAAACCTCAGTCTGTCGAAAGTATCATTGAGTTTGAAATGTTTCCATTTCAATGAAATGGTAATTTATGAAGAAAAAGCATTTTCCAGTATCTTATGATCAGCTCCACAGAAGGTGTGGTTATGGGTTTCTTTTCCAAATAAATTCCTTCTGTGACTTGCTAAAGGATTAAGATGTTTTCTGCCAACACTCCTTTTGTTTTTGTGGTCTCTTTTATCTTATGCATGGCTCTCTATTTGGTAGGCAAGTCAGTTATTTAATGGGATGTTTGAGGATGTAATCTTGAACTACATAACCCAGGCCTCACTGAAAAGAAGGGAGAATGTGCACTGCCACTCTGTGGCCCCCTCAGCCCTTGTTTGGTAAGAATCAATTGACTGTATCTATTGGAATAGGATTTTGCTATTTGTTTTTTAAACAAGACCCTGAAGAGATGTTCTTTCATAGCATTTGAATTCAGTGCTGAACTAAGAGATAACCTGACCCTCCTTGTGCACATCTCAACCTCAGTATTTTATTGACCTAAGAGTGTTCAAGTCACCACATTGTTTCTTGCTCTAGCAACTGAAGTATAAAGCTAGCAAAACAAAGTCTTACCCTCAGGCAACACTGTCATACACTAGCTGCCTCCAGAAGTGGAAGTTCTTGATGCTGTGCAGACTCCAATGAGAAGTGGATGCACTCTTGTTTTGTATTTGCAGAATACATCTTGGCTGAAGCATATGTATATGTATATATACATGCATATACATATACTCCTTCATGATGCAGATTACAGCTCTGCATATTACTTGTATTAGTGAAGAATTTCACATAGGTGACTAGCTATGCAATTCCAAAACTGGTTGTTTTGCCAGTGCTGTGTATAGATGGAAGGATGAACACACTCATGGACCTATCAAAATCAGTGGAAGGATTCCCTCAGGTTCACTGGGCAAATCATCAGACATTAGGCACCTGGATTTTAAAACTGAACCTCAGCAGTTTCATATTAACTTGTCAAATTACAGAACCTGCACTGAAGGAATCTAGAAGTCGTAGGTAAAACCGTGTGTTATGACAGCTTTGTCTGATTTGCTTTTCACCAGCACAAGATGACACAGAACATAGGTTAGTGCAGTAACAGTGCAGAAAGTCAGTGTCTGCTGAAGGAAGGAGCAATAATACCAAATTTCGATCAGAAAGTAAAGTTCAAAACTTTCTGAGTACATCTCATGAACACAGTAGTGTTTTATCAAATAAAAACAATCGAGGTTTTCACTGATCACAGGCTTTTGCAAACCCATGGAGAAAAGCTGAAAGCCCATGGTCTGATGTGGGAAGCAAAACTGTTGCATAAATTTGCCCAGGCTCACGCCTCAGTACTTACCTTCCTTTGATCACACAAGAGGGATTTGTTTGCAGAGAGGCCTCATGTTTCATGGCATGCCCATTGTGGTTTTATGCCCCTGAAGTGCATCTTAACAAAACAGTCCTGATGAGGAAAAACAATATCCTTTCATTTGGAGCTTAATTACATGCTCTGATAATAATCTGGTTTTCCTTTCCACTTCATTCAGAGCAGATGAAGAATTTGTTTTATCTTAGTTTATCTCTCACTGAACAAACACTTCTTCTGCAAATATTTTTGACATGCCCTTCACCCAAGACAGGCTAACCTAAATAGCCAAGCTGCTCAGATGGAGCTCATTTTCTGCTCTACTGAAAACAACCCATGAAAAATGAGCAAATGCTATGGTTTAGCATGTCTAGTGCTAGGAATGCACTTCTTGAGCTTTCAGGCAAGACCTTGTGTGGATAAAGCTGTATGTAGCCACGTGGATATTCCCAGCTCCCAGGACACAAGTGTGGAGCTGTGACGATCCCTCTGCAGGTGTGTGTGATGCCTACTGGTTCCTTGGTCATACCTCAGAGTTGTCCTAGTGCACTGTTTTTTTTTGTCAACTACCAAAGGAGTTATTTCTAGGGAGAAGAAAATGACAAAACATTGGGAGAAAAGAATGACAAAACATTGGGAAAAAATGGATATGAGTATGTTAATTTCCATTTTCTTTGAAAGTCATACCAAGTTTCACACTGTGATCATAGTAATATCATAAATTATAGTGTAGCTTGTTATGGTTTGGATGAAATAACGAGACTTGTGGATTGGAAAAGGCTGAACAAGTTTAACTATTTTAATAGAAAACAATGGCAGAGGCAAATATATATATATATAAGCATNGAACGTACTGCCAGCTTTCAGATGAATACAGTCCCTTTTAAAGGAACACTGGCTAGGAGCAATACCCTCTTAGCAGAATTAATTCTGCTCCAGCCCAAACCAGGACAAGCTTAATGTTATTCCAAGGTAATTTGCTGCACTCTAAAAGGTTCGTAATTCTGTTTGGAATTTTGTCTTTCAGTGAATCCAGGAAGCAAAATTCTGATTTCTAATTTACATTTACTTCTCTTTATTTTTACCTACAGACAGCTGTTCCTCTATTGAGTGCAGCATTTGTGAGGCTCATGGAAAACTTTATTGTAGCTCTTCCAGGATCAGATTTGCAGTTTCTTTCAAGGGAAAAGCCCACACTTAATCAGAAGATAGTACAACTTGCAGTAGGAGCATCATCTCAGGAATGAGGGAATGTTTTCCTTTGTTGAGGGTGAATGAGGATGAAGGAATGGTTTCTTGGTTTCCATCTGGTTAGTTGCTCTCAGAGCTTCATAAATCTCTCCCAAAATGAAGTCAGTCCTGTTTGATAGCTGTGGGCAGTCCTGTTCCTTTTGAACACATGGTGATTGAACCCATATGGATCCTAATAGAGCCATCAAGTGATGAGTGGTAACAAACCTCAGTAGTCTCCATCTCAGACAGGGATACAGATTCTCAATTCTGTTTTCTAACAGGCCACTGATGATCAGTCAAGGATACTGTACAAGCCAGTCTTGTCACTTTTTAAATGCTGGTTTTGTTTGGTAAGAATCAATTGTGACTGTATCTATTGGGATAGGATTTTGCTGTTTGTTTTTTAAACAAGACCCTGAAGAGATGTTCTTTCATAGCATTTGAATTCAGTGCTGAACTAAGAGATAACCTGACCCTCCTGGTGCACATCTGAACCTCAGTATTTTATTGACCTAAGAGTGTTCAAGTCACCACATTGTTTCTTGCTCTAGCAACTGAAGTATAAAGCTAGCAAAACAAAGTCTTACCCTCAGGCAACACTGTCATACACTAGCTGCCTCCAGAAGTGGAAGTTCTTGATGCTGTGCAGACTCCAATGAGAAGTGGATGCACCATAGTTTTGTATTTGCAGAATACATCTTGGCTGAAGCATATGTGTATGTAAATATACATGCATATACATATACTCCTTCATGATGCAGCTACACAAACTTTTTCTGTACTATGTCCTGTAGTTACAATATCTGGTAAGGCTTGAGGTGCTTCACAGGTCACCAGGTAAATCATCTTGCTGGTTTTGCATGAGCTATAGAGGAAATGCATTGATGTGGGTATATGTTGCTTATGTTTAACATTTAGTCATAACTTGGTCCTGATGTATAACACCTGCTACTGCAAAATAAATTTCCTGAAGTAACAAACCTGTACTGTTTCTAACATTTAATCTCTGATTAGCTTCCTTTTAGTGACCTCTGAAAGTGATTGCTTGGCACTGGTGTTTCTCCTTCATCAGTGCTCAGATGAGTGTGCTTTTTAAATTGCATATTGCACCCCAGCAGCTCAGGAATGGGGCAAGTACTTGAAACAGTCTAATAATAGGAGATGTGTTTCTGAAGGCATAATTTCAATGGTAAATACATGGTTTGGGTGATGACTTTTTTACTCATGTCATTCCTGGACACGGTCTGTTAGAAAGTGCTACTGATGCATCCTCAAATTTCAGGGCCAGATCTATGGTCAACAATCACCTCTTTTAACAAACAGGGCAAACAGAGGGATTTTTCTTTCACATCAGGCTGATGCATGCAACTTCCAGCTAAGTGCCTGGTACCCTTTATCTTTTGTGTTTCTTTCTGCCACAAGTAACTGGTTTTTGTTTATGTTCCAACCTTACACACACATGCAGGGATAACTTTGTCCCAGGGGCACAGTACCATTGATGTCAAGGACACTGCTTGTACTTTTAAAAGCTGTATGTCTGCAAGAGTGAAAGATTAGATTAAAGCTTCTGAAGATGCTGTGCCTCATCTTGCTTTCATGTGACAGTTCTATAAACCATGATAGCTCCATTCAGACCAAAAGCTGCTCCCTGGAGTAAATTGTGTGAAAACAGAGGCAACTCTTTCCCCATTGATTCTTCAGTTGTGTTTTTTAAAGGGTTGTGAACATCTGGGTACAATTGAAATGACTGATAATAATAAAAAGCACCAGATCTCTGTAGGGTGATAAGATAAGGGGTATTTTTATGTTGCTGTTGTGCCCTGCTCTGTCTTTTTTTACTTAAAAATTTGAATTCATAGGTAGCTGGGAGTGATCTCTCATGTAGTTATGGGGAATTTATGTGGGGAAACTGACACAAGCTACCTCATTGGCCCTGGGCTCACTGCAGGAAACACTTTTATCCTGTAGGACATTCAGTCCTTCCCATGGGGAAACACTAGCACGTTGTTACTCAGTCTTCCTAGGGAGCAATATTGGTATGAGATTGCTCTCAAACGGTGTTCTGCTGACACAGAACCTTGGTTTACCACTCTTCAAATTCTCCATTAGGTTTTTCCCATCATAGAATGATCAGGTTGGAAAAGACCCTTGGGATCATTGAGTCTAACCATTAACCCTGCTCTACAAAGTTCACCCCTAAACCATATCCCCCAACACCAAATCCAAACAGCCCTCAAACACGTCCAGGGATGGTGACTCAGCCACCTCCCTGGATCATTTCATGTAATCCTCTCCTGAGAGAACACTGGAAAGTTTCCACTTATGAAATACAAAAGATCATGAATGAAATGATCTGATGGACTTGGAGCTAGTGTACCACAGCTGCCTTAGTGCATGTCAGATAGGTTGTGATCATCAACTGCAGGATGTTTCTTTGTGGCTTTGCTAGCACAGGCTTCAGTGTGAGAGGGAGAAGGCAGCAGCTCAGCTGATGTAGAATAAGCTATGAGTGTTTGTCTGAGTCCTTAGTTTGCATTGGCTGTGAATTTTGCAGAGAGAATTTACCTTGAATGCACATGTGATGGCAAGATAGTATAGCCAAGCAGTGTAAAATTCAATAGCTTTGCTCCCTGTGGGGTTGTTTAACATTTTTATTTGGTTTGTTTATGGGGCTGCTACCTCTCCGTTTTGTACTGAGACATCACATGAATTCCCAGGAGATTAGCCGAGGGTTTCAGCTTTTCGCTGGCCCTTGAGGTTTAAGTATTTGCAAAACTCCTCCCAAAGTTCAAGTGACCCTGGAGCCTGTGGTAAAAACCCAACAGGAGAAAGGTTTTCAGAGTTCATACAAAGAGTTTGTGGAGACAAAATTAATATTCAATTATCACAGTAACTGTGAAGAACGTTACAGTGCTTTTTGGTGAAGGTAGAGATCTGTTCTGATCTGTCACAGGACCAATGTGGTTGACTCATTTGCATGTTTTACTGATTTAAAAGCTAAATGGGGGACTCTAATCTGATAGAGGACAGATTGGACTTCAGTTGCTGGAAGCAATAGTGGTGTTTTATCCATGTAGGTGCCAATCTACTGTAAGGAAATAAAGTCTCCTAATATAAAAGGGAAAGTTGCTGAGCCAGGCTAACAGGGTAAGTGTTGACCCCATCACATTCCTTGCCCTGTGTATGATCTGTGCAGGCTGAGAGGAAGTGCTAAATGCTTTTTCAGTTTCTTAAACAATTCTCTGTAGTGCAGGAAATAGAGAAATATGTCCCTGTGTACCTTTTGGAATGCAGATTATGTCTCCCCTGACCCATATTATTAAAAACACCAGCAACTTGGGGAGTGGGGGAATGAAAATTGCAGATCTTTTCAGTTTGCCTTTCCCAGCTGGTCTTTCTTCCTTTGCTGACCATAGTGCAATGATGTGATGCAGGCATTAACAGAGTCTTAAAGCATTCAGAAAAGATAGACACTTGTTTTATCCCAGAATTTAGTTCCCTTTTCTTAATCAGTTAAGATCAAAATATTAAATATTTCTATTTCCATTTGATGTGTGGTACCACTGCAAGTGTGGCTCATGTGAATGAAAGCTGAAGGTATTTGATATTTCTGAATGTCAAACTTCACTCCCTGTCCATGCAAACATTAATAGCTTGACAACCTTCATGTGCCTGTATGTATGTGTGTACAAGTGTGGTTGCCTATATATATAAAGTATGTCTATAGTCTACCTAGAACTTCTACTCAGTTCCTTGTTTGGATGTAGTACCTCATGCAATGAGATGGTGATGTTCTGTCCAATTAAGTAATTACAGCTTGATATTTTTTCACATTTTCTTACCTTTTTGAGTCTTTTTGGTATTAGCCTCTCCTTAATGTGAGCAAGGTTACAAGGGCCATGGTGAGGATGTAGCAAAACATAAACTGAAAACCATTGCTAGGCTATATTTCTTAAATTGTTTCACCTACCTCATCAAGATGAAGAGGTGACTTGAATTTGTTTTCTTGTTTCTGATGAGTAATGCTAGTTCTTCAGTTGCCATATTTTGAGTTGGCAGCTCAGTTGCTTTGTGTATGGCAGGTGCTGGAGGAGGATGGCACCAGGTTGGCAGCAGAGCTGCTCCAGCACTGCAGCAGGCTCCCCTTGCCCTGTGACATTACTCTTACCAGCAGCAAACAGTGAACTGGGAGGTTCCTAATCCTCTTCTCACTGCAAGTGAACCTGATTCATTCCAGATGTACACAGATTTAATGACTCGGAGAGCTGCTCTCTTAAACTGGGACTTACAGCACAACCTCCTCTAGCCTTTCAGAGGAAGAACTGAACTCAGCAGCCTAAAATCAGTGAGTTTTTTCAGAGTTTATTAGTGTGTGAATCTTGTGTAGGAGCAACTACAGTGTGCTTTTAGAAAATGGATTTTCTTTCTCTGCTGAGGAAGATGTTGTTACAAACATCATTTTGGTATGATGCACTTTTAACAGAGATGACCCCGGTAACTCTAGGCCAGTCAGCCTCACCTCCATCCCTGGAAAGGTGATGGAACAGTTTGTACTTGCCACCATCTCCAAGCATTTGGAGGAAAGGAGGCTTATCACGAGTAGTTAACATGGATTCCGCAAGGGGAAGTCCTGCTTGACTAATCTGATAGCCTTTTATGATGGCATAACTAGATGGATAGATGAGGAGAAAGCAGTGGATGTGGGTTTTTTCGACTTTAGCAAAGCTTTTGATACTGTCTCCCATGGTATCCTCATAGCCAAACTTGAGAAGTGTGGATTGGGAGACTGTGAAGTGAGATGGATTGAGAACTGGCTGAAGGACAGAGCCCAGAGATTTGTGGTTGGTGGAGCAGAATCTAACCGGAGGCCTGTGACTAGTGGTGTGCCCCAGGGNCTTAGAAATATGTGAAGGGTGAGTGTCAGGAGGAGAGAGCCAGGCTCTGCTCAATGGCATCCAATGGTAGGACAAGAGGGAATGGGAGCAAGTTGGACCACAGGAGGTTTAGTATTAACACTAGGAGGAACTTCTTTGCAGTGAGGGTGCAGCGCACTGGAGCAGGCTGCCCAGGAGGCTGCGGAGTCTCCTTGTCTGGAGAAATTCCAGAGCTGCCTGGACACATTGCTGTGTGACCTGGTCTAGGTGATCCTGCTCTGGCAGGGGGGTTGGACTAGATGATCTTTCTAGATCCCTTCCAACCCCTGACATACTGTGATACTGTAACAGACGAATGACAGCTTTAGAAAGGAGTAACACAAGCCAGTTGTGTTTATTTTGGCAGTATTTTTGTGGGTTTAGTTTTAAATAGGATTTCATTTTGAGTGTGTTTTATTATTATGTAGGAAGGAGAGTATTCTATTGTCTTCACTTCATGTTAAAGCTCAAAAGTGCTGCTACCATAAATTCAGAGGATTCTGTAGCATGCATTGTGTTTATCAACCCTGCATAAGATAAATATCTTGTAATGCTCCTTTGCTTGTTGAAGTGATACCTCCAGATTTTTCTAATGGGTTTGAATGGTGCTGAGTAACTTTTGAAGTGCTTACCAGAAGTGAGATCGTCAAGTTCATGAGAAAGATGAGATCTATATAGATTCATTGAGATATATATATAGATTCATTGAGATATATATATAGATTCATTGATACACATACATATAGATTCATTGATACACATACATATAGATTCATTGATACACATACATATAGATTCATTGATACACATACATATAGATTCATTGATACACATACATATAGATTCATTGATACACATACATATAGATTCATTGATACACATACATATAGATTCATTGATACACATACATATAGATTCATTGATACACATACATATAGATTCATTGATACACATACATATATATAGATTCATTGATATATAGCTGTTACTTTATTCAACAGTTCTTCCTTACAATGAGTTTGAATTACTGAGAGGCAAACTGAGGTAGTTCTGTATTTGAAAGTGAACATAATACCTTGCACTTGTTGCATTTCCCTGTCCCAGTTACTTTATAGTTTTCAACTATTTTATTCTCACTAAAACCCAATTAACAATAAGCCGCATTAGTTCCCCATGAGGATCATAGGGTGGTTTCCTTACAGTCACAACAGTGTCAGAACCAGGACTCCAGCAGCTGTTCATTACCAGGATGACTCCCTGCACTGTGCACAGCATATTCCTGCATTACCAACTGCTGAGCTTTTAAGCAGTTGGGTTGCGACACTTGTGTAGAAGGCAGAAAGAAGGACCAGAGTGTGCAAGTTGCCCAGATTTAAATCAGTGTAACTCTTTCTGCCTACAGTGTGGATGACAGAACTGCCTACCTGGCGCTGGGAGCGGTGAGGAACATCTCGCTTAACATTTCCATCTCCAACGTTGGGGATGATGCCTACGACACCAATGTTTTCTTCAATTTTTCGGGGGAGCTCTTCTTCATCAAAATGTGGCAAAAGGTAAGAAAGGCTAATCTTACTGTCAGCAAGCAAGTCTCTTAACTTTAAGCCAATTTAATTGCAAGATGTAGGAACAAGGGGTGGCCTGATCCATGCTGCTGAGTCATTTGGAAGTTATTTCTGGTTGAATTGGGCTTGAGTTTTGTCCAGGCTCTTTATTGACTTTTTTTTTCTTTTGTGGGTTTGATCTGTGTTAGTGACACCCTTTGTGTGTGTGTAGAAGACATGGCATTGTTATTAGGGTGCACTAATGAAAAAGAAAGACCATTTGGTTGAAGTAGGTTTAGTATTAACACAAGGAGAAACTTCTTTACTGTAAGGATGACAGAGCACTGGAACAGGCTGCCCAGGAGGCTGTGGAATCTCTTTCTCTGGAGACATTCCAGAGCTGCCTGGACACATTCCTGTGTGACCTTGTCTAGGTGATCCTGCTCTGGCAGGGGGTTGGACTAGATGATATTTCTAGGTCCCTTCCAACCACTAATATTCTGTGATTCTGTGAAGTAGTAAGATACTAAGTGGTAGAGGGAGACAGGTATGGAGACCAGTTAGGGTACCAAGCGGGTGATACAAAGGGTGTCTGTAGTTTGGCTGGTGCCACACTGCACTGAGCAGTCCTGATCATCTCCTGACCTGGGCTTCTAGGTTTTCTCCTCAAAACCAAGCTACATGTTCTTTGCTTGCATCCTGGTGCATGTTTGGGTTGTGGCAAGAGCACATCACTGGTTCCAAGAGCTCAAAAGTGCTTTTAATTTCACCTGCATTGACTCAGGTGAATATTTAGAGTTTTAGTCTCTTTATATTTAGATTGAAATACTCAGATGTTTTCACTAGTATGAGTTCATTTGGAGATAAAGTTATTGAAATACAAACACTGAATCGAGCTTTTTGCAAACTGATAGCACAGAAGCTGTCTGAGTATGAGTAAGGTGAAAATCATGGTGCAAAATGGAGCTCTATAGTCATAACATTCTGGTTTTCCCTGCTTGCCAGTCCTTTGTCTCCCTACTGGACCTGTACTCTACTCTGTAAGCCATAAAAGCGATATTAAAACCAATAGTGCAACTGTTGCAAAGTATCAACTGAACCAATGACATTTTGCCATTATTTGTCATGAGTTATGCTAAGATTTTGGTTATTGTCAACCTCTTAGATGAACACAGTACATAATGGACCAAAATAAGATCATTTCTTATGCATGTTGATTTTCAGTGTTCAGTTTTGATTATTGTATTTAATACAGTTGCAAGACACAGAAAGTTCTTTGTATTAGAGACTTCATTTTCAGCTATTAAGTGGTGCAACTGTGCAGTTTACCAAGAGGAAAAACGGGATAAAATAGAAGTGCCTGATGCCAATACACAACTTCTCCTTAATGGAAGTTTTATGTGAGGAATTTCAGGGTCTGGCCCAGCTCCCATTGAAGTCAGTGGGAAGGTTTCCATTCCTTTGCACTGGAAAAGCAGCAGAGCTTGATGCATGTTCTTTTAAAAGGTTATTGTGGGTTTTTTTCGTTCTGTGCTTACATGTTGAATAGTTTACACACATGGATTAACTGAAACACCAATCGCCTTCGTTGTTCTTCTTGGCCAGCACTGTGAGGGAACAAGCTGAGGATGAAGTGCTGTTTCCCTGGATATTTTACCTTGAGCCTGGGTCTACAGCAGGCTTGAAACATCTGTCCTGAGTGCTGCCTAGAAGGAGCAATTTCTGGAGGCAGATGATGTTGTAGGCTTATCTCACTACTCAGTAGTGTGTCTTCTGCTAATAGAAGCTAGCATTTCTTTTTAAAATAAATAAATCCAGCAAGGTATCATATAGGCTTCCTTCTCTCTCATCTACTGCAAACAAGATCAGGATCAGCCTGCTATTATTCCTGTTATTCTACTGTTCTTATGATTGATTTAATAAGGTTTGGGTTTTTTTTTTCTGGTAATTATTTTAGTCACAGGATTGTGTTGGGCTATTTTACATCCTCTCAGTCACCTTTTGCTTTAGGACTAACAACTATATTGTTGGCTTCACCATTTTTCCAGTTGGGAAACTGGATTACAGCCTCATAGCCTTAGTTACAGAGTTATGTTTTTCCCTAAGGTCTTTTTTTTTTTTTTGGTAAAATATCACAGTCTCCATATTTCATAACCTGTTCCCATCCCTTGACATCTCTGCATAGTATGTACTCTGCACATACTTTAAATAGATTATGTTCCTGGTTGAACATTGCCCAGGCAAAAAGCCAGAAGGTAAAGCCAGAATAAAAGTGATGTCTCCTAAAGTTTCTCTTAGTGGAGCAATTTCAGAATCAAAAGAGCTTCTTGTTGTAGGAAACTTTCAGCAGCAGCTGCCTTTTAATGAATAATGCTGAAGTGGGGGAGAATGGCTGCTTCTGTGTGCTTGACTGATCCTTTTCCTGCAAGGTGACTCTGAGAATGCTGATGGCATGTTGTGGGCTTTCCTGACCTGTCTCTGGAGTCCTTGCAAGATGCTGTGAGTCACCTGTGTGTTTTCCTTGTGTCCCCACTGGGGACATTTTTAGCAGATTCAGTGCACTTTTGTTTCTTTTGATGGATTGTTTACAACAAGATGTGTCAGTGCAAAAGCTTAATGCTGTTTTGTTGGTGTTTTGGGTTTTTTTTTTTCCAAATGAGTTATGGAGACAGAATACTACATCTTGTGTATGAAGAAAATAAAAGAGGTGGCCTAGCTCAGGGACAATGAGTCTGAGTGGTACTAGCCCCTCTGTCCTTTTTGGAGACTGAGATTTCATGAGATGCAGTGGATAGATACACTACCTAGAGGACAATCAGCCACAGGAATAATCTCCCCAGGGAAGTGGTCATTCCCCAACACTGGATACTTCTGAAATTCAGCTGGACAGGGTGCTGGGCTGTCTTATCTAGACCATGCTTCTGCCAAGAAAGGTTGGACCAGATGAGCCTTGAGGTTCCTTCCATCTGCTACTCTATGATTCTGATACCTGGCAAGACTTTGCTGCATCTCTGTGAGTTGCAAAAATATTTGCCAACTGACATTTAGGAGACACTACCTCTTCCACTGTCTGATTTTCCTGTTGTGCTGCAGCCAGTCCTCCCCATCTCTATGGACAAAGCCCAGCATTTTCTTTCCATAGCTCCTGACAGACAGTCCTTTCTCTCCAAAGGCACAGTATGTGACATGGGCTGACGACTTCTTTCTGCCTGTGTTCCCTCTAGTGCTTTTAACTCTATCCACTACTGCCCTCTGAAGGGGCTGTCTTCACCAAGGTGTCACTGTCCTGTACTCAGAGCATCCCTTCATAGAATCACAGCATGTTAGGGGTTGGAAGGGACCTCTGGAGATCATCTAGTCCAACCCCCCTGCAAGAGGAGGAGAACCTAGAGCAGGTTGCACAGCATGATGTCCAGTCAGGTTTGGAATATCTCCAGAGATGGAGACTCAACTACCTATATGGGCAGCCTGGGCCAGTGCTCTACCACCCTCAAGCAAAACAGTGCCTCCTCATTTTAAGATGGAACTTCCTGTGTGCTAGTTTTTTTCCCATTGCCTCTAGTTCTGTCACTGGGTACCACAGAAAAAAGCCTGGTCCCATCCTCCTGATCCCCACCCTTTTAAGTATTGATAAGATCTCCCCTCAGTCTTCTCTTCTCCAGGCTAACCAGCCCCAGCTCCCTCAGCCTCTCACCTATTTTAAAGACAGGAGAACTTTTTTCTGGGAAAACAGGCATGTAACTACAAAATAAGCAAATCTGTTAACTGGTGAAATTCCTGAAGACTTAGGATCAGGAATAGTGTGGTGAGCAGGAGAAGGGAGGTTAT
>VWZO01009989.1:13805-49631 GCA_013396975.1 Bucco capensis
GTTGGTTGGTTGGTTTTTTTTCAGTTGGACTCAGTGGTCTGAGAGGTCATTTCCAGCCATGAATGTTCTGTGATTCTGTGATACAACTGTGGCTTTCATCTCCAGTAGCTTAATGTACATATTTTTCTTTTTTTAAAGATTTATATTTACTGCCTTACAGTTATGTCAATTACTCTGTCTCTTATTGGGCATGACAACACTTTTGTTATGAACCTTACTTTTCAACTCCTAGATTTCGGGAGGTTAAACTGTCTGAGATGAGATTTTAGAAGCCAATTACAACTCCCATTGCTTATTTAAAAAAGAAAAAAAACTTATTTAGCTAAAATGCCAAAGTCCTTTCAGGGCTGTGTGTTTCTGAGAGCTTTGTGAAGGTTGGACGTTGATACAACTCCTGTGCAAAGTTTCAAGCTCTCACTCAGTGAGAGCAGGTTGTTTTACAGCTGCATGGAAGTACTGCACTGCAGTGCATTTCAAATTGTGTCTGCTAAGAAAAGTGTTCCTTTTGAAATGCAGAAAGATTTAATCATTCTCTCTTTAAAAATATAAAGAGAGAGGGAGAAGGATACTTCACCTGTCCATTAGGTTTTTTCTTCTTTTTTTCTTTACTCTATTAACAAATCTTGGTCCTCTCTTCTGTCTAGAGTAGATTATTTAATATATATATAATCTTAAAGTTTATTGCCCTATAATCTGAATTCATCCTCAGAAAGTATCCTATTTCAGAGTCAAAAATCCACTTAATGGAGGTGATGCTACTTTCCTGTAGAAGAATGCAGAATGCTGCTGTGTGCTGAGCCTGGGGGGAAAAAATTGCTATTGCTACTAATTTTTACACTATTTTGCATCTATTGGAAATGCCTCCTGGCTTGTGACTTTTTGCTGCAAATATTTGTCAGCAATAGGCACTTTGCTTACCTTTTGTTAGCTGCTGTTCAGCACAGAGGAGTATTTTCAGTCCAGTGGCAGAAAGAGCACTGTAAGCTTGCTGGCAATGGCAGTTCATGTGGTGTAGGGTAGAGCCATATCTTTATTAAGTCTGATAGCATGAGATTTTATACCAATAGTAATAAAAAATAGCATATATAACACAATAGTAAATCCAACAACTGTAACTCAATATGTATAACATTCATCTCTTGCAGTTCTGCAAGGTCTGGCAGGAATCTATCAGCTAACCCCATTACAGTGCTGGTTACAGAAGGAGTAAGTCAAGAAATCCCATTGCTGACCATCATTTCCAGCCATAAATTGTTCCTATATTTCAGACAGGCTCCCAGCATCCAAAGCCAGCTGTGTGTGACATCCCTGCTGCTTCTCACAGCAGCTTTCACAACCAACAGCTGAGTGAAGTTAGCAGGGCCAGGCCAGGGCAGGCTGAACACTGAGGCTGTGATTTCCTCAGGCACAGTAATTTCCCCCGATTACTTTGTGAGCATGTACCTGAAACTTTGGCATTGAATGGGAATAGTGCTGATAACTGGAGTCCTGCTGCTTACAGGCTCTGAGGTTTTTCCTCTAATGAGGAATGCAGTACCACCTCTTTCTGGGTTAGCAGGGAGGTCATGCAGTTTGGATATGAACTCTTTCTTCCTCACTCCCAGAGTGCTTCCCAGTGCCTCTTGACTAGGGCTGCCCAGGAGAGCTGCAGCCTCAGGCAGAGTTTAATTTTTTCCAAATTGGAAATTCCCTTCACACCAGTTTCCCATACTGCTCATAGCCAAGGCAGGATGCTGATAGGGCACAAAAAACAGGGACACATACTCTCTTTTGGGTCCAGCTGTGCCATTGGAAGAAAATTTAGGTCCTAGGTATGTATTATGTCTTTTTTTCCAGCAGTTACAGCCTTTTTGGATTTGCTGGCAGACAAGTTAACATGACCAGGCTCAATTCACATACAGCTGGTTTGCAGAAACCTTTTACATTAGTGGTTTGATTTAATCCAGCTGATTTTTGCATGGAGTCAGTTGGACTTGCTCCTGTAGACCATTTTGCCAGAGGGTCCAAGGGAAGTGATGACAAGTAGCATGGAAGCTGTAACCCCTTATGCTGATACAAGTGTGTCTGGAAGATTGCCCAAGCCATAGATCACTTAGGTGAGGGGATTTGAACCCTTTTGCCAGGAGATCTTTTACAGCCAGGGCCTGGGAACATGAGCAGCCTGGCAGTAACCACAGCACATGCTGCCTGTCTGTGTTTGCAAATCTAATGCTTAGCTTTTGCTCTAGAGTGCAGCAAAACATTTTGCATCCCTGGAGTAAAATTGTCCATTTTCTTAATTGGGAAGAAAAAAATACCTGCAGTTCAAGCTATCTGACTTCATTGTTTAATTTTTTTTCTCTTAATGCTCAATGAAAATCTCAACTTTTATGCTTCACTAAGGATAAGTAAAGGAGCAGAACCATTTTCATGCTGGGGGCTGCTAGAGCCATCTAATATCCCCCTGCTCTTAGCAGGTGGCAATTGAAACCTAGACTTTTGATCCAAACTTTCCACTTGGGATTTATGTTTCACTCCCACATTCAGGGAATGGGCATCGGAAACTCAATTTAGTTGTGTAATCAGTACTGATCAGAGTCTTCTAAGTTCTTCTATACTCTCACTTCCATGGATATCTTAAAGAATTGTGATTGGATTTCTTCTAGGGAACTAGGTGAGGCAAGCTCCCTCCTCCTGGAGCAGCTGACAGTCAGTGAGCAGCCCTGGCTTCAGCTGGCAGCAGTCTGCATTCCTCTTAGCAGAACAGGCATGTTAACCCCTGCTCCAAAGGATGCCTTTACCCCCAAATCTGTTGGGGTTTTTCTTTCAGAGAAGGAGCTTCCTGTGGTGTTTCATCAAACCCAGAGGCATAGAGCAAGGCAGCGAGGAAGAGGGAGAAGCCTTTCAGCTGACTCTGCTGCAGGCTGTCTCAGTGGACCCCTTGCCCAGGCTGGCTGCAGGGGACACCCAGCCAGGCTCATTCCCAGCCTTTCTTTGGGAGGATGCCAGAAAACCTGCTCTTGGCTTCTGGCTCTAACCATCTGCAGGATGGAGAGTAATGCAGTGGTTTCCACTTAGCAAGGGGAAAAAGGAGGAGTGAGCTACAAAGGCTGCTCTATAAAGTAGAGCAGCACCTCTTAAAGTAAAGCCTTACAAGCAAACTGCTAAGCTTTTGTTTAAAAAAAAAAAATGGGAAATTTATATATATTAAAATCCCCTGTTTCAATCTCCCAGTGCAGTAAGTAATAGATTATACCTCTGCATTTCAGCAGTGTGCCTAGGTTATGTAGTATTTATCATGTCATCAGGTTGTTCTGTGAACAAGTCCTCGTGTGTCTCGAGTTTCTGAAAGACCAAAACCCCCAAACCTGTGTGTGTTTTGCAGAAGGCATTTCCTGGGATTTTTGGATGTGGCTTTGGTTGTTGGGGAGAGATTGTAGGTTGAGCTAAGGTTTATTAATTCCAGGAAAATATCCAGAGCCAAACTCATTGTTATTACCTTAATATTATCCTTTATACTTGAAAATCACCACCAGGAAAGAAAAGGGAGGAAAGGGTAAGGCTTGATTTTATTGATTGTGTTTCCTCCTCCAGCTTTAATTATTTTAAATTATTTGTGAGGTTTTCCATTTGTTTTTTCATTGAACTATGTGTAGTTGATGACAGTTGAATTTATTTCCCGAATTCATTATTAATTGAAGCATTTCATTATACCACTAAGAGCAAATGGCTGTGTTGCCATTGAATACACCAATACTGAGTATAACTGATACTTACACACAGAAGGTTGTCTTATTGTTTACGTAGGCATATATTATCCATACTTTGGGAAATACCACTAGGAGTTTTTTTTGTTCATTTATTTGATTTCAGCCACTTTCTTATTTTTTGCTTTTAATTATAAGGAGCATATTTCAAACGTGTGTTTTTGACTGGAAAGGCCTTGCAAACATAAGTGTAACCTGCACATGCTTAGCTCCTCAACTCTATCTATGATGGTAATAACCTGTGAGGTACAAAATACCTGCTGTAAAGTGGCTGTGGTTGGGTCTTTTGTAGTGTGTGTTACATATTTTGGCTCTAAGAAATAGGTTCTTTTGCTTGGCTGCAAGTACAGAGTTACCTTTTTATTTTGTCTTGTGCCTTGCTAATGAATGGGGCAGTGTATTTATGCATGGATGTGTGAGTGTGTGTATGGAAGCAAGCAGCTGAATTTGCTCCAAAAATGGCACAATATGAACATACCAAAAATAGGAATACTTCCGACAACACTGAATCAACTCAGGGATCCTGTATATCCCTAATCCTTCTCCAGCTTAGACAGAGCAGTCTATTCGTTGAATCAAAAATAAACTTTCAGTGGAATTGATGGGATAGTCAGAACATGTGAAAGCTGAATGATTGGTGTTTCCAGTTGTGTTGTCTCTTTCATTCAAGAGGAAGAAATGGTCTTAGCTTTATTATTACTATTTATTATTGCAATAGGAGCAACATACCTCTGAGGTCAAATTACATGTGAAGGTACCTGACATATTGTGATATCTTACAAGCTCTGATACGATCATGACATCCTTTCTCCCATTTCTCATCTGAACTGCCTGTGGAGGAGAAAATAAAACTGATTAGGTTATGGTCATGAGAGGAGCCAATGGGTTAATCCCAGTTTGTAACCAGTATACTTTTTTCTGACACAGCTGGAAAATAATATGGGCAGTAGAGCTTTTTTCTTTCTTGATTGCTTTCTTTTTTCCTCAGTGACTGTACATAGTTTTGAAATGCTGCATGCAAAGAAGAGCAAGAGCAAAGGGACCTGTTTATTGTTTTAGCCAGAGAGTTCCAAGCAAGGAACTCTTTCTCTTTCTAGTCCAAGAGATAATTACATTTTTCCACTATAGAAAGTACTTGCTGTGCAAAAGGCACTTGTGTTTCACTGCAAGTTATGAGCCTGATTTTTTTAGAGAGGATTACAAAGGGCAGGAGAAAACTGGATCACTGGAATGACTTTTGTTTGGTTTCATTAAACATGGTTTCAGACTTGGAAAGGTAGTAATTTATTGGTAATTATAGAGCTGAATTCCATTAAACTATTCACTAGGTAAGTCAATCTTGCAAAACTTTTTTCTATTCCAAGCTTGATGCTTCACCATTTTGCATTTTTATTAGTTTTTTTTTAATTGTGGAGTGACAGCAACTGCCCCATCCTACAAGCAGGCAGACTTTTTGCCCTCACTTTTCTTGGCTCTCTGAAAAGGGGAGGTGACACAGGGAACAAGGCTACTTTTGAGACAACTGATCATAATACAGTCTTAAATGAAGTTGTTTTGTTAAAAATACCTTGCCATTGCTTAGCATCCTTGAAAGGGAGGAAGGATAAAAGAGAAAGTCAAATTGCAAGAGGGGAAAACCAGGCAGGGATCCAAATGCAAGCAGGTTTACCTGCCACAACCTGCTCCAGATGAGTTTTCTTAGATACAGCAAGGAACAGAGGATTTTAGCTGAGTCCTTCCAGTGAAAAGAATGCTCTTCCTTTTTTGGTAGAAAATGAACTGACTTTGGGGATGGTATTGATCTTCCTCCAATGTTTCCTGAACCATTCTTCTGTGGAAGCAGACAAATCCCATCCCAAAGCCACCTCCAGCCCAAGGCAAATGTTAAAAGCAAGGAAGAGCTGGCAGTATGTTGTTGAGGGAAGCTCTCAAATCCTTGCACGCTTCTTCAAAGCCTCAGATAGCAAAACACCCAGAAAATGGCATGACAAGAGGCTCCCTTGAGGAGTTTCCAGTGCCTGCAGTTAAGGCAGTTGCTGGTCATCTTCTTGCAGCCTTTCAAGTCAAGTGGTTCCTCCCCAGTGGGACTGAGGAAGTGTTAAAGGCACATGGGGACGGGAGGAGAAAAAGGCAGCTTGAGCTTTCTCACCCTGGGAAAACATTTGTTTTCCATTGTGTTTGGGAGTTAGAGAGGCTTTCAGGAGCCCGAAGTTATCCTGACTGAACCAGCAGGCTCCTGTATTGAGAAAAGAGGTGTAAGTGCCAAGTCTGAGCTAACAGATCTTCCCTGGGTGATGGAGGTAGCTGCAGTGGCCAGAGTCCCAGCATGAGTTCCTGGAGCAGTGGTGTCAGCAATGATGTCACTTCTCAGATGCTCAGTGCTGCTGTGAGGGGTAGAGGTGGCTCCAGAAATGCAAACTTGTCATTAAGAGCCAGATTAAAAAAAAAAACCACATATTTGCTCTGCTGAGAACTGTTTTCCTCTATGACTACATTTGTATCACTGCCTGTGGAAAGGATATAAAAGGAAGAATAAGGCTCTCATCTCTATTCTAAACTTTTATGAGACACAGTAAAGACACCACAGGGAAAGTCTGCTGTCTCCAGCTATTACTCACCTGGACAACTCCACTGGGGACACTGATCATCCACCACTGTAAAATAGGATAACATCCTGTACCTGGGGGACACTCTATCCTAAATAACAAGCTCTACGTGACTGTGCCCAATTTTAAAGGGCATTCCTTATGCTCTTCATAACACCCAGGTCATGCCTGAGGGTGCTCCAGTGGATGAGCATGGTGTGGGCAGGTAGAGGTCTGACCTTCAGGCTGCTCCTGCTCTGCTGACAGAGGATGTGTTCCCATCCATTAACACATATGGAAAAGGGTCAGACAGTCAGGCCTGACCAAGCAGTGTGGTTGAAATGTGGCCAACCTTGTGATGAATGAGGGATAGCTGACCTAACAGCTCTGTGGGGGTAGTGGATCTTGGTGATGTTCCCTGGATTATTTCCTATATCTTGAAGAAATTAAGTTCAGCAGTTCTCAGCAATTGGGGGAAAGAAAGATTGAGCTTGCTTAGTACAGTGGAAGCTGATGTAAGTTTAATTCATCTGTTAGAAATGAAAGTGTGGCACCAAAGGAGGTGAAACTTCTCAGGGTGACACCAAATCCCCCTTTCTCCCAATAGCTTTATCACCTACCCTGCAGCTCCCTTAAAGAATAAGAGAAACAAAACCACAATCTCAGGTTTGTTTACCTTTTCTAAAAGTCACTTTGGGGCTTAGTCACTTACATGACCTGACCAAAAAATTTCTGCTGCTGCTTCATCTTCTGAGATGGTGTGCTTTTAAAAATCTGCTGCACTAGCTTTTTACCAGTTAAGATAAATGTTTATGAGAGAATATCCAGTAAATAAAGTTTTTATCTCCCTCTTTACTCCAAGATGTGCTGTGTTGGCTGGGATCGGTGAGCTCATGATCTATAAATAGCTTCCATCCAGGGAGGAGAGAGAAGAGACAGGAGACTCTAATTAATTAGATAGAAATAGTTGTTTTCACAAAACAAGCATCAAATCCAAGATGTTTGAAGCCAGGTTTGCTGGGCTTGGGGGTGGGGTGTGCCTACAGCATTTACTAGTGAGATCATGGAATAGGACAGGAAATCTCTCCCTAATGCCAAAGAAACGCCCCCCCCCCCAGTTCTCTTGAGATTCCCCAACTCCCTTTCAAGCTTATTTTCCGATAATGACTCAAAGGATGGCTTTGTTGTTGGCATGCAGATGCCCTGCTACCCCAGATCTTTAGAAGCACATTTGGCTGTGTGCCTGTCAGCATACTCGGGTGTGTGGTTTTGCTTGCTCATGTAAGCACTGGGATGGTGAGGATCTTCACCCATGAACCAGCACTTTGTGGAGCTGCAGGATTTATCATGTGAGACCTTCACATTTGCTGATCTGCTTTGTAAAGGGAAAAAGTGTGTGTTGAAAAGTAAAGGAAGACTTTCAGTCTCTGTGACACCTTTAAAACAGATCTTTGCAACACACACAAAATCTTTATGCCATTATATGATTTGATTGGATAGCCAATATTCTTCAATCATTGCATTCAAGAGGTTGGATAAGATGCTAGTTTCATGACAATGTCTAGCTGAGCAATTCCTTACTGAGTCTATATCTCCCTCTCTGTAATATTCTTCCTAGCAGGTAATAATGAAAAATAATTTTCATGCCACAGTTGCTATTGCTGCTAATTTATCTTTGATTTGTCCTTATGTTATTTTTTTGCACTCCACCTGTGTTTGGAAATTGTTTACAATGTGAAGAAACCTGTGAAGCTCAGGCAACAGAGCTGTTATATAAAAGAGTAAAGCCATCTTAATTTCTTTCCATCATGAACATCTTTTTCCTCATGCTTCTGTCACACACTTTGCTTTGGCAAGTGGAGGGCTGCATGCAGAAGAGTTTCTAAACACAGGGTGTTTGCTTGAAGTTGCCAAGTAAACTGCATTTCAAAAACATGGAATGAAGATTTTCATTCTGAAAGCAAAAACTCTCTGAAATGCACAGGAGAATTTTTCTGGATCTGTGATTGCTTTTAAAGCCATGGTGACCTGTTCTAGATCACTGCAGTCCATCTTCAAAGCTACTATCAGTAATAGGATTTGTGGTGTTTTCCCCCCCCCCAGGTTGCATTGCTCACTTGCAGCTCACAGGTGGCCCTGTGACCTTCCCAGGTGGCCCAGTGCCACCATCCTGTGCCACCATGGCTGCCTGGGAAGCTGGCCTCAGAGAAACAGTGCATTCCACCACCACATACAGCTTTCCCTGTGCCTTCTGTGTGCCACCCTTGGGCTGTGTGGTGTAGGGAGCTGGACACTGATGGTCGTGGTGGGGGGTTTGAATGTTTTGTGCATTTGTAACTCCTGAAACAGATGAGCAAAAAAAAAGGTGGGGAAAACCAAACCCCAAAATGGCCAACTCAGTTTTGTGAGGTGTGGAGATTTCCAAATGAGAGCAAATTGTCTTTGGTGTTGGCTGTGGGATGAAGGAGTTGGGAAAGGTCTGGGCCAGAAACATAGAGGAAATATTAACTGTCTGTGCAGCCAACAGAGAAGCAAAGCAGACATCAAGCTGCTAGTTAGACAGAAAAAACAGAGGCCCAAAGGGCTTTGAAGGATGATAAACAGAGGAACTTTTAGGAGGTATCTCAGGTGCATCAGACCCAACATTTCAGATGAATTTTACTTGGATTATTGTACAGTGGCAGAAAGATTTCCCACCACTGATCCTCTTTGTGTTCTTGCAGTTTTCAACAGTGAAGCCCTGTTCTGGAGGGAAGTGTGGTATCTGTGAAATTTTGTGTGAGAAAAAACAAGCTGTTGTATGCACAAGAAGGGGCCTCCAAGATTAAATTACTCTGAGCTGCACTTGCTCTCAGTCATAAGGAAACTCAACCTGAGCAGTCTCTTGATTTTAGAAATAAACCCCAAGCTTTCATGAGCTCAGGCATCCCTAATTGCTCTGTACTTGTGGGTAATTGTGACCCACATTCTTTGGTGACCTCAGTTGCTGTGGAAAAGAAGGTATGTCAGTATGCTCAGAGGATGTCTATTAAATGAATTGACAAATCTTCATATCCATGTGGCCTCAGTGAAAGCTTTGAGAGGCTTGTGAGGCAGAGAGAAATAAAGAGTAGGAGCCAAATAACAACTATTCTCTCCAAACCCTAAGGAAACCCAACTGACAGGCTTAGACCAAGATTATGAGGAGTGATGTGAAAAGGCCACCTCAAATATCATCAGAGGTGAGCCTTTATTTTAGGTTCCTGACAGGGGAGGTGTTTGTGCTCCCCAAGTTTGCTAGCTAAGTGTGTAGGAAGCAGATTACCAGCTGTGAACAGACGTATGTTCAGTGATATCTCCCTAAAGTAAGAAGCATTTAAAATGCAGGTCAGCTCTATATAATTGTCCTGTTGGCTGGAACAACACATCCAGATGTTCATCTAAATTCTCATTTGGGAAAGTGTCCCTCTTCACCAAAAGTACAAATTGGAATTACTGAGGTATAAGTATGGGCTTTAAATGAGGGCCCATGATGAGAATGAAAAAAAACTCTACAAATTTAGCAAAACTGTGTTTTTCCCAGTGCCTGATGTAAGTCTCTACCTTTGGTACAGGTTAGAGAGCTCACATTTCCAAATAACTAGTGGGGAGAGTTCAGTGTAAAGTCTACATACTGGAGAGTATATAGTAGGTAGATGCATAGTATCTAACTTTTATGATTTATCATAGTGTGAAGTGGTCACTGGACAGGCCTTTGTGGTATTTTCTTAGTGTATTTGTTGTAGGCTTTCCTGGAAGGGGATGCTATTTCTGGTCCCCTGTGGTGTCAGGTGTGATGGTGAATAGACAGGCGTTATAGAACAAGAAAGGCAATAACAAGAGTTTGTGCTCTGGCAAACAAGTGCAGGCTTCCTCAGTTTTCACTCTTGTCTGTCTTTTTTGTCTTTTTTTGTACCCTTTGGAAAAAATGTAGCAGCACAGAAAAAATCCTAACAAGTTAAATAAATTCTCAACATCAAAACAGGAGTGTTCTGCCAATATATTATTAAGGCTTCCAGGACATTTTCTCTTCTGTTCCAGAGTATATGTGCTAGTAGCCAGGATTTGCTGGGGAGACTTTTTCCCCCCCATCTAAACAACAACAAAAAAGGCTTAATTTGAGTATCACTAAGGAAAGAGAAATATAAACCTTCTGGTAAATGTATTTTCTAACAAGTTGGTGTTATTTTCCTTCTTAAACAAAAACACAGATTACCTTAATAATTCTGCAATGAAGATATTTTCAATGCCTTTCATTAGTGGTTTAAATCCATTCAAAAATAACAGCTAAGCAGAATAGTATTTAAAAGGGTGAAGTCAACTCTGGCACAGATTATCAGCAGTATTCAGAGCAGTACTGAATTTACTCTGAGTTCAGAAATTAATATTACTTTCTCTTGACTATCTTGGTATGATTTTACTTAAAAAATCAGTTTGAGCAATATCTCGCACAACCTTTTTCAGGTTTAATATTGCTCTGTTGCATCTCCCTGTTGACATTTTGAATGTAGTATCTACTAGTAGTTTGTGCTGTTAGGAAAGGAGAGAGCTAGCAGGTCCAGGACACTTCATTCACACTTTCTCTGAGAGCAATGGTGAGTGCAAAATAACACATGTGACCTGTACTTTCATATTTGTTTGCTTTTGCTGATAGTCGTAATTTGGTAGAAAAGTTGTCAGATAGATAAAAGCTTTGTGCTGAAGATTGTTGGAGGGGAGTTAATGAGCTGGAGGAGATTACTTAAGGAGATGCTTGAGGCAAGGAGCTTACAACCAGTCATGAGTGGGGATGAGGAGGGGAAGCAAGCTGAGGAAGCATGCTGATGATTCTGGGTTGGGGCCAGCATCAGTTCAGAGCAGTTGTTCTGTCTTAGGGGAAGAAATGAATGAGCCTAAAGGTGGGGAAAAATAGATTCACAATGTGATTATATCAACTAGGTAGATCAGACTCCAGAAGGTTGGAGGGTTTTGGTTGGACGTAAATGAGGCAGAGAAGGGTCAGGGTGTATTGGCTGATCAGTAAGTTAGTACCTTCAAGTTACGTGACACTCCATTGGGGAAAAAAACCCATATGATTGGAAAATGGTTAGTCAAGTTGGAGCTAAGGTATTTCCAATATCTTTCTCTGGGCTGTGCCATTCATCATGTGGTGGCCAGTTCTGGTCATTCACGTTCAGGAAGAGGTTGCTCAGCTAGAGCAGCATGTTGTGTTGGTAAGTTGATGTGAAGACTCTTCCCAGAGGCAGAGTCTCTGACTTGGGTTTTATCTAGAGCCAGGCAACCCTTCTTCCACCACCAGTTCTCTTTTACTGTTTTCTTAAGACTTTATCTTTTCCTTCTTCTGAAGTCTTAGATTTGGTAGTTAACCAAGCTGAAAAGAACCCTTCAAGGTCAAAATAACAATATTTAAGAAGTCATTTTAAAACATTTGTGTTTGGAGGAGGAGGGGGACTACTGGCAGCTGTCTTTAAGAAGGGTTTCATTCTAATAAGAGACTTTTTGCAGGATCAAACCTAAAATAATCTGGTCTTGTGCTCCAGGTAGCACTTTTCCCACCTATGAAGATGTTGGGCCCATCAAATACTATTAAGGCAAGACAGACTTTTTAAATGCCAAAATATATGGAGTGAAAGATTTAGTTGGTGTGATCTATTCTAGTACTAACAAGCTAACTTCTTACTGATAACCTACCTAACATGACCTGAAAAACATGTGGTTCTCTTAAGTCTGGTCGTGATCTCTGTAATAGGAAAAGAGCAAAATCTGGAGTGGTGCAGTGTTTTCTATCTCCAGATAACCAGCTAGGTGAAGCCAGCAAAAGGTTACTGCCCATGAGTTATTCCAGGGTGAAATAATGGTCCCATGACTTTCCAGTACCTAAAGGGAACTTCCAAGAAGGCTGCAGAGGGCCTGTTTGCAAAGGCCTGCAGTGAAAGGACAAGGGGCAATGGTTTTAAATTGGAGGGGAGTAGATTTAAACTGGACATTAGAAAGAAGTTCCTCACCACAAGGGTGGTGGAACACTGGACCAGGTTGCCCAGGGAGGTGGTTGAGGCCCCATCCCTGGAGGCATTCAAGGTGAGGCTTGCCAGGGCTCTGGGTAACCTGATCTAGTTGGGGATGTCCCTGCCCACTGCAGGAGGGTTGGACTAGATGACCTCCAGAGGTCCGTTCCAACCCAAATCATTCTATGATCTAGCATCCCACCTATGTGGTTAAAATGCTTTACACGTGTTGAAAGGCTTTCTAGACCAAGCTGAATGCTTTGTTTTAAGCATTCAGCTTGATCTAGCTTGTTCACCTGTCTTAAAAAAAATTACTCTGTGAGCACCTTATCTTCTAGCAGGTACCTGAGTTGTATTGGGCAGTAAGGACTTAACTGCATGTAGTGTGGGGGTTATGAAGAGACATTGCCCTTAGGCACATTCTTTGTTGTCAGCCTGTAGTCAGAGCTTCCATGTTCAGTAGCTGCCCATTTCCACTGAGACAGGCACTGGCCAAAGATGCCCATGGAAGAGACAGCTGATGTCCCCCAGTGCAGACTGCCTGGTGCACTAGGCCAGATGGGAAGAAATGGAGAAGAACACGAACGTTGCTGAAGTTTCTCCTTTCTCAAGTCTTAAATTTAGCAAATAGCAACATTCCCAGCTTGCTGCTTCTAGGCAGTATGATCATTACCAACTTCCTGCACTACTTAGTTGAAACGAAGTGTGATAGTTACACTTCAAAATAGAAGTAAGGCTATTTTGTTCTATCCCCTACATATACCCTCAATCACATACCCCAGGGATTATGTTTCACAGCATTATGATGCAGAATTTAGATTGAGTTGTTGTTTCCTCATGTAACTCCCTTGGAGTTAGAAATTGACTCTTTCATTGCTTATATTATAATTTTCACAAACTTTTCTTTCTGTGATAAGGGGGTTTAAGAAACAGACTGTGAGCCAGGCTGAGCTTCATGTTTCTCATAACCAGGTCTGTGTTTTTTATGCAGTAATAGTACAGCTAGTGGCTAATTAGTTGCCTATTTATCTGATTGACTTTTCATAGCGTTTCATACTCTTAGGAATGTTTCAGAAAGAAAACAAAGTTTTCCAGATAAAGCTTTATACTGTGTCATTAGAAGGGAAACTCCCAGCCCCTTTTGGCTATGTTTTCTAAGTAAACTAGAAACTGCTATGGAAACTCATGCAATAAGCTGGGTTCTCAGCTGGGTTATGTTGTCATAGGAGAGCATTGCACAGTAAAAGTGCTACCTAATGTCAGTGAGAAGTGGCATCCAAAATTTCTGTAAGCTCTGGCTTGTGCTATTCCCTGTTTTTTTAGATGAGACCCTTTAGTCTGCTGGAATAGTGTGAAAATTGATTTAGTGCTTACAGAGTGCCCACTTGTTACAGAGCTGAACACTGTAGGAAACCCCATGAAAAAAACAATTTTCTCCCTCTCCAAAACAGTGCACTGTATATAAAGCCTGAAGTCAGGCAGTAAAGGAAAACCAAAATGTTTACTACTTAGCTGAGCTTCTCCATCCTAATTACAGAGCAAGGCAAGGTGTCCATGAGAAAAGTTTTCTGAATAGCCTGTGTAACTTAGAAATGTGCAGAAGGCTGAACCAGTCTGGTGCAGGCAAACTTACTTCTGCCATTTCCTAGCATTGAACCATTTGACTTTGCAGCATTAGTGGAGTCACAGAATATCTCAAGTTGGAAGGGAATCATTGAATGCAACTCCCTGCTCCTCACAGGACTAACTAAAACTAAATCATATGACTAAGAAAATCATCCAGATCCTCCTTGAACTCTGACAGATTTGGTGCCATGACCACTTCCCTGGGGAGCATGTTATAGTGACCAGCCACCCTCTCAGTGAAGAACCTTTTCCTCATGTGCAATCTGAAGTTCAGTAATGTTGTATTCATGTTAATCATTAGAAGGGCATGCTAATGATGCCAGAAGGTCATTCAAGTCAGTCTTGCTGCATCCATTAAACTGCTGCAAGCAACAGCAGCAAAACCAGCCAGTGCAGCATTATCTGTCATTTCCTTAACAGGAAGCCAACTGGCATCTGCCTGCCTGCTGTCAGGCTTCAAAGGCAGGCAGCCACCAATGTGCAAATTGAAGAAGTACTGCTCTTCTTCCATCATCAAGATAAGAGTTCTTTCTGTTCTCCTGGTTTTTGATATCTCTGAAGCAACATGACCTTGAGGAGAGGAGGCAGCCTCTTGGGCCTGTCTGGTCACTGTCACCACCAGACAGCTATGTAAATAGAAACCCCTCTTAAATGAACAGAGGCCTGGAGTTGATGAAGGAGAGTCCATAGGTTGCCACAGTTAGACATCAGAGGACATTTGAACAACACAGAACCAAGAACATTCCCAGAGGAAACAGCTGTGAAATTGTTTGCTTGGTTAGGCAGCTGCTCAGTTTGTGTTCACTTGATCATCCACATAAAACTGGAGAACCTCACAGATCGCTGAGAGGAAAAGGCAAGTGAGGAGGATGCTTCACCCATGAAGCACTTGCTCTGCTGCTTTGTGTTAAATAGAGGAGAAGATCTAATGCAGTGTATGAGGATGGCAGCTTTGTACAGCTGAAGCTAGATACTGAATTTGTTGGGCAGTGCCATCTTTTGTATTTCTGGAATAGAAGCCTCCTGCAGGTTGCAAGGAAACAAATCCATAAGGAAGCTGAATATGGAGGCCACTGCTTGAGTACTATTGGAGTAATGCCACACCATCAGGCATCTGCAAGTGTGCATTGATTTTCTTCTGATGTTATTTTCATATGAAACCAGTGAAATACTGTCTGAGCCAGAGAAGAAAGGTAGCATTGGGTCTATAATTTTCTATAAATCTCTGCCCTGATTTGAACCATGATATCGAAGATAAAGAAGACCTTGTCTTTCTTATATCACAGGAAGCAGTTAAAAGGTAAAGAATCTGAATGCTGTCAGACTCATAATTAGGGTAATAGATGTCTGTAGAGCACTAATATTGTGCTTGGGTAAGAATGTGAAAGGCAGAGAGGCATTTCCTAGAGATGCTTATAGCCTGAGTTCATGGTTCAGGAAGCTATTTCCACATGTACTTGTCTAGCTGAGGATGGTACTCAAGTAAATTTTAAGTGCATTTTTAAAGCAGAACTCTTATTTGAAGTGATTTGGGAAATGCACATAAGGACCAGAACCTGGGCTTCACAATCTGCTGTAGATACTAGAGAATAGGTTAAAAAAATCACCTATCCTGTAGCTAAGAGATTCTCAGCTACACATCTAGAATAGAGTTCATTTTTAGATTCAGATGTCTAAATTTACACATTGATCTTGTAGCTGCATGACATCAATACCATAGCTCCAGTGATGATCTAGTCAACACTGGAGTCTAGAGAGATATTCAGCCCAGTCTAAACTGAACCATCTGCATTTGGTCTGCTGAACCATTTCCTACATTGACACCTTGATCACATAGCAATCACTTGCTGTGTAGACACCTAAAAGTGCCTATCTGAGTCCAGAGCTGAATCCCCTCCTAAAGTTTAGTTAGATGAACTTGCCCAGAGTGGCAGAGCATAAAACTCCTCCCTGGTAATCTGAAGGTGTAAACATGCTAACCTGGAGGCAGACACTTATCTTATGGAGCAATGAAACACTCTGTGTTCAAGAGAAATACTTCTATTACAGTGGAGTCACCAGTCAAGCAGGATAGGGCAGCTCTAACCTTTTTCAGTTGTATTATTGAGAGTGTTCATAGTGTGTCAATGTTTAGCATAAGGAGAGGCTTATCCCTCTGCTTTATCTATGTTGGTATCCATATCAATGTGACCAAGTGGACCAGAGAATGACACTAGGACCAGATTAACATTTTCTCCAGCACCTGTGCATGGCATGGTTTGGTCCCTGCTGCTCAACACAGTTCTCTCTCTATGATACTGGTACCCAGAAAAACTATCTCGAGGAACCTGTGTTCTGGACCATTCAAAAGCTGGTGTTTAGTAAACAGAGGGAACAACTGATGTTCTGAGTTATCTGAGAGCTTGGGCTGATCCACTGACTAATGTGTTTAGTCATGCAGTATTTCCTCATGGTCTGTCTCTCAGAGCAGTGTTCTGGTGGTTGTCTTCTGACTGAGGTGGAGTAAGGAAGTGCAACCCTGTACTTTTCCTTGTTCAGTGAGTATTATTAGTTTTCTGGGAATAAGAGTGCTAGGGTAGGAAATGTGATACTTTATCACAATGGTATTTCTTAGGAATCCCTTTTTTTTCTTTAAATCTATCGTCTCATGGTCTTCATTTTCTTACAGGAGGAGCTGGGCATTGCCTGTGAGCTGTTGGAGTCAGACTTCCTCAAGTGCAGCGTAGGATTTCCTTTCATGAGATCAAAATCCAGGGTAATGTTGTCATGTTTGTATTTGCAGAGTGATGGTCCATTCACCTCTATGTTTCCAAGGAGTGGCTGGAAAAGCTGCTGCTCTGTTAAATGTCTGGAACTGACACTTTATGTAGCTTTCTAACCCAGATATCCAAGCCTCTCACAGTTACAGAGGGAAATTGTTCTCCTTCCCACCAGATAGAGCTGTGCACTGCAATGCATTATCATGGCTAGGCTGCAATGCAGTGCTCTTGAAAAATGATGGAAGAGTTGGCAGCTACACAGAACTTACCTATTTCCTCTACAGAAAATAGGAACAGGACTTTCTGTCTTATTGATGTGGCTTTACTCTGTTTTTATTTCTGTTTTTTTCTCACATTAAAGTGCAACTGAATTTGTATGCATTACAATGAAAATGTCTTAGTGACTTTTTCATATTATGGTCTCAGGTAACTTTTAAAGAGGATTTTGTTCAGCAAGAGAAGGTGGATTAGAATATTTAGAAATCCATCTTGATTCTTTCTGTCACTATACTGAGCTGTACAAATGACCTACCCAGAAAGGTGAGAAAATGAGAAAAAACTTCAGGATAACCTGAAGAAAAAAAAAGTCTGATTTTTTCCAGAAAATTCCAATTTCAAAAGCAAATCATTTCCATTTGAATTGACATATTCTTTGACCCAGCATGAAATATTCTGATTTATGTGTTTTATTAACTGCAACATGCTCTTTTGAAACATTCTAAAGAAAATTAAATGGAATAGAAAAAATTAATGCATCAGCAAAGTCTTATTTGGAATGTAAAAATGTCAGTGTTTTGTTTCAGAATTACACAGTTGAATCATCTTCAGATTTTTTTCAGCCAGCTGTTGAAATTAGCATGAATTTGGGTACTGTTTTACTTGGCCAAAAACTGTTTTGCAGTTAGGTAGAAAAGTTGTTGCTGAAGATTAAGCTTTAGTTTTGGTCTTTGGGAGATACTATTGCCTGTGCTGTGTTCAAAAATGTTTAGATGTGGTACCTGGGGACATGGTGGTGATAGGTGGATGGTTGGACTTGATGACCTTAGAGGTCTCTTCCAACCTTAATGATTCTGTGAGAAGTCAATGTAGTGCTACAGTGGTCATCAAAGTAGATTCTCTTTCCAAAATTAGCACCTGATTTTCTCCGTTATGTTGGGATCCCTGAATCTGAATGGTTTTTTAGCTTGTGCTAGTTGCTCCAGGTCTCTGTGCAGGCCTATGGCATGATATTTATTCCCCCAAAAGATCTCTTCACCAGTGAGGAACATATAGATTGGTGCTGAGGTAGTTTCAGGTAGTTACCTCCTTGTACTAGAAGAATCTTCCTCTGGCAGATGATTTTCTTAAGAAAAATCTTTGAGTGGCAATTCTAGTGAAGGCCTTTTGACAATGAAGATAAAAATCAGACTCTCCAGCACTTGAACATGGAAACATTGATTGCTAAGATTTTAAAGCTACTCTACAGCAGAGGAAACTCTCTTTACATGTATCAAAATACACTACTTTTGTATAGCTGGGCCAGTAAAATGGATATGAAGTTTCAGAATAAATACATTTTGAAACAATATACAGGGTCACTAAATATTGCTTTTTCTTTGTGCAGTATGACTTCAGTGTGATCTTTGACACAAGCCACCTGTCTGGGCAGGAAGAAACACTTACCTTCCTTGTCACTGCCCAAAGGTAAGGGAACCTTTGTACATCTGGATGACTTGAATATTCTTTATCACATGAACTGTGTATGTGCAGTAAAGAAGGTTTAATTGCTGAGTCTAGATGCCTGTGTTTTGGTAACATTGAGGAACCATGTGAAGGAGTTTCCTGAGAAATGAAGTAGGATTATACCTAGGCTTTCTTTGCCAGGCAGTTGCAGTTCTGAAGAAGCATTTTGTGTTCTCTCAGTCAGAAAGCCCTTGTGTTTCTGTGCCCATCCCTTTGGGCTCCATACCAAGCTCAGCTCAGCTGTGGCTGACTATCAGCACCAGGCAGACCCATTTGTTCCAGCATTTGAATGAAATAAGCATGCTTGGATGCAAACCAAAAAAGATAAATGCTTTAATCAGATGGTCAGGAATCTCACTGACAGTTTCCAAAGTTGCATGTCTATTTTTTCCCCCTCTGGATCTTCAGTGAGCTGTGACAGACCACATGAAACAGCTGAATAGGATACTTCCCCAAGGGCACTTGGAGCAGGCATTGAAGTAGGGTGATGCCAAGTATGTGTGCACTGGAATTTTATCTCAGGCAGAATAAAAGGTGTGACACATGCTCTGTGCCTCCTAAGATGATGCTCCACAAAGCAGCTGATTCCATGAGTGGCACTGACAGTGACATGGCTGTGTTAACCTGGGCCATGAACTCCTGCTCTGATGTGCTAGATGTGTGACTGGTTCCTGCTTCCACTTACTGCGTGAGCAGGCCACAGTATGCCCTCCTGTGTCAAAATCAAGATCTCCAGCCTTAATTCTCCTCTCAACTGGCTGCAGATGAGAGATGAGTTGTAGCAGTTGCTGAGTGACTGCTCTCCTAAGGCTTAGTCCTCCTCTGCAGTAACAGCTGTAGATTGGAACAAGATCCTCCAGCACATGGAGCAGATATGAAACACTGAAAATGAGACCTCACATCAGAGAGGCAAGACCATGTTTTGCACATTAGAAGAGTTTTATTCTCCATGAGAAAAAGTTCATCATGCATTCAGATGACCCTGTGATGCTTCTAGGTCAGGGAGATGCATCAGTGTCTGCTAGGTGAATGGCAGCTGGTACAAAGATGGGTCAGCCCTGCTTTCAATTTGCCCAGCTGGTGTTTTCCAGATTGCACTGCTCATTTCCCTGCCTTGGATAGCACAGGGCTTTCCTCTGTAACCTCACTCCTCAGCTTCCTTTGCCCTGCCAGTGAGAAGGGTTAGTAAGTGCCTTTAGGTGGAGCAAAGAAATAACTAGTAGTTTGTACAGATGATGCAGATGTACAGAGGAGTTAAGGGAAAGCTTCTCATTTCAGAAGAATGGGTGGGAAGACACTTATGTTTTGAAGGATTCAGCTGAACCTCCAAAGACAACAGTGCAGGGCCCAGTGCTGATTACCCTTGTTTTCTTTTTGACTTTGGGGAAATTGCTCAATTCCCTCACTGTCAAATATGTGTAAGAAAATAATTCTACCGTAAGAGTCACAGGGAGTCCTGGGGTGAAGGCAGTGAGAAGGACAAGAAGGGGAAGTGTGTGTGCTGTGGCCAGACTGCAGTGAGTGGGGACATTGTTTCCACATAAAACTGGAGCTAGTCTGACAGAAATGGCTGGACACAGAGAAGCTATGCCATGCTGTCATGGGAAAACAAGTGTTGGCCCTTCAAGTGGCCACTTTAACTTGTCCCTTGAAGCTGCAAATTTGGCAGTAGCATCTGTAACAAGAGAGTGGTTCAGTAGTGAGAGTGATCATTTAGAGAAAGAACTAAACATTACATTTATTCTTTTTATTTAGAAAACCAAACACCCAAACCCTCTTCTGTGCTTCCTGGCATGAACTATTTTTCTAAAACTAGATTCACTGAGCTATAGTCACCTTTCCTGACAGTGCCTTTTGTCTGTTTGAAACAGATAAGCACATACCCATGAATACTGTGTGGAATACTACTTGCTTATTCTGCTTGCCACCATGGTATCTCAGTATTTGTGTTGGATGAGGAATGTCTCCATTTTGGACTCTTCTTCGAGCCTATTCAGAGGGAAAGCTTTTATTAAGCATTTTTTTCCCCTGGGACTGAAAGTTTGTGGGTTTTTCCATCTGGGCCATAGTTTTATTAGAAGAAATGGCCAGTGTGTGAGTTGCAGAAAGCTGAGCTGTATCTATGCATGTATGTAGCCAGCAGGCTTTGTTTTTGTCATCTGAGCAACTCATCCTCTGCGTGGTATCACTTAGGAGGTTACTGCCTGCTGTTGCCTCAGTGATACTGTCCTCAAATAAATAGAATCTTATCTTTTGTTTTGCCAGTTTGATTTTTTTTTTACGTAAGTCAAATGAACTGCAAAGCAAAAGTGATTCCAGAGCCACTGCTGAAGAAATTGGAAATATATGTAACAGATCTTTCAAGATTGTTCTTCTGAGCTGTCACCCACCAAGCAGACTCACCGTCAGCATTTAGACTAATTGCAGGTTTGCATGTTGGAGATGCATTTCAGGATCCTTTCCCAGACTTAATACATATGTGTTCACACTGGAAGAAACTGACTCAAATGAGAGATGATTGCTGTCATTTCTCTTTCCTCCTGCTTTTGGCCAGTTGAGGCAACTGCCTTTGAAATGTAAAGTAGAAGTGTTTTCCTTTTGGCAACTAAGTGTGCTTAGAAGAGGGAGTGGAACTGTTGAGAGGTTATGGCCAGTTCAGTATGAGGAGCTCACCCTAAAAGCTGCACCAAGTTGATGCTGTGGTACAGTGAAAGTGCAGTTTCATTTACAAAGTCAAGACCCTCTGTGGGGTGTATGTGTCCCTCCCAAACTGGCAGAAAGTGAACCCTTGCACTAGGGGTCTAAATGTTCTTTCTGGCCTCTGTGTATGATGTCCTCTGTTTGTAATTTCACACTGCTGCTTGAATTCACACCTTGCTCCAAACTAGGTTTTTTGGTGTGAGCTTGATCATGTTACAGCTGCAAAACACATCTTTGTGTGTGTGCCCTCTCTAAGGTGGGTGAACAAATGTAGCTCTTAATCTTTAAGAGGTTTCTTAAGGAGAGCTGACATCACTCAGAGAGGCTCAGAGTACAAGACAGAGAGATGGTAGCTGTGAAGCTGTGTGATATATGGCAAAGGCTGTCGATTTACAGCATGTTTATTTTTCCTTCCTGGCCCAGTGGAAACCTAGAACGCACTGAGTCTCTGCATGATAATACTCTAACCCTGTCAGTGCCCCTGATGCATGAAGTGGACTCATCTATCAATGGGTAAGTACCAGTCACCAAATGAAAACAACAAATACAGTAATAATCCTAACAATAACATCAGAGTCTTTTCCAGTGAAAAAACCGGAATTCTTCTCTTTGTTTACATGTAGCCAGACTGTTGCTTTTTCCCTGTTTCCCAGACTCTCTAAATACAGACAACCTCATTCATTCTCTGGGAATTTTATTTGTCATGCCTTTCATTCCAACTCTATACCTCTTCCTCACTCCCTTCTAGTTAACACTAATTAGTTACCTTACCTTTATAGTAGGTATTTTATTGATCATGCTTGAGTTCATGTGATTCTGTAGATTGTACCTTAAAATAACATAAAAAGAGAATGAAGTAAATCGCATCTTGTTCCCTAGAGCATGTCTGAAGGATATGGTTGAGAATCACCAGGCTAAAGGTTAGGGTCAAATGTTCTGGGATTTTAAGGAGCTTGCTGGAGTTTAGCTGTTCACATTTCTGTTTAATTTCTCAATCAGAATTTGCTTCTGTTTCTGCTTTCCCACTCCCTCTCCTCCCTAGTCTGTGAGGCATCCGAATAACAACCCAGAAAGGTCACTTACCCTTTGACTGAAATGCTTGTATAACACATAGCCATTGTCCTCTCCCTGGGGCTGCACATGTGCAAGTTCCTGCCTTTGTACTCTGGGGTCTTTCCCTTCTGCATCACAATCCTAAGTCTAGAATGAAGGATTTGTGATCAGTTCCAAAAGACAGACTGTTCTCTAGCATAGACAATTCTTGAGTTGGAATTGGGGGGAACCTGGTCACTGGAAGTGAATTAGCATCCACATAGACTGAGAAAGCTGACATTCATTCCTAAAGTGGGGAAGCAGTAGCTCATCAGCAGTGTCCTCAAGAGCTCAGTATCTGTTTTAGCCACCATTTATGGCAGCCCCCAGGGAATATGTATTGCCTAAATGACCAGTGCAGCTTGGCGTGGGTAAAAGTCAAAAGATTGCCTTGACCAACCTGTGTAGGAACAAAGTTACCTGCACTGGTATGTAATTTGTCTGAAAAGCTTGGTAAGCTCAGAATCATGGCTTACTCTGGGTTTTACCACATAAATCTGATCTCCTCTCTTGTTGCATAGAAATAAAATCCCTTAATTACTGCCATAATAGTCAGAATGGGTCTAATATGCCTGGGCCTGCTCATAGGGGTGAAGAATGCTGTCAGACCTCACAAGATGACTAGCAAGAATAAAAATGTCCTCTATAGAGAGTACAGTCTCAGCAGTGTGTTCTGGAAGGTTTTTGAATGCTTTCATTATTGCAGATGGTGTAGAAATTTAACTCTGTGTCCTTTGCTTCTCAGTGGTTTGATGCAGATGGATTTTTGTACAACTTTACAGATACCAGTGCTTTAATCTGTATCTTTAGATCTCTGTTTTGTCACCTACAGAATACTGCATACTAAAAAACTGATAAAAATTAGGCTCTGTTCTTTCTTTTCAAAATGTACCTTTTTAAAGCACAGTGTTTCTGAATTGATGAGCCCACCCCACTGACTCTGTGGATTATTGTTTTTCTTTCTCCTAGACAAGACTAAGTTAATTCCAGTTCACAGAAATGTCTAACTACCAGGGAAAAAATAGTTTTATTGGAGGGCACAACATTCCCAGGCATGGTAATGTTAGTAATACTCTTTTTTTGGTCTATATTTTTAAAGCTTTTTTTTTTATTAGCTCTCCTGCACTTGAATGTGTGAGAGAAAAACTTTATCCCTGGTCATAAATAGCCTGGAAGGGCTTGTACCATGTTTGGGAGAAGCCTTCTGGCACAACACTGTAAATGGAAGAATAAATCTCTGCCTGTTTCCCTAGCAATCCCTGGCATAAGAGGCAGGAGAAAAGGAAATTTACCTAAACAGGCTTAAAAACCTGTCTCAAAAAAATCTCTGACCCAAAAGGAGAGCCTGAGAAGGAAGCAGAGCTTTAGGCAGTTCCTCATCAAGGTTTGTTTGAAATTACACCAGAACCCTTTCCACCAAGTGGAGCAGCTTGAGATTAGGAGGAGGCACAAAGGATGGTTAAAACATTCCTAGTCCTCTTCTGCAGGATTTCCAGGTACTGTGTTGTGCTTCCAAGTCTCTTCTGATAAAACCCTATTGCATTTTAGTTTGTGATGAGATGATAAGAGTAGTTGAGGAGACTTGGCCTTGTACCACTGCAGTTGAAAGCAAGTTCTATCCCCCTCTACTTTTCCCTTTAACCATCTGCTAATCATAAAAGCAGTGAAGCTCAGATAATTCATGAAGTGTTTATTCCTGCAATGCTATATGAATGGTAGATAAACCTGAAATGTTAATTTAGTAGAATATGTAACAGAAAATAGTCCTATTAGTAGCTGTTTCTTCAAGTTAATTTGCTAGTGCAGTGATTTCCTGTGTTACACAAGCTATAGGGCTTGCACAAATCAGGCATGGCAGGGGGCCCTGGAGAAGAGGTTTTGTGATAGAAAAGGAGAAAAAGATAAGTAATCAAAAGAAGTCTGCTTCAATGATAGGATGTTGAGATGCTGCTGGTATAGTCCAGTGTTGCCAAGAGGAAATCAGATCACAAATAATAAATTAATGTAAAATGGTCCCATACAATTTCACATGACCAGAAAGCAGTAGGTGCAATTCAGCTTGCCACAAATATATTTAATTTTGGTGACAAGCACAGCTCACTAAATCTATGTCTTGATCTTTCAGAGAAGTCTTCCCCACTTCATTTTTCTACGGTGATTCTGTGGAAGCATCCAACTTTGTTCAGTTAGAAAACCACGAATGCCTTTTCCAATCTCTCAACTTCACCCTGCAGGTAAAACTGATCCTTATTTTGACTCTTTTGGTGCTTGGCAGCATATCTGGGTTTTGTATCTTCTTATTCTGAGTGTGGTATGGGCTTTGGTGCATGTTTCTGAACCATAGGATGCTGTGCAGTGCATTCTTGATTGGATGGCATATTTACAGCGTGCAGGGATGGTACTTGGGGACATGATTTAGTGGTGAACATGGTAGAGTTAGGTGAACAGTTGGACTCAATGATCTCAGAGGTCTTTTACAACCATACCAATTCTAGGATTTCCTTATCTGAATGTATTATTACAAGAATTGCAAATATAGCCTCTCACTTCCATAGGAATGAAGCTGCTACCACTTGTTTCTCTTTCACCTTTCACCATGTGCTGAATAAAGAGCTCTAGTAACTCAAGTGCCACATCTTGGATGCAGTCACAGGTTCAAAAGTGAGGTCTCATTCTTTTTAGTGGAGTGGTCATTGAGCAGAAGAGTGGGTAGCCTGTATCCATGTGAACAAACACATACCTGTGCAAGGCATTCAGGCTTGCCAAATGCCCCTGGTATGAAAATGTATATAGTATCCTGCAGGGAAGAGACCGTGATGCTAAAAAGACAAGTTGTGAGAAGGTTTCACTAAATGTCTCAGTGCTATTCAAGTATTCTCTGTAAATCTGGTATGGTTGGACTTGATGATCTTAGAGGTCTCTTTCTGTGACTACACTTCACATAGCAGTGAGATGGGTTCCTGATGGGACAAAATATATGGATGATTGATGATAACAAACTCTAGTGATGCAGCTGAAATGAACTTGTCTGGCTGCTGTGACTTTATTTACAAGCACTTCCAATCCTTTTTGACCACTAGATGGAACTAGGGAATGGGAAGTCATGCCGAGGTGGGGGAATCATTTATTGTGAAAAATAGTCTTTTACCTTTTTTCCCCTTTCTGTTCTCCTAGGCATGAATGCCACTGAGCTCATAATGAATAACACATGTTTGCCTCTGTGGACAGGCTGTGGTCCAGAGCAATTAAACCCCTACTGTCATGCAGTGCCCTTAGCTATTTACTGAAAAGGAGTGAAAGCAGGATTTCAGGACATTAAAGCTTTTGTGAACCAGGCTATTAATTCTTGTGATTCTTGAGGGTTCATTCTTGAGGGTTTATAGGTCTTCCCTCCTCCCTTCCCCCTCTGCCCCAGCTAGTTATTGGTTAAAAACAGATAAAGAACAGATGCACTGATGATTTAACTAGAGGAATATTTTCAGTAGTACAAAGTGAGAACAGGTAAGGGAAAGAGAATCTATATTTTGGCAGAGCCACCATTTGTCCTGCCCCATCCTCTTGTCTCTCAAGCACACACTTACCAGTTGCAATATTCCATTTTTATGCTTTTCCATACAGAAGTAGAAAATTACACTGTAACAAGTCACAGATCTACTCTCCAGTAACGTGGTAAACCTCATAACTTTGTGTGTCAGAGAGAAAGGGTAGAGTTTCCTAATGGGCAAAGCATGGTTAGTATCACTGTTTGCTTAATTGTTTTTAATGATTTGCCAGCCATTTATTAAACTTCTCCAGATGGAGGAAAGTAATAGCTTCTTAACCAAGAAAAAGAGATGATTTACAAAAATACAGGGATTTCTAGTGGTTTTTATACGTGAAATCTATACCATGTCCAAAGTTAATAAGGAAACAGATTTATGCATCATTTTTGGGGGGTAATAAGATGCTCAATGAGTGTCTTTTCTTCATTAAGTCTTATATCTGATCTCAGTGAGATAATCAATGGTTTTTTGAATGTCTAACATGAAACATTGTGTTTGTATTTCATGCAGCATTCATCATGCTCCACTGTGTAGTGGGTTTTCTCCCCCTGTCTGGAGCCTCAGGGTTTTTGTAAGGATTTGGCATTGTGAACTGATTCTCTTTATCAGTGAGGCATTTTTTCCTTTTTTTTTTAAAAGTATAAACAGTGTTTGAGGAATAAAAACCTATTGGTTTTAATATTTATGCCATACACAATTAACTGATTGCTCCACCTTTTGGCAGTACTGTCTCTATGTGAATAAATATTCTAATAGGCTCAATGGTTTTACTGTATGCACTTAGATATGTGTTGTTAGAATCAACCAGGAAATATTTCTCCTAATAAAAAAATGTGGATCCACATGAAAACTTACTTTCATTGAAATTTTTCCATGGATTGTTTCTTTTCAGCAAAATCCCCCACATTTTGGAATTTTCACTGGATGTGTTTCAGTGGTGGACTGGAAATTCTTTGAGTTTTTGTTGAAAGAATTGGTGGGGGTTTTGAGAGAAAGCCAATGTTTTCCACTAAGAGTTACATTTAACTGGAAGCCCCAGAACTTGAATGGAAGTTGTTAGCATGAATTTGCTGGCAACTAAGCCAGCAAACCCACAGACTGGTAGTCACAATCATCATTACTTGGAGTTCTGCTCCATAAGGAAAACAGATGCAGGATATAATGCAGTGGTTATGAGATGGGAGTGAGAATGTGAACTGAGACAACAATATTTCTTAGAGCCTTCTGGATGGTGTTACCAAACCACTCAAACAGTACTAGCAATGTCTCTGTGTGTAAGGTAGAAGTCTCATACTATTTATAGTGATGGCTGGGAGTTATCCTGCAGAACTGCTTCTCACTTGATATATGAGCTGTGCCTAGAGGCTCTTAGATAAGCTAAACCTTTGACTTCATCTTAGTCTTAGTCTGAAGACATTGAAAAACTTGCATAGTATCTGATTTTTTTTCAGCTATACCTATACTCCCAGCTCTGGTCCTCCAGTGGTTTCCCATTTAATGAGCAGTCATGCATGTAATTTTATTTTTTTAATCTATTTATACACATCTTTTTTACTCCTAGGTTTACAATGCTGGACCAAGCACTCTCCCTGCAGCTTTTCTTGACATTTCATTTCCAAACCGCCTCTCTGCCACTGGAGCTGAAATATTCCACGTTCAGCAGATGATGGTGAGTACATTATGAGAAGTTCTGAGCTCAGAGTTGCTCAGAGATTCATTAAGTGAAACAAAAGTCCAGCAGAACTAGATGAATCAGATGCTGCTTTTTCTTAGTCAATAAAAGGTTGTATCTGTGGCAGATCATTGTAAGTAGCTGAGCTCCTCTAGCTGTTGACTACTGTCCCTCACCTAGGCCAAGCAGCTGGTTGTGTATTCCTGGTTTCCTACAATGCAGATAAAATCAGGTCAGGCTAATCCTGAAGGGAATGTGGACAACACTTCCCTGAGTCACATCTTCAAAGAGGATTGAGTCTTTATAGGTCCTTCCTGATTAAATGGTGTATGTAATATCAGCTGGATGTGTTAGCAAGCTGGCTCACATTCCCTGGTTGGTTTTTTGTGTGGTTATCTAGCTAGGTCTGGATACATTATCCGTGTCTTTTTCTGCAGTCCATGTTATAATTTGTTCTCTTTGAGTGTTCTTTTAAGAAATGTAAATAACAGGGAAATCTATTCTTTCAACAAGATGATTTTCAAAAGATAATTTTATGTCAACTACAGTTAAATCAAAACAAATTGTGGTAAAGGAGACACATTCTTAGATTTCATTTCTAATATTTGTTACTGCCAAAGTTTTTGTTAAACCACTAAAATACCATCATTTATACTCTGCTGGCCAAGAGAGGGAAACCTCACAACTGAGGTAAATTTGTTGCTAGAATTCAGAATAATCTGTCTTTATGAGATGGAACAAGCTCTTGGGGTACTTGGGAAGAAGTATTATGCTTTCTTTGTTTTTAGCTACTTTTCTAGCCTTTTGACTCATTGCTCTCTATAACTACCTGAGGGGAGGTTGTAGGGAGGCAGGAATTGGTCTGTTCTCCCTGGTAGAGAGTGATAGGACAAGGGGAAATGGATTGAAACTGCGCCAGGGGAGGTTCAGGTTGGATATTAGGAGGAATTTCTTTCCTGCAAGGGTTGTCAGCCATTGGAACAGGCTGCCCAGGGAGGTGCTTGAGTCACCATCCCTGGAGGTGTTTAAGAGACGGCTGGATGTTGTGTTGGGGAGCATCATTTAGTGGGGTGATAGGGCTAGGAAAAAGGCTGGACTCGATGATCTTCAAGGTCTCTTCCAGCTGTAGCTGTTCTGTGATTCTGTGACTGATAAGTGTTACCATCCCTCATATGCAGGTACCTGTGTCACTGAATCNTCCCTCATATGCAGGTACCTGTGTCACTGAATCTGGGTAAATAGAGATCCAGCAACACCTTTCTAAACAGTTTTCCAAGATTTGTGCTGTTGAATGGTATAAGATAAATATAAATATATGGCTTACAGATGGGCACTAAAGACCACTGAGAAACAAATTTAGGTTGAGGCACTAATATTGTATAGACTGAGTCAATTACCCAGCTAGACTGAATTAAATCTCCATCCTGTGTCTCATTTTCCATGGCATTGCATTTGCATGTTTTGTAGTCCAGCCTAATAAGCAGATCATCTTCTCTTTGACCCATTGCCTGTCAAAGGATTGTGATCCCTTTCCATATCCATTCCCTGGTCTCTGTGTGCTGTGGGAGAGGGTATGTGTCTGTTTGCAGCAGCAGCAGAGAGGTGGAAGTCTCCTTATCAGATTTTATCTTCCCAAATGTTGGTGTCTCCTCTAAAGTCAGTCATCCTACATATTCCTATATAGCCAAGAGAGAGGAATAGAAAACTCAGCCCATCTAACTCGGAAAGTGATGAATTCTTCCTAGGTATTGCCTGTTTCTCTGTGTTGACTCTTGCAGAAGTCTGGACAAATTGTCACAGAATTATTAAGGTTAGAGGAGACCTCTAAGATCAAGGCACTTAGTTTGCATGCTTGAATTAATTGAGGCATACACAAGCCACTAAAGGCTAATTTCCAGGCATAGTTTGTCATCATTTCTACACAAACCTCTAAATGACACTGACAAGGATGTGTGTGAACAGCTGTTAGAAAAACAAGACAAAACCCTTAAATCTTGCACCATCCCTGGAGGTGTTTAAGAAGCATATAGATGTGATACTTAGGGCCATGGTTTAGTGGCATGGTGTTGATAGGTATGGTTGGACTTGATGATCTTAGAGGTCTCTTCCAACCTGAATGATTCTGTGATTTCCATTACAGGCTGAAAAGGGATAGTAGGCAAGTACAGTTTCATGAGAGATATCTGCATGATACACTGGCATACCCTGGATCATTTCAACCACTGATTCAGGGTATATAGTCAGTGGGAGTCTCTAATACATGACTTCTTGAGCACCTCTGACATGTTCATAATGTTATCCAGGCAAATCCTGTCTGGGGTAGTGGTTATCCCCACTTTATAGATAAATCATTGAAACACCAAATGGTTTGCCTGAGGTCACACAGGAAATTTGTCAGAGCTGGGCACTGAACCCATGTCTCCCAAGTCTTGCTGTTGTAACAGGAAAAGCATCCCACTCTCTGTCCTTCTGTCTCTCTCCCACTGAGTTTTTATTGACTGAAAAGGGAACTAAAATCATGGAGCTTTTCATCTTTTCACAGCCCAGATATACTTAAACAAACAAACCCTAAACCAGCAGATTGGAATGAACTTTGGAAAATGGGTTAGAACAGCTGTTTTTCAAAAGCATTTTTTGTAAGCAGAGTCATTAAATATTTCAAGCCTTTGCTTATTCTGAACTTCCCAGAATCTAGACTACAGTAAAGGTGCTAGTATCCTTTCAGACAGTGCAGGTGTTTCTGTAATTCTCCTTTATCCCTATAATCCAGCCATTCTAGGTGTCAGTGTTGCCAGACCTTTCACAAGAGCTGTCATTCATCCAGAGGGTTAAGGATTGTCATTTATCTGTAATGGAAACTGTTGATGCAGCATTTGGGATTTGACTGCATCATGGGTTTGTGTTTGTTTGTTTTTGTCGTGTTGTTTTTTTAAGCTAATAATTCTTTTGCCATTTACTCTGATACAGAGTACAGCAGTGAAATTTATGGGTGAAAATGCATAGGAAAAGCACTAGAGTTTATGCCTCAAATATAAATATACCACACAAGATAGTACCAGGAGCTGATTCCTTCATATTATGTTGACTGATCTACTCTTTCAGGCACAAAAATAAGAGGGAGAGAGTCACATATGGCCCTCTGGAAGGCTCTGTATCTCTGAGAGGTGTTAATAGGAATTATTATCTTGCTGCTCTTAGAGGAAATGGCAGCCCTCATGTTTCCTCTGTTCCTTTTGCTCTAAGCTTTTGGCTTTATTGCAGAAAGTGCTTTAAGATTTTCTTCCAGAGAAAATTCAGGTCACAGTGTTTTGATTTATGGAGTTCTGCCTTAGAGATGTTCAGATGCTCTTCAAGGGGTCTTGGGAGTTTCTGCAGCACTTCCCCCACAAAACCTCTAACATATAAAGGAAGCAAGTCAACAGTAAAAGCCAGAAGTAAAAAAAAAGGGGGGAGGGAAAGGTAATTGAAAGAAAACCAAGTTAACTTCCTTTCTATCAGAAATTTTAAACCAAAAAGAAGTGCTAGAACTTTTGCAGGTCATTTTAACTAGGGAATTTCACCATTGACATTGTTTTTTACATAGTAGATACTCTGCAGTGGGAAATAGTTTTTAGAAGCAGGTAAGACAAATTACTTGTTTTTATGTCTTTCTGTATTTGCTTTCTGGCAGAGGTTTCAAGCCACCTTAAAAGCATAATAAATGAAATACTTCAGCTTGTTGGTAAAAGTGTTGTGATAGGAACAGTAAAGGTGATGACACACAAGAGCTTCACCCAAACAGAGTGCAGTAGAGTTAGTGTTAATGGAAATGTATATTCTCCACTCTTAAGCCATTGATTATCTATTCTTCCACAAAGGAAAACAATGCTCATTATACTTGTGTGTGTTTTGGTTTTGAACTGAAAGATTAGTAATTTCCTTTGGGCATCCAGCTAATTTGGAGGGCAAGGGAAGCACTACTTGACTTGCCAGCTAAGGAGCTGCTTTCCAGGGCATCCAGCAAGATTTTCACAATGGGAATTCCTCCCAAATTAACCAGGGTATTTCCTCAAGCTGTTGAAAAATTAGCAATGTCTCCAGGCTTACTCTGATGCTGGCTTTATGGAACTGGATCAGATTGCTGCCTTCCTATTTATTTTATTTCCAGCTAAGGTAAACATAGTTATGAGGAACGAGGGACGAACAGTTGGAAACAGAGTTTGTCTCTTTGAACTGGAAGCCAACCGCATGTGCAAGCAGATGATCCTCACCTCTCCTCTGGAGGGACCAGGCTCTGCAAGGCTGCCAGGTTGTTTAGACTCCAGTCAGATTATTGTCAGCAGAATCAAAGATGCGCAGTGTTAATCCATAGCAAGAGCTGGGTGTGCATGTGGGTTTTTGGAAGGAGCTATTGCTGCTTCTGTTGTATGCATTGTGCAGGCCAGCAGGCCACACTGCTTAGGTGAACCAGTACCAAAGATCTGAACAACTGTGGGGTTACCATTGCTGAGTTAAGAATCCTGTTGGAAAGTGAGACAGTCTCTTCAAGGAGTTTGCAGTCTAGGCAACGAAATAAAAAGAAGTTTAGAGAAAGGAATGTCAAGGAAAGAAACACTGCCCTCAATTTTCTGATGAGAAACTCTCTCCTTGCATGTAACTTTTGATAACTAGGTGTAGTAATTACTGTCCTAGTAATTGCTAATAGTAGGATATTTTTTAATGACTGTGTTCTCTTACTCTAGTAATTAATGGAGAGAGTGAGGCACAACTGTGGAGAAGCACTTGCTGGTCTCCACTGACAATATAAAAGCCTATCCACTGACAGTACAAAAGCCATCTAGTCTCCCTGAGTTGCCCTAAGCATCTGTGCTTAGATGTTGAGAATTGTCTCCAGAGAGCAAAAAATGGGTTAAACCTCAGTCTTGTGAATCCTGCTCCCTGTAACCTTGAGTGTTCCACTTAGCTCCTGCTGTGTCATTCCCATCACTTTTGGGTTAGGGAACAACATAAAAAGTCTTCCAGTTGTCCTTTTATGCTTTGCATATTCACTTCACACTTCTCCTTTCTTGTAGTTGATCAGATGAGACCTGGACTGTGCCTTTATGAAAGCTGGGTATCAGTAAGATTTAAAGAAAAAATAAAGAAAAGCTGAGCTAGAAATGAATTAACAGCATGGAGGAGTTGGAGAGTCTTCCTTTTCCACGTTGTCTTTTAAGTTAATGGCTGGCTGAGCATGGGGCTGTAGAAGAGCTTGTCATGTTCAGTGAGAAAAACTGTTGAAATAAACATTATTCTCTTCCTGTGAATGCTGAAACAGAAAAAGTGAACTGGAGTCAGTCCCAGAGCCACAAGTCTTTCCCAGCTGATGACAGGTTACATTTTGAAGACTGATTTTGTCTAGCACTCATGTCATTGTTCTTGCTGGTATTTGTACATAATGTCTGTAAGGAGCAGGGAGATGTTCAAGGGAAGAGTTAAAGCTTGCTGTCTTGTTCCATGGAAGGTCCCAGGCAGTTGAGGTTTTTCTTGGAATTGTATAATGAAAAAGACACCTTTGCAATTTTGAAACTTTAACGATAATGTCTGCTTATTATCTGTAGCTTGTTATCCTCCAACATAAGAATAAGATGCTTTGACTACTGCACTGCTGATGTTTATAAGCAAAGGAGGACTGTCAAAGCCCTCTAAAGCTCTGGTAGACCATGAGTGCTTCTTGAGTTTGTTAGGATTACAATTGCATGTTCCATGGTCAAAGGAAAACCTGTATATCATTACCATTAAGTAGAGAACCCCTTGTTTGTTGGCAGCCTGTTTAAAATTGTTTAGTTTCTGTCTTTTGAAGTTGCAGATCTTGGCTCTGAAAACTTTTCCGCATAGTCCCAGTATGTGAAGATATAAATATTTGCTGATGGTACTTGAGGTAGCACAGGGGTTTTTTTCCAGCAGCAATTTATGCTGCTGCTGGTTGCCACCATTGATACAAGGATTGTATAGGAACAGTTTGGTCTTAGAGCAAGATTTATTTTAGCCCCGTGTATTAGTCATCCCCCTTGTAGTCTCTTCATTTCAGTGACTATTGTACATAGGCTCACACACACACACGCACACACATTTTTGGCACCATATTTAAAGGCATAGCTAGACTGCTGGAGGAAATTATTTCTTTCAGGGAGTGTATTGTACAGAAACTTGTTGACCTTCCTGCCTCTTGTAATTCTTCAAATGACTGTTCCAAAACATTTTGCTTAGGCATTTGGAGGTGTTCCACACACCCCTGGTCTAGGGCATCTCTGTGGTAGTAACTGAATCTGGCTTTGCCTGGGAGTCCTGGCAGGAGAAGCTGGTGCATCTGCCCCATCCCAGGATGGCTGTGAGGGGAGGCAGGAATGCATACACCATGGTCTAACATGGCACACTTGCCTCTAGACATGGCAAGCAAGATCCCAAAGCAACTCAGAAAGAGCTCTTGTAAACATCTTTCTAATGTCAATATGATAAACTGAAGCTCTTTCACTGAAGAGGAACTCTCATTTGAAGTTTTCATTGTTATAGAGGAAAAGGTGCTGGGCCATAAAATTATTTCCTGGGTTAGGATCTTAAAATAAATTTAAGATATTTTTGCTTTACAGGAACCATCTGAACCACTCTACAAAAGTTGTGCCTTGATTAGAGTTCACTACATTTACAGTGTTTCAAAAGAATCCTTTTGTGCATTGCTGAATGTTTGCCTTGAGGGCACAGCAAAACTACTTAACATGGCAGAAAGTTCCTGTGACTTCCCAGCTTGGATTTTTAGGTGAAACCAGATTTGAGCTAATTTTCTGACATTTTCTATTTGTTTTGACCAAATCTTGTAGCAATGTGACTGCTCTAACACTTGCATAAGCAGTGATCTTTTGAAAATGATAAAAAGAATATTCATGGAAAATACATTTTAAATGTAGAAAAATCATTTTAACTTTCAAGAAAGACTAGGACTAAAAATCAAGGCCATCAAAACATAGGAAAATTGCACTGTGATCTATATATTAAATCAGACCATGGCAACACTTGACATATTCACCTGTGGCCTGTTCACACTTAGCTGCTGAACTAAAGCAGTGAAATTTGTCAAATTACTTAGTTATTGAAGCTTTCCAATGGTCTCTCCCCACAAACCTCAATATGATGTGGCACTCTGATCAATATTTTGGATCCACTGAAAGTCTTGCTGCTTTGTGAGCTGCCCAGAGCTCCCATTTTCTTGGCTGCTCATGTGAAATTCCAGATTTGAATGACTTTTGCCTGTTTATAAAAATGAATTTCATATAGAGGAAAAAGCCTGATGAAGTGAATTGGCTCTATATGTTAGCTCTAATCAGATTCATGAAGGAAGCAGGAAGTTTGATAGATAACCACAGTAATCAGGAATTTTGCTGAGGTATGGAAAAAAAATAGAGTAGACTTTTTGGAAGCTTTCCAGCCACAGAAGGAAGCTCCGGATGAAGGAACTACTGAATGAGAAAAGAAGACATTCTACAAATCATTCTTCTTTTAATATTTCTTTTTGGAGGCATATAAGAATTACATCCTTTCACCATTTTCCCATTGGTGAAGCTGTTCCTGCCAAAAAACAATGAAGAAGGAAGTGCAGGAAAGAGCTGACGAAGTTACTTCTTTTAACATACACACCTCTTTTAAATGCTGATTCATAAACTAGCCTTTTTCTTCTAAAAATAACAGGCAAGATTTATGTTTTAAATGTAAATTTGGAAACCAAGAAAGGAAGAGTTAAAACAATGCTTGCTACTCTAGCTCCCATTTGATGGATGAAAGGTTTAGCTTCCTCTTCATGTATCAGAGTGGAAATAAGCATCTTTTGTTGGATTTCTCTTCTGACTTTGAAAGTAGATCACTCCAGTCTTGTGCAAGATAATAGATATTATCAAAAGTATCAATAAACCATTCCTTGGGGCAAAAAGAACTCTGTGGATGTCCTGGAAACAGAGGACATCTCCTGCCTAACTTAAAATACCCTATACCCTAGGAGGTAGATTTTAATAACTCATTTAATTTTGAAGTGTCTACAATAAATCAGCAAAAATATCCTCTTGGAGGTCCTGCCTTCTCTCCACTCAAGAGAGCTTAGATCTTAGATACCTTTCCAGTACATTCAGATATCTGCTTCAGTGAAGTATCCTACTCAAGTAGTTTTAGCCCTACAGGGAATGTCTTCACCTGTACAGTTTTCAGAACTTTTCATCCTTGCCAACACAGCCCATGAGGAAGCTCCAGCAATTAGGTAAAGAAAAACCATGGTGTTTTATGCTTCAAGGAGATATACCTTAAGATCTATTTGCTGCCTCCTTTATTGTTAGCTTAAAGAAAACAGAAGTTTTAT
>VWZO01009991.1:0-50308 GCA_013396975.1 Bucco capensis
TGTGTGTTTTTCTATGGGCATATATATGAATGAATATCTATAACTGCATCCCTTGAATAAAATTATATAAAAATTATAAGTATGCATGCATGCAACCCTCTGACAGAGACAAAGCTCTTTTTGAAGTCTTAAGAATGAAATACGAAAAGTCTGGGGAGCATTTAACTTTCTAAATATGTAAAGATTCACACTATCACAACCACAACCTCTGTTTCTAACTATATGGCTTTTTTGAGACATTCAGAGACATAATACAATTTAAATACTTTGGATTATATTTTAGAGTCCTGATTAATTTCTTCCTAGACTTATGGCCAGTTTGAGACAACTTGGAGGCTGTTGTGTCCATATACCCTGAAAATAGATCCACTAAACTTTAAGCCAATATCTCTGGAAAGCTAAGAATTATGGAAAAACCCCACACAGTCCTTCGTGTATCTGAATCAGTCATTCCAAAAGTGTTTAAGTCATCTAAGTTTGTTCTAAATAAAGGGAAGCAGGTAAAGATGAAAGAATGAAGGAATTACAAGTGCCTAAAATAATTCTAAGAAAAACGCTCCCTTTATAATTTCAAACAACTCCCTTTATCCATTCACTTCACAAGAAATTTTAGCATTAACTTGAGGAAAAATGCTTCAGGAGGCACCTAGTATTCATCTATAAGTTGGCTGCCAAAGTTAAATTGAGTTCCTCCAAAAGTTTCAGTACCTGATGTCTGAATACTCCCTACATAGTGCTAGCACAATTTCATCACTTGCACACTTGAATTTTCTACCTAACATAAAAAACTACAGAAGTTGTTTAAATTGATTTGTACTTCATTTTCTGACATGTAGTAGAATAGGATGAAGATATCAATTTGCTGGCAACTTAAATTAATTTTTATTTTTCTTGTGGAGGGTTTTTTTTTTAGTGTTTCTCTTGTGTAATCAGTAGGCAAACATTTAATTCAAGAACTTATATTAATGCACACATGCTCTACATTGCCTGAGGAAAACTAGGTTTTCACAATAGTCTATATTTTGTATACTTGACTTCAAACTTATCTTTTAACACTGTTCTTGACTTTGATTTGTTTTACTGTGCCTAGTTATGGGCTCCTCCATACAAAAGACATAGACATACTAGAGAGAGTCCCACAAAGAGCCACAAAGATGATGAAGGGACAGGAGCATCTCACAAATGAGGAAAGAATGAGAGAGCTGGTACTGCTCAGTCTGAAGAAGAGAAGACTTGGAGCAGGTTGATATTATCCACATGATATATATAAATATGTGAAGGGAGGGTGTAAAGAATCACAGAATAACCAAGGCTGGAAAAGACCTCCAAGATCACCAAGTCCAGCCTATGACCCAACAATATAGCATCAGCTAAACCATGCCACTAAGTGCCACNAGGTCCTCTCGGCCAGGCTGCTCTCCAGCCACTCATCCCCAAGTCTATAATGCTGCATGTGATTATTGTGACCAAAGTGTAAGACACTGCCCTTGGCTTTGTATCAAATTGCATGCCATTGGCCTCAGCCCATCGACCCAGCCTGTCCAGGCCCCTCTGCAGTGTTTTCCTGCCTTCCAGGAAATTGACACTCCCTCCCGACTTGGCGTCATCTGCAAATTTACTGACGGTAGATTCAATCCCCTCATTCAGGTCATCAATAAAGATGTTGAATCGAACTGGGCCCAGTACTGACCCCTGGGGGATGCCACTGGTCACCGGACAGGAACTGGACGTGGCACATTCACAACCACTCTCTCTGCTTGGTCATGCAGCCAGCTTTTAACTCAGCGAAGGGTGTACCTTTCCAAGCCAAGAAGAGGAAGTCAGTGGTACAATCTGAAATGCAGAATGTCCTTCCTGAGCATCAGGAAATATGTTTGCACTGTGAGAGTGACCAAGCACTGGAATAGGTCTTCCATAGAGGTTGCAGAGTCTCCCTTCTTGGAGTATTCAAAACCTATCTGGACACGCTTGGGCAGTGGGGATGGACTGTATGTATGTATGGCTAGGCTTCGCGAACGAAGATCCAGGAAGGGCTCCACCCATGCTCCTCATCAACGCCTTTTACAAGAGGATAGAGGATGCACCCTCGAGCTTTTGCAATGGATTTTCTTTTTAGGTGAGACACAGCATGCGCAGAGCTGGACCCATCCTTTAGTCCTAAGGTTCATCTGCCAGGGCCTAGCAAGCTTGGACGCTGGCAGTGAAGTCCTTAGGACGGAGGTTTTATTCGAGTGTCCTTCTCTTAGATGGAAGGCCTTACAGGACTAAATGAGCTCCATCTGCCCAGGTTTGGAATTAGAGTTGTCCTTCTCCTAGGATGACTGCCAGAAGGCTAATGATCTGATCCTACCCATACAAGGATTATAGGAACATGGGTTTCACTCCCCACACTTTCCCGTGGGCAATGAGTTTAATGCTCCCTCTGCTGTCAGCACAGTTATCACACCAGGGTCCACAGGAGACTCCAAGTGATTTTCAGACTGTGCCTGGGGGATGGACTAGATGACCTCCAAAAGGTTCCTTCTAACCCCAACCATTCTCTGATTCTGTGATTCTCTGATTCTGCATATAAAGGCAGGTGTATTCCATTTTATTTTATTTTTTTTAAATGGAAGACATCATGAGACTGTTAACTGTTACAATGCCAAATAGAAGCTCATAGTACTGTATATCTGATTTTCTGTTTGCACTAGATTTCTTGATCATTGAGCTTCATATTGCATATATCACAGACTGAAGAGGACCCAAGTTCTATACATGGTCCATGCTGCTTTCACCTAAAAATAGCCAAAATGCTTTATCCATTTGAATTCCAGTATTGATCTTCGTGATCAGCATGTGGCTTAACTAGATACTCTAATCCCATAGACTCATTGTAAGAAGCTGGAAAGAGCATGAGTAGTGCTACAAACATTTGGCAGCTCCTATAAGAATGTCCTGCTTGTGAGATTGCTGCTAGCTGACAAGAGTTAGGCAGAAGACATCCCAAAAAAATAATCTTCAGGGTAACCAGCAGGAGCAAGACAGAGCTGGACTACTGCTTGTATTATCAGTCTGGTTATACTGGTATCCACAAACTAGTGTATAAGGAGCCATTATGTGGCCCCAAGACCAACTGGAATGATATGGTCACATTTAAACTATGGTCTCCTCAGATCAGGGTGGGCATATGGTAAATCTTGAACTGTGTTTGGGAGCCATTTTGGAAAATGCTAACTGGGCCCAAGCCAAAACAGTGTTTGAGAGCTGTGCTATCACTTTAGAAGCCTAGCTGATCAAATTTCAGTGTTTACAACCAATTCCCCAATATATCTTAATTTATTTAAAAAGACTTGTCTTTTGTATCCTAGAATATAAAAAATCATGGCAACGGGAAAGAGACTGTGTGTTTCTTCCACCACATGACTGGACATTGTCATAGCTCCTACTGGAAGAGGGAACCTTGTGCTTTTCATTTTGTCCTGTAGATCTCACAGTTAGAAAACTAAGGAAGCAAAAGATTCTGGTTCAAAGTGTTATTTAAAATCAAATCATCCATGTTGTATAAAGTATGTAGTGTTCCCATTGTATTTTGGATCTTGGATGAATGGATTTGTGCCATATACAAATATTTCCTTGGAAAGGGTAACATCAGAAAAATGATGTGTCCAGTCTTTCCCACTGGCTAGATTTCATCTTTTTCTATTTTGGCCATTGTTTTTGTTTAACTCAAAAATTTGTCTTTGCAGACAATTAGCACTCCTTTTTATTAGCTTCTGGAGCATTGGTGCCTATTCTGGCCGTTGAGGATAGGGTAACAGTGATCTTGCCCTCTATGTTCATTCACTAATTATCCTTCTTACTGAAGTTACTTCAACCTAAAATGGTCTCCTAGATGTGTTTTAGATTTTGGCATTCTCAAAGCAGAAATCTGAGAACAAATTCTGACTTGTATTCTGCTAGTAAAAATCTGGAGCATTTCCACCAATAGATTACATGGTTCTGTTCATGGGATGTATTAATCTGTTCGTTCTCTCAGTGCACTGTATTTGCAAGCACGACAGATCCTTTTTTCGTCCACCCTAGCACCAACAGAATCAAACAGCCTCTGTAAAACATTTGTATTTTGACAAATCGGCAGATTTCCATAAAATATTTTTCCTTGGAATTTTTATGACCAACTTACCCATCATCTTTTTCACTCAGGCATGAAAAATGCCAAAAAGCTATATAAATATTTAGTTTGATTTATGATTGTTTTCTGGGCTTGAGAAAGGCTGTGAAACAGCTAAGAAAAGCAAAGAAATCACAGTCCAGAGAGCATGTGGCAAGGCATCAATTGCTGTTCCTTATTAATCCCTCAAGTACATCCCAGTGAAATTAAATAAATTAGTTATGCCTGTTCACCAGGCCTTACTATTGTCCCAAAAAGGAATAGCTCCTACTGCCTAGGAATCAGCTGAAATGCAGATCATCAAGTTACCAACATTGGAAACATATGATTAACGTCTGCAATTGTTCAATGCTCTTTCATTTCTGCAGAGATCTATAACAATCGCATACACAAGATATGAAAATTAGAAATAAAGGCTTTTCTTAAAGAATTTCCATCTTATTTTTACAACCCAAAGTATTTGGAATTCTTTGAACAAACTTCAGAAAAGCATCCAAACTTTCTGATGTTCCTCCCTAAATTACATGGGATGCTGGGGACACATTAAAGGATTTTAAAGGGTAAGAAATGTACTATATCATTTTTTGAGTCCATAAGTGTTTTTCTGTTCTTGCCAACTGTACCCATGAGACTCAAGGGCACAAACAGACAGCCAAAGAGCATTTTTAATGGATTCTTTCAGATAAAAATTTCATCTAGTTCTGCTGCCCTTGCTTATTTTTTTTCCCCAAAACAATATGCTGTAACAATCACTTCTTATGGAAAAGAGAATATGTTTAAGCACCAAGATGTGTTTATTTTCAATAATCCCTTATGTTCATTGTGTTATGTATCCAACGGCCTTCTAAAGGATTGGCAGGCAGCTTACAAATATAACACTAATACTTCTTATAAGCTTATAAACTTGCTTTTCAGGAATTAAAAAAAAAATTAGTGACACAAACCATTTCAACAGTAAGCAGGTAGATGATGTGATGTAGCAAACAGTGAGTTTGCTGTTTACTCACTCAGCATTGCATTATAAAAGTGAATTTTCAGTCTTATGTAGAGGAAATTAAGTCTCTCTTTTTTCCTATTATTTTAGGGAATTTAATTTCAAATATAACATGATTCATGGCAACTTCCTCTCAGTACAAAACTGAGCAATCTGATTTTTTTTAGGAGCAGTGTCTCCCCTGATTTTAGAGGACTCATTTCTCCAGGTCCATGTAAGGGGTTTTTGCAAACTAGTGTAAATTGTTAATGATGCATTTTTCAACTTTTAACTATTTTGAACAATTCACAAAATAAATAAGCTGAAAAGTCAGAATGTTTTGGTTAGACTAAAAGTTTTTCAAATTTTTCACACAAAATATGACTTACAAATAATGGCACACCATTCTTATATATATGTATGTGTATGGCTAGGCTTCGTGAACAGCGATTCAGGGAGGGCTCCACCCACGCTCCTTATCAGCACCTTTTCCAAGCGCGCTGATAAAAAGAGGATAGCAGATAGCACCCTCGAGCCTGCGCAAAATTTTTTTTAGGTGAGACACAGCATGCGCAGAGCTGGACCCACCCTTTAGTCCTAAGGGTCATCTGCCAGGGCCTAGCAAGCTTGGACGCTGGCAGCGAGGTCCTTAGAACATAGGTTTTATTAGAGTGTCCTTCTCTTAGATGGAAGGCCTTACAGGGCTAAACAAGCTCCATCTGCCCAGGTTTGGAATCAGAGTTGTCCTTCTCCTAGGATGACTGCCAGAAGGCTAATGAGCTGATCCTACCCATACAAGGATTATAGGAACATGGGTATCACTCCCCACACTTTCCCGTGGGCAATGAGTTTAATGCTCCCTCTGCTGTGGGCAAAGTTATCACACCAGGGGCCACAGAAGACCCCAAGTGATTTTCAGACTGTGCCTGTCTTATATATATAGTTAAAAAACAAATATATTGATGCCACAAAGTTTTGCTGCTACAGAGAAGCCCACATCTACCTGCTTAACCTAACTGTGGTTAAATCATGATGGTTCGGTAAGGACAGTATACAGGAAAGGATGACACAGTTAAACAATTTTATACAGCTGGAGGTTTCCCAGGTCACAGATGTCTACTAGCTGAATCATATTTGTAAAACATTTAGTGCGAATTGGGATGTTTTAATGTGCTTTGTCCACATACTCTCACTAAAAATCTTTAAACACCTCTTACGGTCATTTTATATTCATTTTCTCTCTTATTTTATAGGGTAAACTATAAGAATGAAGAAAACTCTAAACATAAACCAGTCAAAGTATTTTAAAATGTGGTAACAATCCAAAGTTTTGTCTATCTCTATTCCCAGGTGATTATTGTGGAGCATTTTCTCCAGAAAACAATGTGATTTTAAAACTACAGAATATAATTCCTTCTTTAAAATTAATGATGCTCATAATGCAATTTGCTAAAAAGACAGATTGCATGTTACAAACCAGAAGACTTGGAGAGAGTTGCAACATGAGAGATCTGCCTGCAGAAGTGGAGACAGATAGAACAAAGTCCAGTTCCTCTGCTCTTTGCCAATGACCTGTACTTCTTGATTTGATTTAAAATAATGGCCATGGGATAGGAAGACCTGGGCCTTCATAGTCCTCTGTGTCAGACAGAATTCTGCAAAATTCCACTTGAAAAGGTTTTTAAAAAGTTATTTAATTTTAAAACGCATATTGAATTTAAATGGCTCAAGACTTGCTGAACCAAAAGAAAACCAGATCCTGCCATTTTGTCGCCTTCCTCTTTTTTTTGTTTGTTTTTAGGGAAGCTGGGAGAAGCTGTCTATGCTCAATACTTCACAAAGCAGCACTTCACTGCATTATGTTAGCTGTTTCAGCGAACATTATCAGAAGGGTTGAACAAGTCACTGCCTAGAAGCTATAGGTCCTGCTTCAGCTGTTATCTCTAGTGGGCTGTTTCTTGATTCATGACACTCTCTAAGCTTTCACTGCTTCCCATTGTTTTAGTACCTAAATCACACTGTTGGGAAGATGCTTCTCCCTCTCTGGAGGCTGACTGCCTCTTATGGCCATGTAGGTATCATTTTTTCTAAAAGCAGTAGAAAAGGGTGAAGCTGATGAAGCTGCTGCATTCAGAGAAAGCAAATTGGTAGGAATTTGAAGAGCAAGGTTTGAGTCTCTCTTCTTGGACTAAAGGACAACAAATAATCTTTATTGTCTTTAGGTTATACAGTAGTTTTCTTATTTCCTCTTGAACCTGAGGACATACTATTTATGCAACAAATATTGTCTGGAAGGGATTTACGATAAAATACCTGAATCTTTGAATTTACCTTTGGTCTTTTTACCATGTATGCTAAATGCCAAAAAAAAAATCTAATGACATCTTTTGCTTCTTAACTGACCTAGGAACCTTACTGTCTTTATGGTACAGTAACGGAGCTTCAAAGAGAGTAGCAAGCAGGATTGTATTTTATAACAGTGTTGCAGACAGAAAAATCTCTAGGGCCCAAGGCGCTGTGGGTTAAGTCCCCCTCAGGCTAAGTGGAAGGAACTGAACTCAGGTTTAAATACTTCATGGGTAAATCCACTATTAAGCTGACTACTTTGCAAAAGCCAGTGAACATCACCTTCTTTTTCAGAAAGCTGATTTAAAAGATAACAGAAAGGATTACAGCTTGTGAGAGGCCTGGTCCTACTAGAACATATGAACTGGGCTTTAGGCATGTTTATGGGATTAAGCCCTTTAGGGAACTTTGGCACCACACAGCTGAGTTTCTGGATCCCATTAAGGCCTGGGTAGATCTGGGCATGCACACAATGCAGAACTGCAGGTGCCTAGAGAAAATCCAGGTCCAAATGTGGTGTGTCTGATGAGTTCAGATGCTTTCAGAGTTACTCAGATGGTGGGTGGGGATTGAAATAGGAGAATGCAAGTGAATGAGTTGCAGTTTAGGGCTTAGATATCTAAAGAATATATAAAATTCTATTTCACGTGAATACATTTGTCTTTTTTGTTTCCCCATTCTGTTCTCATCAGGCCACTAAGTCTTTCAAATGCAAGTATAAGAGTAGACAAGATGGCCTAAATTCTACTTACATGGATGGAAAATATTTTGATTTATGCTGATGCAGATAATAGAGGAAGTTAGTTGAATAGCATGAATAAAAACTATTCAACACTTTCCCAAGAAATAAATTCCCCACTCCCCCATGTAAGGGTTAAGAATAAGCTAAGTAGATACCAAGTTTGGGGACTAAAATTCTTTGAGAAAGCAAATAAATCAATGAACATCAGAGAATAATGAGAAACAGATTTCCATAAGTTAATTTCTGGGATATATCATGGCTTTGGCTAAAGTCTGGTATAAAATATTCATGATGCAAAAGTTCTATCACCCATGGTAAAATGTGTTTTATGAAGAAAGAAAAGGAATATTCCTGTACTGTACAGAGGGTCATTTTTCTTTCCCTGCTACAGTGTTGTCAATTTGCACTTTTAACTCACTTTCGCATATATACACACCTACATATACATGCACACACAGTAATGAACAACTTTGTAATTGCTGCAGTGTTGTACAGTTTCCCAGAAGACAATAAATCAATATGTTGTAACTATAGCAAGTAATTACTTTGCTATCTATGTGCCTAGATTCCCAAATAAAGCCAAAATCTATAGGAAGCCCTTTTGCCACCAGTGAATTTTTCCTGTTCTTATGTAATAAACCAGGTACAGCCTGAGAGCTATGGAAAGGCCTGGACAGATCTTCACTGAACATGCTCAATCAGAGCAATCAAAGCAATCAGCTTTCTTGCATCCTAACATGGGCTAAACATTCAAAAGAGAAGTAAAAACCTACTGCCTGTAGTCCTTGGACCTAGCTGAGTTGTGAAAGTAAGACAAGCTGGACGCTTAAAATCTCTGGCAATCTTCGGGAAAAAAAATATGAATTTTTAGTTCCTTAAATGTTACTGGTGGAAATCTGGCTCCAGGCAGCTAAGGGTATGCCCACATCTGTCAGTGGAGGCAGACACAAAGTGCCTGTGTGCTGAACTAGTTCCAGGCTGGATTACACAGGACTGCTTCAGCATGACCCTGTGCCTATGCTGCTCTGCCTGTAGTATCTTATTGGCCTTCAGAACAGTTGGAGGAATCACAGGTTACCCCTGTGCAATGTGTAATTCATTATGTTATAAACCAGGACAGCGTGCCGTGTACTTTTCTGAAAGTTGACCTGTCATCCTTCTTTTTATTTCTTTAATAATGTCATCATTATTCCAGCCTGTAGTCCTGCTGCAGATAAAAAAAACCAACAACAAAACAAAACAAAAAAACCCACAAGTGTTTTCTCTGCTAGCTGCCAAGGGCAGGTCCTACCATCTCTTTCATATTCTGTCCTGCTTAGGCTCTGGGGCTGCTCTCACAAACATGAAAGCACAACTCCTGTGTCAGAATTCATATCCACAGAGCACACAAATCTCCATAAAAAAAGACATGTGCCAAGTTGCAGCGTGGCAAACTGAGGCAGGCAGAGGGAGAAACAAATCACCTTAAGTCATGCAGCTGGACTAAGAGGAGAAGAAATTCTTACTGAGGCAAATGCTTTATCTTCTGGATGATGCTGCCTCCAAAGTATTTGGATATACTTTGCAATTAATGAATCATTCATAGACTGAAAAGGTGGGAAAAAAGATTTTACACCACTCTCCATGGAGTTTAAAACTCAAGCAAACAACTTAAACTCTTTCAGTAAAACACTGCTTGTAAATAATTAATGATTGGGTTCTCATGAAAATATTTTGCAGTAATTTTGAACAAGATTACTAGATAAAGTGGAAGAAAAAAATCTATCAAGTCATAGTCTATCTGACCTAGAGCTACTTAAAATTGAGTAACATTCAATTATGTTTAATGTCACAATTTTTGTTTGCTTTAGCTAATTTGCCTTGTGGGGAAATATGTTTTCTAATGCATTCTAGAGTCCTTGCAGTGTTAAAGTTAATTTTACTAATCTCACAATAAAGCTTTCAATACATGATCACCTCAGCCTCCTTCTAAACCTGCTCAGAGATCTCACTGTCAGATGCTACCAACATGAAACACTGCATGGTCTTACAAAGGACTTGGATTAGCAGATACATTCCCCAGGTCTCTCTGTGGCATTAAAACCTAGTTTATCCACACATCTTTGGGTTGGGTAATGACTTGCTTAGTGAATAATCAAACTGAAATCAGTGTGTTTCCATGTGAGCAAGAAAGAGAGAGTCAAACCCTCAGGATCCTTGCCTGAACTCGAAAGTGTACCTGGTGCTCCAGGGAGCATTTTCTGCCTCAAAAACCAGAAAGTTTTCAGAACATCAGTAATATGTGGACATTTTCATCTTATTTGCAAACATGCTGAAGAAAGTGTATCACTTGGCTTTACTGGGTTCTTCTCAAGAATCAGCCTCCTGCACAGTTGCGTTTTTAAAGCACAAGGCATTTTGAGGAAGAAGGTGCTCTTTATGTTTAAGATATACTGTCAAAAAAGCTCCAAACCACAAATATCAGATCTTGAACCAGATATGCATCTTTAATTCCCCAAAAGATTTGTTAGTGGGAAAGGGATTGGGTAGTACTGGATGAGGAGTTCTGTCTTGGCCCAGCACACAAATAAATTCAAGTAATGAAGTTTGGATCCAAATTTCCCCTGAAGTTAATTGGGGTTTGGATCGAATGTTCCATCTCTAATTATGAGTCATACTAGTAACATTGGGGAGTGAGATTTCTTTTTCCAAAGTTTCCATCGTTGCTCTTATTCTCATCCTATTGAAAATTAGGGTAAAATTCTTATTTTTATTGCAGGGAAATAAGTTCACATCAAGCACTTACGAAAATCTCTTCTTTTTCCCATCTTAATTCCTTGTTTCCCTGCACTGCCTCTCCTCCTGGCTAAGTCAATGTGTTTAGCTCATTCTCATTTCAAAGCATTGAAAATATCATCTGTTAAAATTTCCAGTTTGTGTTCTTGATAAGAGGGAAAGGTTTTTGAGAAGTATACCTTTTCAGTGATTGTATGCTGGCTGAAGGAGGTGATGTTTGCAGTAACACTACTGGGATACAAATTAATTTAATGAAGTAGAGTCCTAGGTAAGATCACATGCCTTCAAGTATTCAAATTTCATGGTGATGTCTTGACATGACAAAGGGATCAGTTGAAATTTTACTTCAGATTTGCTTTTGGCTCAAAACTGGAGGGAAGGAGTCACTGATAAAATTTTAAATAGAAAAGAATCTGCAGGAAATATTGGGTTTTGTTGTTGTTGAGAAGGAAACTGGAACAATTAGGCAAAGTTTTTGCATTGTTCAGTTTTTTGGTGGAAAATCTGAGGTAGGGGGATGGTATGTGTATTCTTGTTGCTGTAACATTTGGGAAAGTTGTTTTTCTTTTTGTGTGAGAGATAACCAATAATTTCAATCAGCTTAAGTTGCAAGTGCTGCCAGGAAGTTTTATAGACTCCAAATCGATTAGAAATGCCTTAGTTTCTTCCTACATCTACTTGGGTATGTCAGTGCCTGCAAAATATCACCAAAAAAACCAGAAGAAAAATAAAAAGAAATCAGGATGGCTTAGCCTGGTGGATGTGTCTTTTACAAAAAAAAAATAAAAATTAAAGGTCTCTTCTAAGTGCTATAAACACCTTGGCAGTGAATCCAAAGACAAATGTGTTTTGCTCCGGCTATTCCCAGGATTACCCAGCCAACATGCTCAATCTCTTATGGTGTGATGGTGGAGGAAGGAACTTGCAGAACAGTTAGAAAATGAAGTTTCTACAGCCTCCATATACTATTTTCCTGTGATACAGTGTGTGTATTGGCTGTATGTGTTTTTATCTATCTGTGTGTATGTGTGTGTGTGCACTGGTGTAGGGGTAGTTGGCTAAAAGAGAGGTATAAGGACAGATGTCTGTGCCTTCCATCTCTAGTCACCTGAACACTTTTCTAGCAAACTCATGAGCTGAAGCATGCAGGAGGTGTAAATGAGTTTTAATGCAACCTATTTACCCTCTTTCTCCTCTGGCTTATCAAGGAGAAAGCTGCACATGAGCTGAGGTGAGCTGTTCAATACAAAATTTACGATGACATTTAAAATTGGCAAAGCTTGCTGTAGCCCTGAAGGTCGAAGCATATATGCACACTTCATATAATCTGATCTCAAGCACTGACCAAATTGGAGGTTAAAAGTATTGGTATACATTGCTACCAGTTACCACATCTGCATTTCAGATATGTGCATTTGATTTAAGTGCAGATGACCTGGAGCTTGCCGATGCTGTAACTTGAAAAGCAGTTGGGCTGTGTGCTGGCTAGACCAACAATGCAAGCATTATAACAATCTCACTTGAGCAGCCATTAAGACATCTCAAGCACACTGTTACACTACTAAAATGTAATTCCCAGTGGACAATAATCCTAGACCCCTCGACTGTGAATCATGGGCAGTAAATGGCTGATGGGCAGGTTAATAATGGGCTCCGTGGGCAGACTGACATTGTACAGGTGCGCATCATCACAGCAACATAATTAACAGGTACTTAAAGGAATGTACATTTAAGCTCAAAAAACCTGTTAAGAGACTTCCTAAGTGGACTGCTATTTTTTTGTAAAGCCCACTTATATTTTATGACCAGGTAAAAGGACTGCAGAACACAAATCCAATCTAAAAGTAGATCTGCAATCAATAGCCCTCCTATCAGCACTAGGCTGCTCCATCAACAGCACTGTTTTATAACTCTGTGACATGTTCCTTACTCAGGATTTAAAGTGACTCAACACTGCAATCTGACCTCTATAAAAAAACCTAACAACCCCCCTCCCCAAAACAGTAATATAGTATTTCACCCAAGAAAAGACTGAGAAAAGAAAAGAAAAAAACAACTAAGAAAATGTCTATGGATATTTATAGGAATATATATTTATGTATAGTGCATATATATGTTTTCACATATATGCTCACACAAATAAGCAAGCCAGGAAGTCCACCTGAAACATATCTGCACACATTTTTGGATAGCATTGAAGTTATTTGGGCAATGAACAAAGGCTTAATGCAAAAGGAGAGACAGTGAACTGGGGGTTGCAGCAGGGACTGCAATACTATGTTTTGAACTAACGAGTAGTAATAGGAGCAGCTAGAGTTCCCTCAGCATTTCCTCTTCTATTTCTTCTCTCTCTCCTCTAGTAAATCCAAGTCTGGCATACACTGCAGATAAAGAGTTTTAAATGTATAATTTTATCCAAAGTTCTTTCTAGGAGTAATAAGATCATCTGGTTAATAAACGCTTGATTTAATCCTCTGCCTTCAAAATTCTGGCTGAATACTTTCTAGGCGTTAAAGGATTATTCCACAAGGGTTGGTATTCTGCCTGCCTGGGTTGGCCAGTGCAGGTTTACTGGCATTTTTCCTGGTGGATAGATTTGAACCTAGTGGGAAAATTTTGATGTTCAAACTGGTAGCAAAAGAAGAAGCAAGTCTATCTGTTAAATACATGTTTCTTTACAAAATGGCATTTGCATAGCCATTTTAAAAGATGAAGAAACAAAACTAGCCACAGTGACATCATCACCCTGTGGCTGGTTATATCTCTTCTCTTCTGAGAAGTAAGGTGAAGTTGGTTGTATCTGATATGGTGTAAGTTCATGGTTTCTACCCCTGTAACGCTGACAATTCCCTTCTGTAAAGCAAAATTACCCTGGTTCTCTTATATTTCGCACCCAAGACGGACACGTGGACTCTTTCCTTCTGGGATGCAACAGTGTGTCTGCTGAAGAGGCTTCTGCATTGCCACAACCACACAGTGCTCCTGCTTTGATATTTGGCATGGTAAAAATACTCCTATGGAAAGTTTCAAACACTCTGGACTACTTCTGCTGCTGCTGTGGGAGCAGGAAATCTGGCACATTTGTTTGGATATTTTTGCATTAATACATTTACTTCAAAACAGTATTAGCATGAGCATATGTTTGTTTTATAAAGTCTTAATATCATCCAAAAGAAAATGCTTTGGAACCATTACACAGATACATGTCACTAGTGTACTTTCCAAGCGCTCCATGCACTTTTCATGCTAAGCCTATGCATTCTGTATTAGACATTTTTTTTGTCATCCATCTTAGTACTATCTCATCTTTCCCTTAGTGAGATTTTGATTTCATTTAATCTCCTCTAACTCAGAAAATTTTTTTCACGGAACCCAGAGTAGACCCTCTGTGTAAAACAAATGCACATAAAAAAAAATTGAACATCAAGTCACACTATTGCACCCTGCTTAAGTGACTGAAAAACATTATTTGAAACCATTAAAATATATTGCTATTTTTATTCAAAATAGATATGGTAATTCATATTAAAAGTCCAGATCTCCACTTGGAATGGATAATACTTTACCTACCTAAAGCTACCTGGTAGTTATACATCTGAAGTAAATCACACCCTAGATTCCCTTCATAGTCAAAAGAAAACTATAGGCTCTTCCAATTTTTAGGATCATGTCAGAACGTAAGTACCAAACAGATGTAGTAGTGCCTAATTCTCTGTAATGTAATAAAAGTCTACATAATTAGTTTATACCAATTTTTCTGTGTTACACCAGATATCTAAAATCATGTGAAATGAATTCCCCTCTCATGTAAAGAGCTCCACAGAGGGGATTAATGTAAGGCTGTTCTACATTAGCTAAGAATACATTTCTAAAAAGAGATTTTTTTTTTCTTCTTTTTTAACACATCTGTGTGAATAAACAGTTTTACTGATTGATGTCCAGCTTGGGAAATACACTGAAACACAGTATATGCTATAATGTGTGATTAATAGATAGTTTTAATATCCCTTGTGTTATTTTTCCACTATAAGAATAATATAAATTGGTAATAAAAATATTTTCAAATTGTAATCATACCTAACTGGTCCAAACTGAACCTCAAAGTTTGATGACTGCATTAAAGCCTTACATTTTTTTGCTAATCAGGCAATTGATATAATTTGCAATGTCCTTTGGACATAACAGAAGAAAAAGACTAAGGAGGATACTAGTTACCACTAGCTTATTCGGAAGCAAAAAGGCTTAAAAAGATGAAATCTGATCAAAATACATAGATACTTGCAAGCTTTCAGGTTATCACTTTCAGACAAAAATGTCTCTAATGTTAGTAAGGGATTTAGGCCAAAGGCTTTAGAAGTTGCTATTATTAAAAAACTCATGATTTATTTGATTTTTTTCCAACATGAATGTCACAAACCAGACATACATAATTATATTATTTGTCTTATGCAAGGGAACAAGAATAAATTAAAATTGGACATGTTGCAACAGGGCTGTTGACATTATATACAAAGTCTGCTTATTGTCATAAGATACTCTTAACCTTTAAGCCAAAATCTTTCAAAACTATTAGTGTTAAATCTAGCAGCTGTTGTCAAATTTTTCCCTTTCTCTGCTTTGTGCATTGTGCTTGATTTGAAATGTTTGTTATATTTGTGTATATAACTTTCTGCAAGCTGTCCCTTGAAAGCTCAAGGGATTAAATGAGTAGGTTGAGCTGGTTCAAAGGAACAAAAGTTAACAAATTAAAAGAAAACTTTCTAAAATGAATGTGTAAACCATTAAAATATTTAGCTGTATTTGCATTGGATAGCTTCCTCTATATAAAACAATATGGACTGTTTAAATAAATGGGGTTAAGGGAAACTTATTTCTACTGTAAAGTTTATTAAAGTTTTAGGAATGATGGCCTCGATCCTTCAAACGCTTACGTGTTTAACTTAAAGGCATGGAATAGTCTCATCCTGGCAGCCTAGCCAACCCTCATAGCTTTGTCTTCCAGCAAGACAAAGACACAAAGGGCATCCAAAGACTGGAAAAGGAGGTGAGAGTTTCCCCTGTGCTTCTGTCTAGCCCTTGGCTGAATGTTTAAGCCACAGTCTAGAAGCTGTTTCCTGGCTGTTTGTGACTAGTGAGTGAGTCTATGTAGATATTATTACAAAAAATAGATTCAAGCAACAAATCCCTCAGAGTTCATGTGAGAAGCAGAAGGACAAGTTGGCAGATTTTGGATTATTGCAGTATTTGATTTTTAAAGAATTACTCTGCAGGAAGATGAGGGCAGATGCCATGTGTCTTTGTAGTATATGGTTTATCCTACAATGTCTTACAGCACTCTATGAAGTGGGTTTAGTAGATCCTCAGAAAATCCTTAGAAGACCTGGCACAGACCAAAGTACCAAGACAAGCTTTTCTACACCTAGTGCTGAGAATCAGGTCTGATTATGAACTGACGTTTACAGTGATGAACTCATGCACCTATGCCTTTTTGAGGACTCAGGTTTTCTCTCTATTTAATCCAGTGCTGCACCATGTTGGTGTACTGGTCATGCAGGTGCTTGTCTGTATGAAAATTAAACATGTCACGTGGAGTAAACTTATTTCTCACTGAATTTCATTCAGAGTATCTAATGCCCAGAGTGAGGGGGTGACTTGTGGTAAGATAAAGCAAAAAGCAAGCTGCTGGGAGCATCCCTTCTCACTATGATAAGTTGGTTTAAGCCTCACTGGGATGTCTAATAGCTTCTTTTTATTGATATTGAGTTTGTAAAGCAATTAGAGTCCCTTTTAGGAAGGGGTCGCTGAGGCAATAGGTACCTCTATGCAGAGAAAACTACGCACAGGTCCGCAGTAGGAATGGTCTATACCACCCAAAGAGGTTTGACTTTTTTGTGAAAAGAATTAAGGGGGGGAAAAAAAGTATTTGGAAGGGAACAGTAAGCCAAAAATGTCCCATAAACAGTAGCATTGTGTCTATAAAAGGAAGATCTCTTTCTAGTCAGAGACATGACTGAAACATTCCCAGAAAGGTGAAGAAAAAATGAAATTAAATCAAATTCCATCTCCTTATTGAGTATTCCCAAACTCAGCAAGGTAGGGTGTTAGACCTCATCTGCAAACAGGCAGGGCTACATCAAAAAATACCTATTTCAATGTGTTTTGACAATTAAAAGATATTCCAAGGTGCCAGATTTTGCTTAGCCAAATTCCTGTTCCAGATTAGAAAGCATGGAACTTTCCAAGAACTTCACAGAGTTACTCAGTAAAATTAAAAGGAACTTGGTACCTGTTGTTTTTTCCATGTTGCTTTGACATTTCCAGCCAAATTGAATAATGTTTTCCCTGAAATTTGTTTCTTTATAGGAAGAATTATAACTGGAGGTCCAAATGGCATTTTGAATCTAGATTAGGGTTTGAAATGCATGTATCAGAACAGTCTCTACTGTCATATGTGAAGGTTTTAAAAATACATTTCCAAACTTGAGTTAACGTGGTTTTGTTTTGCTCTCTGGGGAAAATAACTAATAATAAAATAAAATAAATAATAATTTAAAAATTTAAAAGATGAGAAAAATAATGCACAAAAGGTTTTGCTTTTCTATGCAAGTCTTACAAATGTTGTCACTAGAACTAATTAGTCTAACCAACTATACATGACATTTAATATAGGATTGTTTAATATAGGATTGTTTTACAACTCTTTCTCTTCATTATTCTTGCATTATCTAGCCTATTATTTCTCTTATAAATGTTAAAGAATTAAGACCTCTTACCTGGCATCCACTTCCAAAACCAAAGAATGTTGACTTTTCTCATTAGTCAGCCAGAGTTTTCATTTTTTCTTGAAGTCTTAAACATTGACATATAATTACCCAGAAAACCAACTAGATTATTGTTCAATATACTCAGAAACCTGAATTCAAATGAAAAATGTCTGAACCATGCAAAAACATTACAGTTCTGAAAAATGCACACGAAGAGTAAAATGCTACAACTTAGAGTTTAGTATCATCTTAGCGCTATGTAGTTATAATTATTGGAAAATTATACGGAAAAAAAGTAAGATTAATATCTGCCAGATCTCACAGGCTGCCACTCAGCACACAGGATAGATTCCTTTAGATAGCCAAAAGCAAGTGTAAAGCCCAAGTTGGCTCTCTAGATGCCAGTGGCTACAAGCAAAGGTGAAAATTAACACCTTCAGAAGCTACTTTTTTCCGTCTTAANCCCTTTTTCTTATTTTTCAGGGAAGCTGGACAAAATGCTTAACTTTATTTGCCTCCTATGAATCTCATCCACCTTTTTCATCTGACTGAACAAGCCCTGAACTAGAACTAGAGCAGTGCACTAGAGACAATAAGTGCTGTCTGACACCTAGGAAGTACATCCTACTTCTCAGCAAATTACTACTTCATGCATTTCAGTGGTGCAGTGACATCATTTGTGGAACAATCCTAGTTGTATATTTCTATTAATCACTGCACTTTAGCAAAAAGTTTGTCACATTGAGCAGTCAGTAGGAGAACCTGCTCTGAACAGCTAGTAAAAGAGATTAACAGAATAGGTGCTGTCTCTCCTTGTTGCCCCTGCTGCAAGTAATCCACTGCTGTAATAGCCCCAGTGCACCGAGCCTGCAGTTCAGAAACCATATTTCAGGGAAAAAGAAGAAAAATGTTTTCAGGATGATTTTTAATGATTGATCCACCAGCTGGGCTGTGCTCTCATATACCAAAGTTCCACGTGTAGAGAGGCCCACAGATAGCCTCCCTTCTGTACCAGAGGAAACTAGTGGTTTGTATTTTATTGTAATGATTTCTGTAGCTTTTGGATGGCCTCCTCTTCAGAGAATGTGATATACACAGAGCTCATTCCTCCTGCCTGTGGAGGCTTGGAAGGAGACGGGTGGGGAGCCCAACCAGTAGAATTTTGTAATATTTATTTGTTTGGATAATATACTAAGGGTTTACTAGAATAATCCCATGGAAAGATTCAGTGTTCTTTGTTATATCATGAACTGGAAGCTTTAATGTGTTTGTAGAGCTCTAGAATGACCATAGGCTGATGGAATATAGATTATTTAACAAGCTCACTGGTTAAAACAAAAAAGCTTTTCTAGCAGCAATGAGCACTATTACTTTGTGTCACTTTGCATGAACTGAAGCTCAGGTTCAGCTGTTTGGACACAGGCAAGATGCCTGCTTTCTGGTGATTATGAGGCAAATTTGGAGGATGAAATGCAGATCTGAACAGGAGATACAAGGAAATTGTTTACCTGGGTCAGAAAAAAAGGGAAAAAAAAAGACATATTACAGAAAACATATGGTTGCTATTTAATTTATGCTTTATCATTTTTCATTCTGACATTAACATTGTTATGAGTGGGGTGAGAGCACTGTACATTGTACAATGTAATATAAAATGAGGGTTACCACTCCTTGCCAGAGGAAACGTGATTCAGAAACAATTTGGGGGCAATTGCAAGGTGATGTGGCACAGAGAACCAGAAGCTATTGAAACTTTAAACATCATTTCTGGACAATATAAGACTTGCTGCAAAACGACTTGTAAAAACATGAAAACGTTACTTTCCTGACCCCAGAGAATTAGAAATCTTTAAATATCATTTCAAACAATGCTTCTTAAAGGGCACCATACTTTTTCATTGCCAGCTACCATTATTTTTAACAGTTTGTTAAACATACCGCAATAAAGAAAGATTAATGGCCAAGATATAACCCAAAAATGCATAAGGCCACATCAAGATCTGTTACATGCAGGATATCAGTGGTGGGGCATAAAAGGGGTATTTAAGTGGAAAATTCAGCTGCAAACATTCATGAAAACCGAAGTAGGTGATTAAAATGGAAATTAAGTGTTTGGGGAAAACAAAGTAGAAGACATGAAAAAAAAAAGAAGAGAAATCATAAACAATGTTTTATTAAGGAGAATAAAAAGTAATAGTGATAAAATATGAGTTTAGGAACAGAAGGAATAGTGAAAATATGCAAGTATTAAGAAAATGAAGAAATGACAAAAATATACTTGTAAAAATATGTGTATTAATTTTGTATTTAATCAGCAAAGGAATCACAAACATCTGTAAGTCATATTTTAATGATTTCTCCAGAACCATACTTAATTTAAAAATTCAGAAGAAAAGTATTTTATATAATGAGATTCATCTTACACAGTTGTTGCCATCTAAAATTGCATTGCCTATTTTAAGATATGTGTTTACTGAAAACAGAGAGTGATAGGAGCTTCTATAAAAAGGAAAATAATCTGGTTCTGAAGGATAAGTACCCTGGAAGATGGCTACCTGGATTGCTAGTCTCCAGTGAGATTAAAAATGAGTCACTTTCTCTGTTTTAGGAGCTTTGGCTCAGTCCTGCTCGATCAGTAAGAAAGAAGGCAAGAGTTAATTTTCATGTCATAAAGATCAACCCTAGCCTCAAACCAAAGGCATGAATAGAACATCAGTATTCTCTTCTCTGTCTAATGTATTTATGGGATTGAATGCATATTGGACTGGTGTAAGAATACCAGTCTTGTCACTTGCAGACAGAGGATAAGAAACCTAGTCGCCTAAACCTAGTCGCATGGAGTCTGAAGTGAAAAGTGCTCAAAGTGATGCTAGTCTTAAGTGCAATTGGAAATCCTGTCCCTTGAAATAGTCAAGTGGGGGAATATTTGTGAATAGCAGTTTTTTGTATTTCAAAAAGCCTTCATTTGGTATACTAACATTCATTAAATAATGGTTGCTAAAGTGTCATCTTCTTCAACAATGACAGATCCCTCTGTGTTTTCCAATGATTATATTTTCAACATAAATTGAAAATGCGTATTGGGAAGAAAATGATATTTTTTAATTAAAAAAAAAAGAAAAGAAAAACTTGAGGTTTCAAGATTTTTTAGTCTGCACAGAGGTAAAACCAAGAAGATGTTTTGTTTGCACTAACACCAAAATACATAGTGAATTAATGGTCGTAGATCTCCTGCATCCTAAGATAGTATTGTAAATTTCAAGCTATTTTGATACCTCGCTTTGATTTTGGCCAGAACATACTGGAAAAAAAAAAAGAAAAGATTGTTTCAAGATCTGTTCTTCACGTGAAATGTCCAGATTCAGTGTAACAGTCCTTTCTGATGAAAAAAGCCATGCAAAGAAATCTCAGTAAACATTTTAGGATAGCTTTCCAAAGTCTCCTTGCATCTCTAAGGCCTAAAGCATACTTTCATTATGAATGCTAAGTTCCTTAAAAGCTAAAATGACTTTAAGAACTTGAACTTCAAGAAAAAGAAAGCAAACAAACAGTATTGAGTTCATGTTATGATCACATAAGTATTAAAATGTCAATAAAGGTCCTGATCATATTTCAGTAACAAAAAACTCCCTGTTTAATAAGACAGTTGACAGCTTTGGTTTTCCTTAATAGGAATATTCATTTTAAAGGATAAAAATATTCTGGTTTTGCAAGGAGTTTTTTTCCATTTGTGATGTGAAAATACTAGAAATCATGAGAAAATATTAGAAGTTACGTGAATGATAAGTTATGTGCGTATATGTCATCTGCATATGAAGTAAGCGTACAGACACATGAAGTTACACACTGACCCAGGCAGCAATTCTACTACATTTTCTCATGTTTTCTGGTCTCCAGGCTGTCAGCGTTACTTTTGCTATCAGAACTTCTGTTCAATATGAAAATACTGCAAGCAGAATAGGAGAGATGTGCCTTGGCACTCTTGAAGCACATTGAACACTCATGGGCTGTTAGCCTGATGCTTATACTCATTATGACCAGTTAGATCTACTCTGCACATCCTGATGGGAACAAAGCTGGTGTACAAAATGCAAAATCAGCTGTTTCCTTGCAAACCAAGCTATAAGGTGAGTCCCTATCTGACTCAAATTTCTAGCTTATGAGAAATAGTGTAAATACAATGAATACTGAAATTCGGCAGTACTTGAATTCAGTATCTTCAAATATGAGTATCATTGTTGTTACTTTTTTTATTTTCACATGGACATTATAACTTCAGACATGACTAAAAATATCTTAAAAATTGTACAGATGTTAATGCAATAATCTCAGTAAACCTAATGACAGAAAAACTACAATACTGGTTTATTAAACTTGATATACTCATCATGCTTAACATCATGGGATATCTATAAATAATATCTGAAGAGTTGATACTTGAGTAATAACCCTTCTAGTAAAAGATAAATCATTTCTTAGTGGTTGTTAGGGAATGAACAGATCAATAATGCCTACTAATGTGCTTGTAACCATCCATAACAAACCCTACTAAAATATGTAATATGCTTCTAATATCTAGTAGTCAATTACTAACCTCTGTACAAACCATTTATATTGAAGCCTTAGTATTATGTTTTATTACTATATTGAAGTGATGATTTACTTTGTCATACTTATACAATTAATTTACGATATAAATCTTGCATCTGATCTCACAGTCTGCATTATAGAGGAATCCTCTGAGAAGTCATAAAAGAGAAGCTAACCAGAGAAAAATTTCTTTCTTACCTGAAATGTTTCATCTGCAGATTCTAGCTATGTCAATTAGGCTGACATTTTAAGGAGATTTAGTAAAAAATTGTCCTGAAAGTTATGAATTGCCTTTCAGAAATGGATGAATGAAAGTAATGTTGCCTTTTCATGGCCTTGGAGAAGCTAGAGACCTGGTCTTGTTTCACTGTCAGCGTGAACTGCCATCAAGTTGATAACACACAACTGGCTGGTTGGTATTTCTGAGGAGAAAGTGACCTCTTCAGATCTGAGAAGACTTAGAAGCCTGCGGACACATAACCTTGCAAAATCAAGTGAAACTGATAAAAGAACCCAAAATCAAACCAAAACCAAACCAATCAACCAACCAAAAAAAAAAGCATAAGGGAAACAGTCTGGTAAGTTCAAATATACTGGCAAATCCTTGCTATACTTGGCGAAGATCTCAACCGGGGCTCTGTGAAGAGGCTGAATAAGTAAGAATATTTTTCCATGATTGTGAAGTCAGAATGTGTTTCAAGAGGCATATTCAGTACCCATCTTGCTTCACATCTTTATTTCTTCCATTTACTTAAGCATGAGAGTCTGGTGTGTTTGTTGATGTTTCACAGTGCAACAAATAACTCCATGCTGGTGAAAAAATTCAGAAGTGGATCACCTATTTTCTGCTGTCGTCTCTCCCTTTTCCATAGCAGAACTGGAGGTTATAGAGTTATCTGGGATATAAACTACTCCAGTTCAGCTTTCTTCTGAACTGTTTTGGAGCAAATCTATAACCTTTTGTATGAACAGAAGCAGACGTTGCAACTCAAACCTTCTTATGTGGCTCTGTAGCCTCAGATCACTGAGTGTTCTAGCCTTTTCTCTATGACTCAGAGATTGATTATAATCTTTGCATAGCAGTAAACTGCCACTTCAGAAGAATCTGTAGCCTGTTGACTGAGGTACCTCCACAGGAGATGAAGAAAAATGCAGTGTGAGTCCTGCTAGAACTCAAGGAAATGTCTAATTTTGGCTCAAATCCAAATATTCTAAAATAATTTAGAACTGGGGAGAAGGTGTGTAGAGAAATGAAAGAAAGGGAAAGCTGTAATTAGTAATTTTAAAATTACAAGTCCAAAGGGGTAGTGATGAAGCATTTTTATGATTTGGAAAATCCCACTGTTTAGAACTTTGGGAAATGTTGTCTACTATCTTATTTATTTTATTTCTGCAATTGATTAAATACCATCCAGAGGAGATGACAACTATAACTACAGTAGCAAATAATAATTATATGATAGATTACACAATTTTTAGAAACTTAAAAAATGAAACAAAACAAAGTTTGGTTTCAATGTTGTGTAACTCTGTTTTACCAAATTGTCAGTTTCTACTTATATTTCTTTCTGAAGACCAATAAAAGCCCAACTGATTTAAACTAGGTTAAGCAGTCATAAGTTTTTGGATTTGAATACATTAACATAATAGAATAATGGATTGTAAGTAGTTCATCAGTAAATAATCCACAATTATGGAGTTTGCAGACTGATTGAAAATAAATAGCTGCATATTGTATAATTAAACCATAATCAAATGTCTCTCTATATACAAATGATAAAGTGTCCCCTTGGGCCGTGGCCATGTGCTGAGGGTTTTATTTAGTTCAATAGCAAAAGCCTTTCTGTGCCAAGTTTACACAAAAGAAAAGTTAGTGAATTGCTAGGAATAAAGTTGACTGATCTCTCCATCCAGTGTAATAATTAGAGCCAGCATTACTCCATGCACATTTTGGATACAGACTTTTGCAAGAGCTAGCAAGATTAACCCTCGGTGGTATTCAGCAGTAGTGTTCTCCGGCCAAAGCAACTTTTGCTTTGTATACAAATTCAGTAGCATTTCAATTTAATTTTGCTGTATATTCCATTACTAATACAATTCAATGTCAGTTTCAAGCAAAGAATGTTGAATTTGCTACATTTTAATGTCATTCCAAAAATGATGGGTTTGAGATTCCGAGATTCTTGCATGATGGGTTTTGGACATGCAAGTAGATGTAAGAGTTCAGTTTTTCTGTTGACAAGGTTAGAAGCTAGACAAGAATATTTAATAGCAAGAATCATTGCTTTTCCAGTGTAGCCTTTCACTTCAAAATCACGTGGTGGAAGGAAAGAGTTGATTACCTTTCTTATGAAAGGATATTATTTACATCCAAGAGGAATAATATTCAACGGAACATTTCAAAAGGGTAGAAAATTTGAAATAGGCAAAAAGTATATTAGCATGAAGAATATGCATCTTAAAATAGCTTCTTTTGAAAAAGGATACTACGCAGGTAGATGAATGGACTACACGCAGAAGGGCTGTCCTCTGCAGCCTCACAAACAGTATTCAAAAAATCTCTGCTATACCTGATGTTTAACTTGAAGAGGGATGAACAGAAACAAAATTGTCGGTTTTACTGGTGCAAGCAGGACCACTGACTGGTATTGGATCTGCATAAAATCCTTTGATTACCCTTTTCCTTGCTGTGCATTCAGATAACAGCTACACCCTTCAGAATTCAATGCTGCTTTCTAACAATCTGAACTATAAACAGTCCATAACTCTAAAAAATTTAGTCCTGGGAATTATGCAGCTGCAGGTGGTTTTACAGGACCTCACTTACTGTATAATTTATAACCTTTGAGTGGCTCTCTGGGGTTAAGAATTCATATAGTGGATTGATTTTGATAAAACTTAGAACAGCATTGGGAGTCATAGTCCCTCTGGGGTTGTTAGCTTAGTGCTGAAAGGCAGTAAGTATCTCAAGGAAAACAAGTGCAAGACAAACTCTTAGGTTCTTCAGTCACTCTTAGTGTAGAACTACATAACATTATTTTACAGACAATTCTCTACTTTCAGGCTACCTTTACTAACCACAGCACTATTATGGGGTCTGATTTAGTAAGGGAGAGAAGTTGAACTTGTTCTCTCACATTGACACCTTTGTAACAACAACATGGACTCTCGTAGCTTGTGTTTCAACTCTGTTGCTTTGTGCGATGAAAATCCTGTATTTTGAATCTCTTTGGCTGTTTAATACAGTGTTGAGCCCTATGCCTTGAATTTTATGTATTTTCTCACCTTTCAATAGCTGGAAACTCATTGTTGGGGATTTCAGCTGGAGTTTTTGACTGGAGGGAGCTCCTTCTCAGTTTTTACTCTTTTCATGAGATTCCCCAGGAAAACCTCTGTCCCATATAAAGTTTCTCTTTATCAGGCAACTAATTTTACTGAAACAGTGAAATTAAATGATTACTGGCATGAACCAGACCTATGTCTATAGTTTTCATACAAATGGTTATAAAAAATTAGACATGATGAATATTTCTGTAGAAGTTAAAACTTTAAAATAGATAGCATCACATCTTGTGCACTACCTTACTTACTCAGTAATGTTCGTGTCCACATGAACTTACTTGAAGGGAAGCCAGATCTGAGCTAGAAAATTAGGCATAGGCTACTCTGAGGTGAGTGAATATGTGGATTTTGTTTTGCTGCAGCTAATGTGATCTCACTTGTCCCCTAATATATGTTCGTGATAGGTTGGAATATAAATATTACAGAGCAGCTGCTATGAGTTTAATCCATGTTCCATTAATGAAGATATTTTGCTCCCAGTGCTGGATCAGGATCTGACATATTGTTTTATTGCATTTCATGCATACACCTGAAAGAATTTTGGTTAAAAATATGTGATATACTTTAGATAAACTGTTTTCTAAAACTAATTTTGGAATGTTTATACATTTGTGAAATAAGGGGAAATGTAGAAAAACAAACTACTGGTTTTTGCTCTGACTATACTGGAGGAGGAAGGCTTTGCAAGCAGACTATAAATATACTACCATGCCTAAAAGAAACAAAGCATAACACACAGTACTATATGAGAGACAGGAAGGCACACAGTCCAAGAAGCAACAACTTAGTCAAGACCTTCTTTCATCTCCTTTAAATGTTGTGAATTCGTATCATTCCAGCTGAGTTATTTATGTCTTAAGTTGCTGAGCAAGACTTAGTCTTATTTGAATCAGCTCTTGTACCATCACCACAGAAATTTTTCTCTTAATGCAAATCTGAAAAATAAAATTAAAAAACCCAGTCCTCTTAATGCTGGGGAAGTGAGTTCAGAAAGGGGAAAATGGTTATCACAGTTTAATTTCCAGAATAAGCCAAATGGAAAAAAAAATGGTCCCTGATAAATGAGAAATAGTCCCATTATGTTATTATTCTGTTACCTAAGAAACTATCTTCAAAACAGAAGCCCTCATAAATACTCTGGAGATGCATCAGACACTTTTCTCTGCTGTACGACATTGTGTATATGGTTTGGCAGGAGTTCATCGTGTAGAAGATAAACTAGCACATAGTGCCAGGATTCTATTACTCTTGACCTTGACCCCTGGCTGCATGCTGTTTCCAGTTGCACTCCATCTTTAAAAAAAAAGACAGCGCCCATTTTTTTACCCTTTCTTTTTAACTTCTGTTTTTAAACTTCTCCGTAATCTACCACTTGCCTGATATATATTTGAAAAACAAGTTTTCTGATCCCTTTCTTTTCTCTCTCTCTCTCTTTTTTTTTTGTACTTCTGTTTTTCATTCCTTAAAACCAGCAGTAATACTCCTGCCAAAGTTGGCTTTCCCATTCAGATTTCTCCTTTTTTTTAAAAAAATCTTTTTTTTTAATTTTCTTTTTTTTTGTTTTGGCTGCAAACACTAACTAACTCAACAATGTAGAAGAGTGTAACACAACCTAACCACAGAGAAAATGCATTCTTGGAAATGGTTTGTTTTTCTATGCTGTATTTACCGTTCTGTGATCCAAGATATTAATTTATTATTACCAACCAAAGTTGTTAGGAGTAAAGTCATGGGAAAGGAGATGATATTTTTCATTGACATAGAATCAATGTTCAGAGTTATCAACACCTAGGGCATCTAAAATTTTTAAATATGTTTTGTTCTCGCAAAATTATGATCTCTATCAGAAATCCAGAAGTACTGTGTAAGGATGTGACAATTTGCTAAGCATTTTGATATAGAGATAAAATATAAGTACTTGGTAAACTAGAGATTAGATAAGGCTACAGGAAAGCAGAGGGATATTCTTAAAAGTTTATAGGGCTTTTTTTCTGAGCTCCTAGTGCAGGCAAAACTCCCAGTGAAGTCACTGGGAATTCTGGTTTTATTAAGCAGGACAAAATTAGGTCTCTGTTTTCCCAGTAGGGATCAGACTAATTGCGGTGGATGAAAATGTTTTCAAATAGAAAGCAAAATAATATTTTTTTAACTGCATCTGACTGTCTAGAGTAGACTTTGAAAAAATTAAATCATGGTATATCTAATGGATTTTCATTTTGTGAATACTGCGATAATCTGAGTACACACCTTTGTTTGTGCAACATGTGAATAAAAAAACCAGAATAAATACAACAAATCTCCCAAACATAGTATTTTTGAAGGAGAATGAGAGAGAATCAATGGAACTTCAAAGAAATACTATACTTGCAAGATCAGAACAAATTTAGAAACAGTGTGTTATAGTTAGACAAAAATCTCCGTTGTATTAAGGACAACCAAGATCTGTTGCAATACAGCTTTCCTAAATGTTTAGCTTACTTTAGAAACAGAAAATGTTAATGCTGTAATTATAAACTGTTAATACTGCTTTGTATTTTGAGGCCAGGACTGAAAATGATATAAACAAACTGTTATAACAGAAATTTCTTCTTTAACTCTTTATTTCTACCTATAGTTACCAGAAAGTGTGGTAGGATGAAAAGGAATATATTGAAAGCATGAAGGGAATAAAGTCCCAAACCCCTCATATTCACCACAAGTCCTAAATCTCTCTGTCTGGTTATTACTACAGTTGTATGATTTATAAAAATTATACTTTGTGACTCCAGGACCCATCTGCATCAGAAAGTTCTACCTGGAAGTTCAGAGAAGAGCAGATATGAAAGGAGGAGAGGTCCATGTAAACAGTGTTTTGTGAATCCTGAGTGAATAAATAACTTGACAGTCAGGTAACACTGGCTGATCAAAAAGTTGTCCCACAGTAACATGACCTACTTTACATACTTGATGGTGGATTGTGTTGCAATCCAAATTCAAATTTGGTTTCAACAGAGAGTTAATGGAAGATTTAATAATCTGTGTTAGTAGTGAATTTCCACTGAAAATCAAGAAGTCATTACTGGATAAGTGTTAACATGATTTTATTTAACACTGCAAAAAATTTAGCAGAAATATTTGTGTTTATGCTTCATAATTGTGAATTTTATTTCATAGGGAGTTTTTTGGGGAATTCAAAAAATGATGGTAGATGCTGAAAAACATTAGCAGCAAAAATTTAGGGAATTGCCTAGTCCCTTCAAACTGTTGTCCCAAGGCTACATGAACAGAGGGTAGCAAGGAAGACAGTATCTAGGCCCATTTGTTGGCCTGGAAGCCAAATTACATGGTCTGGCCACAGCCACACTAGTAAATTCTTTCACATTACAGAACAGAGTAGCTGCATCCAAACCACCCCCTGGGAAAGGTCCTTGGCTTGTGCTTGTTCCCAGACAGATACTGTTATTTGATGTGAGCCAAAAGGGCACCAGGGAATAGATTAACAATTTAACCATATGGATAAGAGTTCTTGGTCCACTGCCCTGATCCTGTCCACTTTGCTAATACAATTATATTTAAGAATTCTGAGTCCAAGCTGGTTTACATACCTATTTAAAAAATGTGAAACCTCAGAAACACTACTTACAATTGTGTTACAATATACCTGACATCATTAAAGGAAAAAAGTCTCCTATATTTCATTATGCAGTTAGAGACACCCGATAGAAATCCACTTCAAAGTAACATAGAATTTTGTGACTAACCTATTCTCCCAGAAAACAAAGTCTTTATAAAATCTGGTCCCCAATCCAAAAACACAAGAAATTTTAAACAAGGCTTCAGGCAGGCATCCTAAACCATATCCAGTACACAACAAAGTAGGCTGAAGGTGTGAGTCGGGGTGTTTTTTCAGTGCTGAGCTCCTTCGGATTGTGGGGATTATCTAGACGACTCCATTTCTGTCAGTGTTTGAAGTGACTGGACAGTAGATTGCAAAGAAAAACTGACAAAAGAACTAACTTTTCATCCAAAAAAGACATGTCTACCTATTCACACTAATTAGTATGTTGTCATGTAGAAGGAAGTATGTAAAGCCTAATCTTTATTTTTCTTTTTAATTCAAAGTGTCTTTTCCCTGTTGCTGCTGCTATCACTTGCTTTTCAAAGTTTCATAACTGGTTAAGTAAATTTTAGTCTATGCTGTTATAAAAGGCTTTACTGCTCTTTTTTACCTTTTCCCCAATTATGTGGTCATGTCCTCTTCCCTGTTCTTGGCAGTATGTGGTCACTTGGCTTAGGGAGCTTATCCAACAGTCTATATAGTCTCATGAGTAACAGCACATGCAGATGATCATAAAACCAGAAAACATGCCATTTCTGAAAAACTGACAGCACTGGACATACATAAACCAGAAAAGAGAAGATTTGAGGAGGAAGCATATTAACTGTATTTAAGCCTAATACAGGCTGTTGCAAAGAAGAAAGGAATCTTTTCTCTGTGCCAGAAGGAGATAGGACAAAAAGTAATGGGCTACATTGCTGCAAAGGTGACTAAAGTTAAACATCAGGAAAAACATTCCAGCAGTACAGATAGTAAAGGAGTGGAACACATTGCTTAAGAAGAGTGTAGAATTACTGTCACTCACATCTTTAAAACAACGGGTTTTCTAACAGCTGTACACAATATCCTCAGCAGAGCTGGTTCTCCCTTGGGGCAATGCAAGGTACCATGTGACCCCTCAAAATCTTTGTTCAGTTCCATTTTCTGTGACTGTAAGCTTGAATTCAGCAAGTTGTTAATCCATGCCCTGTCACATTTTGTCATAAGTAGGAGTTAAAGGGAAATGAATGACCATCTAAAAGAAATATATTTCGTTTTCTATGGAACCTAAATGTGAATTTGCCTGTTTTCATCACCATGGTGCCTCAGTAGGACAAGAAAGACTGATTCATAGGATGCAGTGAGTGGTGCAAGACAGCGTCTTTCTGAGACCTACACATTCTTATTATGTTTATTTTCCTTCATTCTGATTAGTACAATTATGTCACAGTGCTAATAACTGTGATTCTCCAGATGGAAGCCGTTGTAGAAATTTTATACATGTACTGTTCTCTCCTATTGACAGAATTCTGTCCCAAAGCAGTCAGGGAAGATATCTAAACTCAAATAGTTAAGTTAGGCAAAAGATGTCTTCCTCTAGAGGTTTTCCAAAGTATTTATCAAAGAACTGTTTCCTCTGGCAAATTACAGTGTTAGTTATTCCAGGAACAGTTTCCCTAATCTTGAACTGTAGTAGTAAATTAAATATGCCGAGGACTGCTCCTTGGCCTCAAAGTCAAATGCCAAGGCTTGACCCCATCCACACTGTTAAATTACTTTACCCTTCAAAACACCTATTGGAAGAGTTCATGCAAAGTCCTGAGTTATACCTTTCTGGTATATTGTTCTGAAATGTGTCAGTTGACCTTGTTGAAAAATCAAATCAAAGAATTTAATGGTATAGCTGCTGAAGACTGAGTGACTGGGAGTATTCCCAAGTTCTATTTAATTTGCTAGTATGGAGGGCACATCTTGACTAAAAATCTGGTGAAAGTTCTATAATTAAAGTTAGATTGAATATCAACAAGAAGTGTATTAAGTATGTAGGGAGTCACAGCACATTTTTTAATATGAAAAATACCTTTTCTTTCCTTGCTATTCTTATTGACATGAGGACTGTATCTTCATACATTTGAGCAAGATTCAGTGTTGCAGATGTTCCTTATAGCTTTAAAGAATAGACTCATAAGCCTGTATCAGCAGAAAACAACACCTCAGTGATAAGTGATGAGGCTTTGCAGGAGGCAGTTGAGTACATAGGGAGGAAGGTTATAAGGAGACTGATAAATTCCTGTAGATGCAGCTATAAAGATAATCTTGGTCCAGTTAAAAAAAAAAAAAAAAGTACAATTGCACAAGCACCTGAAATGTTCTTTCTCATGTGTTTTCTCATGATAGTTTATCTGCCCTATGGTGCATTCTTGGGGCATAATCCCTGAGTTTATCTGAGAAATGTACTTCAAAAATCTCCTTCAGTACGTCAGCAGGACATGTAAATAAAGGAATTCACATAAAACAGGCAGACCTTTGGGAGATACCTACTTCCCAGGTAAATATTGCAAAGAGTCTCTCTGGGAGATGGGTGAGAAGAAAACCAACCAGGAAACTCTGACGCAGTAAGAGTAATTAAGTATAAAACTATTTCAAGAACTCAATTAAATATTTAGGAGTATTATTTAGTAAATTTACCACATAGAAAAGTACTTATCAGAAGTTTCTGGCAAAGAAATGGAGGATATCTGAGGGTTCAGTTGCAGTGGAAAAAAATCTAAGAACAATGAGAAAAAAGCAAAGAAAATAAGATTATTTATATTTGGCTACAAAAGCAACTAAGGAAACAAGACAGAAAGAAAACAAGAGGTACCAGGTTGAGAACTTGGTGTTATGATCGTGTAGACAATGTTCCCAGGACAGTCATATGGGAGAGCAGAAGGCCCCAGGAGAGCAATTACAGGGAATCTATCCATTTATAGAGACTGTTTTATTTTAGAGGGGAATGTATGGTAATAATAATTGATACTAATTTTATTTATTTACAAGTGCCATGGTTGCCCAGACAAGTTTTGTCTCCTGTGTGCTGGGCACTAAGTGCATTTGAGGATGTACGCATCCCAAACAGCAAACAGGCCATCCAAATAAGGTAGCACATTTAGATTCTGTTGGAAAAGAGATTTACAACATGATAGAAAGCATCCCAAAACTGTAGAGGCTCAGCAACCTGAGCTTGTCTTAGCCTCACAACAGCACAATGACTCAAACTCAAATATTCTCCTTCTTTCTTTGCCTTAAGGACATGAGATGATAGAAGCATTTTCGTCTTTAAAATAAGAACATAGTCACCACATGTGGCTGGAAAATCATTACCAGTGCTTTACCTAGATACTATCTCTTACAAGGTTGTGCCATGAATATCCCAAGGAGAAGGAAGCAGAAAACTTCAAAGAAAGCTTGTTCTTTATGTCCACAAGTCAGTGGAGCTATGAAGTGTCTCCCCAAAGGATGCTTTAGATGCAAAAACTTACATGGATTTAAGGAGTGACTGGAAAAGAATGAGGAAAAGAAATTCATTGAAAATTACTGACTCAGTAAATCATGTCAAACTCAGGAAATTTCCTAAAAACAGTTGGAAGCGCAGAGAGTATTAGAGGTTGCTTTTGCTACTCTTAAGGTGTCCCTTACAGTGTTAGAGACAGTAAGCCTATTCTTACAACCTTATGTACTGGAGCAGCAGCTGAGTAGCATCCTGATTCATATATGGACTATGTCCAAGGTGCACATATCTTGGTCTTGTGTAACAGGGACCACATGGCACGACATGGAGTATAGCATGTCAGTCTCCTTCTTTCCCTTTTCTTTCATTCCTCTCCTCAGCAGTACTCGGGAAGCAGCTGTTTTTATTACTCCTCCCTGGGCCAAAGAATGAATGATGTCTGCATTAGTTTGAAGGAATCTCTTTGAAGGAACTCCTCTTTGAACGGCTTTTTGAGCTCCTACATAAAGCCCATGTATCCTTACATGGAAAGCAGAAGAACTGAGGTTTATGGACGTATCTCAAAGTACTAACATTAAACCAGTGATTGTCATTTATTATATTTTTTGTGTGTTAAGAAACAAGCCTGGACCTTTAGAAACTAGTCTCATATATAAAATGGAAAGATAAAGGACATGTACCCTTTTTTCTACTATTTCTTAGAATTTTCAAGTTTAGTCCTATACTGACAAAAATAAATTAAAAACCAAAACAAAACAAAACATATTGTCATGACAGATTTGCACTGTTGCTTAAAGAATAGTTAGTGATAAGAAGATCATTCAGTAGAAGCAAGCAGCAACACATAGAACTGCCACTTTGGACAAGTACCAGCTGCTCTACTTAAGATTTTGTGAAGCACCAAGGAGAATTCTTCCCTTTATTGTCCATTAAGTTTTCTCTTTTAATAGAATCTAATATATAATCACATTTTGCTGATTTTTCATGGGCATATATCGTCGTGGCTAGGCTTCGCGAACAAATATCCAGGGAGGGCTCCACCCACGCTCCTTATCAGCACCTTTTCTAAGCACGCTGATAAAAAGAGANTTTTGGAATCAGAGTTGTCCTTCCCCTCGGATGACTGCCAGAAAGCTAATGAGCTCATCCTATCCATACAAGGATTATAGGAACATTGGTATCACTCCCCACATTTTACTGTGGGCAATGAGTTTAATGCTCCCTCTGCTGTCAGCACAGTTATTGCACCAGGGGCCAGAGAAGACCCCAAGTGATTTTCAGACTGTGCCTGGGCATATATAGACATGTATATATACACACATATATTCAGATATATATACCAAAACACTCACACATATATTTTTACAACTATCTGTCTAGGAATAACTACTGTGTATATTAAGCTTACTGAGGTATATGCTAAGGAGACGAAAATTACTCATTTTTATAACACACTAAAGCCCAAAATATGAGTAGCAGAATAATACAGTGTTGAGCTAGCTAAGGTTTGAAAAAGATATGAGTTAAATAAAAAACACAACAGATGAACCTAAGACCATCAGAATCTAGTTAATCAGGTTTCCATAAAGCTTAGAAGACATTCTATAGCATGAACTTCTTAATTTTCTTCTGTTTTTTTATCTGTTTTCCTTCATGGCATAAGTGGTCTTTTTTAAGAATATCAGTTACCTATTAGCAGACCTTCTCTTGCATTTATGAATAAAGTTTTGGGTACTTGCTAAGGATATAATTTGGGACATTATTAAAAATTCAAATCTAGAAAAACGTGTTAACTCTCAATTTTAATCCCAGCTTGGTTTGTGTGTGTTTATATGTCCTCTTACATGTATATGCTATAATCATACATCTTTTCAAATTTGTGCATGCTAGAATCATAGAACATAGAATCATAGAACAGTTACAGCTGGAAGAGACCTTGGAGATCATCAAGTCCAGCCTTTGTCCTAGCCCTATCAATTTACTAAATGATGCCCCTCAAAAATTTAGGTAACACTGCATAGTCTTGAAAGAAATAATTAAATTACATGGAAATGTCTTTTTTTTTTTTTTTTTAGAGGATGCTGCTATTAATGGAAATTCAGAAGGATATGTGTATTCTTACGGTTGTCCAAATGCAGTTAGGCTAACAGGTTCAGTGTAACTCATGTTCTTTTTCCAGTTCAGCTTGAATCCATCTATGATCAGTGGATCACAAACAGTTTACAAATGCATATGTGTGTATTTATGTATAAAATGCACAAGTCAGTTTAACACAGAATATATTTTTAAAATTAAGTCTTAATTTCCATCTCCATATTTTCTAAAACAAATAAAATCTACAGTATGAATACCTAAGTACAGCCTAAAATCATGGAACTAAGTTTGACTTAAATGAAAGCTCACGTTCTCACATTTTCCAGTTTATACCTGGAAAATATCAGCTTTTATTGCAACTTATCTGTAAGGGCTGGTTTGTAAGAATTAATGCAAGTAATAAGAGTGAAAGTGAGATTAAAACACCAAGATTTCTCTCTGCATGAAAATGTTCAGATTTTTCAGGCCCATGTACTAATATTGTCCATGAGCCTGGAAACAAACCCTGATATAAACACAGAATCCAAACCACAGAACATGACTTGTTTAAAAAGTTAAATTCTGTGAAGTAAGGCAGGAAACAAGATTTATCCTTCTGGGAATATTTTTGGCATGAGTAAGGAACTAGGCATGCTCAGTGCATGTCATATCCTTCATCTATCACTGCTCTCTGAAGTAGATCAATTTTTTTTTATTTTTTTTTTTACTCAAACCAAGGGAAGGCAATACAGTCACCATCTGAAATGTGTAGAAATCCTTCTGTTTGACATGGCATTAAACAGAAGAAGGCAAATTACAGTATGTTGCCTCAAGGATTATTGTTGCACATTTTGTGCCTTCTGGCTGTGGCAGTGTTTTTTCCTCCAAGTGAAATTAGATAGGCCCAAGCCATTTTGCAACTGTAAAAATAAATTGCTGTACTTGATAAGTGAATGTTAAGCTTGTCACTCTAAGCTAATTGCAAATTGTTTTCAGTGTCTTCAGGGTAAATTGGCAACCTCTGATAGGAACTACACAAAATGTCAGCATTCTCCCTTTGAAGCCACGTTTACGTTACAGCTAGAGAACCAGAGCAAACACTCCTGCTCATGAGTGGGAGAAAGAACATTCAGAACACAGTCCAAATCTTCCAGATTAGACTATGTCAAGTTGAAAATTCAGGATCATGCTAACACTTATATTACATCATGTTACATTTTTAGGACAATACCATTCAAACATCAAGATGAACTGAAGGCTTACTTAGGAGTTTGGAGAGAAGGGAAGTCCTCCAAGAAGGAAAAACATGGAGGAAAAAGATCTTTGATTGGCCAATTTATTGTGTAGTTGAGAGTGCTTGCTCCCTTGGTGTCACTCTGCAAGGGTTCAGGAATGCTATATTTTCTTTCAACAGGCACAGTCTGAAAATCACTTGGGGTCTTCTGTGGCCCCGGTGCAATAACTGTGCTGACAGCAGAGGGAGCATTAAACTCATTGCCCATGGGAAAGTGTGGGGAGTGATACCCATGTTCCTATAATCCTTGTATGGGTAGGATGTGCTCATTAGCCTTCTGGCAGTCACCCTAGGAGAGGGACAACTCTGATTCCAAACCCGGGCAGATGGAGCTCGTTTAGCCCTGTAAGGCCTTCCATCTAGGAGGTTAAACCTCCATCCTAAGGACTTGGCTGCCAGCGTCCAAGCTTGCTAGACCCTGACAGATGAACCTTAGGACTAAAGGGTGGGTCCAGCTCTGTGCATGCTGTGTCTCACCTAAAAAAATCCATTGTGCAGGCTTGAGGGTGCTATCCGCTATCCTCTTTTTATCAGTGCGCTTGTAAAAGGCGCTGATGAGGAGCATGGGTGGAGCCCTCCCTGGATCTTCATTCGCGAAGCCTAGCCACGATGACGACAACAACGACGATTTTCTTTCAAACACCCATGGGCTGACAACAAGAAGGAAATGATGGAATAAACCCAACTTTATTTGGATTAATTTTGGGAATTAGTTCCCTTATATACACAGCCTGTTGGCATGTATTATAGCTGAAGTGTAGTGGCCTTTTTCTCATTCAGCCTAGCAAATCTGAGAGTCAGTCAGGGGAAAAAAAAAACAAACCAAACAAAAACCCAAGAAATTTCTGTCTGTTTGTGATTAATGAATAAATAATATCAAATGGTAATTTTAAGAATAAGTCAAGAAAAAGCAGGAAAGAAGGTGGTGGTTAGGATATCTGCCTTCTGCTTGAGTTTTACAGATGAGTTCTTGTTTTCTCAGTAGGTCTTTTCCCTAGCACAAGTAGTAGACATTTTTACCTTCTGCAGAAAGCATAGAGAAAAGGAAATATTTTAAACATACACATATTACAAAGCAACATAGCCTTACTACTAGCCTCAAGTGGCTTGAGTGTGTGAGACAGTAGTTTAGAAACAAGACATATGCAGTTCCTGGTTCCTCTCTTCCAGGACTGCAGCTACAGATGCTTGCTCCAGCAGTGGCCTATGAGATAACGGGCACCTCCTCTGGGACCTGGATTAAACCCAAGATTAAGTTACTATAGCAACAAGTTTCACTGAGTCATTGCCAGTAAATATTATGGTGATTGGTTACTGAAATCCAGGATAAGTTATTATTCATAGCCTCAGGATCAAGTACAGTGCAGAAACATATTTAATAGTGACTTTACCGGATTGGTTCTTGAACATTGCTTCAGGTAGCTCACAACATTTTAAAGTATATAATTAAATACAAACAACAGAAATCTGTAAAACAGTGAAAATGCACAATGTGATAATGGCACTTCAAGCCATTTTGGGGGCTTATAGTGGAAGCCTTCCAAAGCAAAAGAAGGACAAGAGAGGTCCTGAAGGGTTAAAATAGATATATCTAAGAGGAGACAGATAGTAATAAAATAAATCAGTTGTGGAAGCTTGATGAGTTTCTCTACTTAAGCACAAGTACATTGTCTATTAAAAATATTACCCTATTCTGGTCCTGTGCAACCTGCTCTAGGTTATCCTGCTCTTGCAGAGAGGTTGGACTAGATGATCTCCAGAGGTGCCTTCCAACCCCTAACAGTCTGTGTTTCTCTACCTCAACGTATTTTGCTAAGAACTCATACAACAAAGGCCCAGGGAGAGAAACTGCAGCTGTTGAGGCAGTTTAATAAATCTTCTCATCCTTCCCTCTATTCACTTCCTTCTCCTGCTTTCTCCATCCTTTTCCTCCCTTCCTCTCATGAGACACTGAAAGATACCTTCTCTCAATTTAAGATTACTTCCATTGCAGGTAACTAGAAGCTGATGCATATCAGCTGCAGCATCTAGAGAATAGTTTGTATTTATTGTGAAAATGAAGCAAGTTTTGAAAGAATTCTGGTACAACTAGAATTGATATTCTCACTGAATTTCCAATTAACTCCATTTTCAATGGAGTACATCATGTCATTCACCTCAGAAATTATTTCTGAAATACTTTGCTGCATTATTTATGAGTGTTAAGCAGCAAATGTGGAGCAAGAGTTGTTTTTAACTGGTATTCTTTGCAAGTGAATTATACTATTGTACTAATAAAATGAAATTATTCAAATGAAACTATTACATTGTTAATTGTTAAATTATTAAAAGAAATTACTAAATTATTATTAAATGAACTATACTATTTTACTAATAAAAGCTTAATAATGGAACGCGTTTTTTTGCTTCACTGACATGATGATAAAGAACTGAAACCAGTATTGCCAAACTGACAGATTAGGATAATATGAGGCAGCCCCACAGAAACCATGAGATGAAGAAAAATAATATGCAGGTAAATATAAATTAATACATTCTGAGTTATTTTGCTTTGTCTCATAGTTTCTAATCCATCACAGTGTATGCAGGATATCCAATCAAAACTTTCTGTGCCATCAGAATGTCAAGAATGCTACTTTATTTTAAGTGTAACTGTGATTCTCATATCATCCCTCATTTCCAAGGGCACACATTTTATGAAAAGCAAAAGATATAAGATAATTTTTGGTAAAATCAGGGACTCTAAGCATGATGGGAAGCATAATACCTCTCATTCTGGAAAAAGAAAAAAAAAATAGGAATCAACTTTGATTAAAACCTGGAATGAAAATAACTTAGTTTTACAATCTGGAAAGTTCTTTTGCCCAGCTAGGCAGACAAAACCCCCTTCATTTCTCTTTCTGATCATCAACAAGAGCTTTGCTGCTTTGCTGGATTTGGACAGTGAGACTTATCTTTCTGTTGCAATGTTTGAGGACTAGGAAAGAATTTTGAGGTGTTTTCACACAGCTCGTTCTGCCCACTTCCCTTTGACATTACTCTTGCAATGCTATCACAAATCTGTCAAAGGTGGAAATGAAAAGCTAGGTTCTCCTGTACTGGGCAAAGCAGGTACCTGCTGATTATGGCTTTGTACTTCAGAACTGAGCTGCAAGAAATCCTGTCAAGTGAAGAACTGAATATCCTGCCTTGCAGGAAACTTTCTTACTTTCTTCTGGTAGCTGAGGTCATCTTCATCTCTGCAGGATGAATAAAGATGAGAGGGATGTGCATGCTGTGAAAAGAGCTATGCCTGAACAGAAACAGAGACGTAGGTCAGAAAGCAGAAAAAAAAGTTGGAAAAAAGTGCCACCCTTTTTTTCCCCACTTGTTTATTCTGTGACTGAAATAAATTATTTATAAAAGAATTTGTGTCTGCGCAAAGGGAAAGTGTTTCTTTCCTTTCTGGATTAAAAATGTTGGTCAGTGAATGGTCATTGGCATAAATTATATTAAAATAATGTGTTTAGTGGTAATATAATCACAGTTCAAGTCATATTTGGGGTGATTATTATTGTGGTTATTAATCTAATCTTGTTTACAGCAAAAAAATATAGATTCTTACTAGCATATAGCTGTATTTTTATTCCAGTGAATGTTGATTTAATTAATACTTTAGCTTCAACCTAAATATCTTATCCCCTTTTGGATTTTCCTTTTGATTTATAGCACTAAAACTTGAAACCACATACTGGCTTAAGCATAAAAATCAGGATATAGTTTATGCACTTTGAGAGTCCGTTTAAGACCCCTTTTTACTGTCTGTGTGTTAAAATCTATTCTTGCTCAAGACTGGCATGAGAACTACAGAACTTGCTCAGATGCAACATCCCTTGCTAGACTTAGAGGCATAGGATAAACCCGAAAAGGAAAGCATTCTAGAGCACTGTGAAGTCCAAACAGAAGTATTGCCAGTGCAGGATACTCCTTAATCCCTTGTCCGGTTATCCAGAGGATAGTCTCTAAAGACAAAAAACTTGAGCAGCACCTGCACTGCATTTTGAGGCAGCATAGCATATTATAAGAAATACAAGACAAGAAGCTTAACCTGCTTCTTGTCTTGATGGAACCTCAGCAACCCTTTGTGGGTATTAAGTCAGTACATGAGCAGGAAGCAGAGGCAGGAGAGAAGCAGGTGGAGAACAGGGAGCTCAGGCAGGATGGCAGCAGCAAGAAGCTGCCGGGAAAAGCCATCATCCTGCAACTAGGGTGCCTGCAGTCCCACACCATGGATGTGGTGAAGGTATGAGTTACTGGGGTGGAGTTGTGGTTACAGCTTATACCACAGCTCAGTTGATGCATGATATATGATTGCATGATGAAGTAGCAGCAACTTGATCATGTGTCTAAGCTGTAGCTAGTGTGGCTTTCTCTACTGTGGTGCTATCTGATCTGGTAAGAGAGATGACAAATACATTGATTTATTTAATTTCTTCATTTATGTTTACGATAATTTAAAAAGATGCCTTTCCAAGACATCTAGCCTCCCCTTCAACATTGTTAATAATTCTATAAAATAAAAGCACCATTAAAGTAATCATTTCCACATGCACTAAGCCAGCCAGCTGCCTTCTGAAACTGCTTCCCACCCCTTTATCATTGTGGGAAACCTACAATCAGCCCTCTCCAAAAACTCAATCAAACAAATGTCTGGACAGAGTGATGCTACATAGTGAGACTGTACAATGAGTCCTTGGAAAGCATAGAGCTTTTTCAGAACAAAAATAGATAGCATGAATTTATGTAATATTCAGCCTGTAATCTAGAACTCTCTTTGAGTTGGATCTCAAAACAAAACTAGTACCACTGTCTCTCTTCCTCACTCAATAGTTGTTTGTACCAGCATTTCAAGCACAGACAAGAGTGGATCAGTTATTTCCTTCAGTTCCCTCATTCCCATTGCCAATAGCCAGTCCACATATAGGATTGGGCAGCTCACCATCAACACAATATAACAAAACTCTCCTTTAAAGTTCTCAGAGTGGAGACCTGTTGATTTCACCAGCTTTTTGTTGCAGCGTCCCCAGCACCACTGATTTTTCTGCAAAAGGCTCATACATGCCTTGTCTTATGTGAATTTGGCTCAAAATGTACCAAAGATAATACAATAGAGATGATAAATTCAAAGTGAGTAGTTCTCAGTTTCTACAGTCTTGTAGAAGTGCTGTCCCTGAGGCCAAATTATACTGGATGGTATACTGAGGAATTGTAGAGCCTATTTTAACAGAAAGCATTAGACATTACTCATCCAGTTTGATGGACTGAAGGCTGAAAATAGTAATTATATTTGCCTATAAACATTAATTAATGAAAAAACATAAACAATATTATTGGGAAAAAAAGATTAGAATTGCCAAATAATTTAGGTGGATCACCTTCTGAACATCAGAATAGTTAGTTGATAGACTCTTGGGAACCATAGTAAAAGAAAGAACCCTAATTTTTAGAGCTTGGAAAAATTGTGCAACAAGAGGGACCTGTCTATGATCACCCAAATCAGACCTTATTATGCCTTACTGCAGAGACAAAATTCTAATATGAAGTTGGGTTAAAGCATGTTTATGCGTTGAATGTATCCCATGTTAGCACTTAGCATTATTCTTTTCAATATCACGTTGTACAATGGTTCTAAATGCACTAAATGTTTATACATACTACTAGAATGTCATACCCTGAAGGGTTTGAATTTGAAGCTCCTCAGCCTGCACTTGTTTTGGCAGAACCCCCTGGAGTTCTTCAGAGGTTTTACTACTCAGCTGTGAGTCCCTGAATAGTAACAAAAGGTGTGCGTAGATTGCAAGTGTTTACTGACTGTGTAATGTAGAAGTACAATATCTGCTGCAGCCTTGTGAACACTGAAATGTCTTTCAGTAAGCCATGATCTCACTCAAGTTGCATCAATCCTGCAACATTTGGGGACTAGTAGAGTATCAAGACTGAGGAAAATGTGCCCCCCAAAAATTATATGTAATTTAGTAAATAGGAAATTATCTTTCTTTCTGAAAACCACAGTGCTTGAAATGTTTCATTTTCTACTAGCTTTGTGACTATGATGAATAGAGGTAGTAAAATCTCAACATGCAGACCAAAATTTTTCTTTTTTAGAAAGGGGAAAAATGCTATAACCCAAAGTAATTCAAGAAACACAAGGATTTCCTTCAATCTTTCTCCTCAGCAGGGAGGAGAGTTCCTAAGGGTTCTAATAAGGCTCAGCTGAGCTTTGGAGAAGGTCTATAGCAAAATGTCTTTACACTGCTCATTTCCCAAGCTCTCATACTACTAGACTGAAGAATAATATTACCATGTAGACATACAGTCAGAAAAGACAAGCGTGAAAAAGAATCACATTTAAGTGTTTCTCTTCTCTCTGATTCCTCAAATACGGCTCTCACCTGTGTCACAAAAGAATAAAATTCAGCTTTTCTAATTCAACAAAGTCACCTGCTGTCGCGGTAGGGATGGACAAACGACACTGACAGGTTTCTTCTTATGGTGAAGCAGCAAGTCAAGTCTCTTTATTAGCTACAAGTGTCTTATATACTTTTCTCTAGTACATGTGTCCTTTTGCTACTGGTTACATATAGCAATAAAAATGCACTGTTGGTTAACATTTGCATATTGCCAAGTCATCCTTGCTTTGCTAAAATCCTGCTCTATGGTTAGTCGTCCTCTGCTCTATGGTACATTTTGATGTCTTCGAGGTCGCTTCCGGACTCCATGCCCTCCACAACCTGCTGAAGGACAGCAGGGAATTAGATCTATATTTGTTAGTGTTTTTCTATTTCATACAAGAAAAACATTTACTAATGGAGATAAGTAAGTAATATTTGCCCCTCTGCATTTTTGTTTTGGCTTTAGGTACTTCATTGTTCATAATGCACTTCCTCCACTAGATCTTTCCTGCAAGCAGGATCCTGTAAGATTGATCCCTGCATTTTTCTGTGTTTTATATTGCCATTACTAACTATCATGTACTGACTTATCTCAAATTGAATTTCCATAACCATTATATGCTATTTCTTCTCTCATCTCTATAGGAACTTCATCTACAGATGGATAGCATACAAAGTATTCTTATGGCAACAATAATAATTTTCTGTTCTTATAAGAAGCTCACTCCACTTCCAGTTTTAGCCTACCTTTATGACTATATGTGCAAGAGAGTGTCATAGACTTAGATGTCACTGAACACTTTATAGCCTCAGTTTGCTTCCTCATCTCCCATTAGCACTTTATTACATTACTTTGCTCTCAGAGCCTCTTTTAAAGTAAACAAGCTAATTCCCCTAGAGACTAAAATGATGTGTGAATCTAGGATATGTTTTGGGGTCTGATGTAGGTTTGTTTGTTTGTTTGTTTTTTTAACCCCATGGACAAGACAGAAATTAGCAATAAGTGTGCTTCAGGACTAAAAAGTTGTCACATAGAGCACAAGATGATGTGCCCTGAAGCAGAAGCATTGTCAGTCCATGCTAGAGCTTGCTAGCTCTGAGCATTGTGGACACCAGTCATTGCGCTTCTGCCTTTAGACTAATAACCATTCCTTACCTTTGTAGAGATTGCCAAACAGATGAGATAACCATCTTATATTGACAATTCACAGAAGCTGCAAAAAAAGGAAACACTTGAAATGACAAGCTATATACATTTCTTTTTCTTTTAACTAAAATATTTATCTTCCCTTGCAGTAACTCAGATAAACATTTTTTTTCGTACATCTGCAGGAGTGTCATTGTCCTTATATACACAACTTGCACAACTGCCTCATTCTTATGAAACAACTGACGTTGCATTTAACTTCCTGGCATCTTTGGCCTTCTCTGTCCTATTCACATGTCCTGGAGACTTTAAATACCAAAAGCTATCATAAGAGATGTGGGAAGTGCAGTGGGCCCATGCATAGGAAGGGGCTAGGATAGAAGGGTGAGCAGGTCTCTGCTAAGAAGACACCAGCTCAAAAGTATTTGTTGCTGCACTGTAGAATGTCAGTGTAGGTCAGCTGCCGTATTGATGGCTTCACAAACATTGTTGGATGGAGGGACACAAGTTCATCCCATAAACTAAAGCATATTTGGAGGCATCATGGTGGAAATTTGATACAAAGCCAGGTGCAGGGTCTTACATTTCGGCACAAAATCCCCATATGGTGTTGCAGACAGGGGAATGGGTGGCTGGAGAGCAGCCTGGACTAGAAGGATCTGGGAATACTGGTTGACAACTGGCTGAACACGAGCCACCAGTGTGCCCAGGTGGCACAGAAGGCCAATGGCATCTTGGCCTGTATCAAGAATAGTGTGGCCAGCAGGACTAGGGGTGTAATTCTCCCCCTGTACGCTGCACTGGTGAGGCCTCACCTCAAGTATTGTGTGCAGTTTTGGGCCCCTCACTTCAACAAAGATATTGAGGTGCTGGAGCAGGTCCAGAAGAGAGCAATGAGACTGGTGAAGGGGCTGGAGGGAAAGTCATATGAGGAAAGGCTGGGGGAGCTGGGGTTGTTCAGTCTGGAGAAGAGGAGACTCAGGGGGGACCTTATCACTCTCTACAAGTACCTGAAAGGAAGTTATAGTCAGGTAGGAGTCAGGCTCTTCTCCCTGGCAGCTAGTGACAGGATGAGAGGGCATGGCCTGAAGCTGTGCCAGGGGAGGTTTAGGCTGGACGTTAGGAAGCACTTCCTCATGGAGAGGGTGATTAGGCACTGGAATGGAATGCCCAGGGAGGTAGTGGAGTCACCGTCCCTGGAGGTGTTTAAGAAAAGATTGGACGTGGCACTTAGTGCCATGGTTTAGCTGATGCCATATTGTTGGGTCATAGGCTGGACTTGGTGATCTTGGAGGTCTTTTCCAGCCTTGGTGATTCTGTGTGTATCAGGCTATTCTTGTTCCCTTTGAACTTGCTTTTTGTCCTATGGTCCTTTTTTATCCTGAGTTGAATTCATGTCAATACCGAGCAGCTACTTGTAATCACACTTTCACCAGGTCCTGATGTTGTGTTTTGACAGAAGCCTAACATAACAGGATGATTTGTTCACAAAATTATGTGATGTTCTCTCTTTCTTTCTTTTTGTCTCTCTTCCCACTCAGGGGGAAAACTCAATGCCTAGTTTAGATAAGGCATCCAGCCTTTACGGACTAAAATCTTGGGGGATGAATCCCATATTAATATTTGTTGGGCTACACACAGATGGTCATGCAAGTGCCAAATGCATTGTGGGATGCTATATTGTGCAGTCAGTTTTTTGTTGACACTTTAGATCTTACATTTGGCACTGATAAGGTCTTGCTGTAGTCAACATGTTGTTACTAGCTTTTATGCCCTAAATATTTTGGAGTTTATTTGAGGAACTCTGCCATTTCCTTGTTCATTTCTATGTGTTCAAGAACGGCAAGAGGCAGTCATTAAAACTGATACAAAGAAACCTCTGGGCATTGGGGAAATAATTATTCACAGGAGGAGTTAAGGGCTGGAACAGAGTGCCCGGAGAGGTCATGGAATCTCCATCTTCAGAGATGTTCAAAGCCTGGTGGGATTACGACCCTTAGAAATGTGAAGTTAGCATGCCTTTGAGCAGGAAGTTGTATTTGTGGCATCCAGAAGCTCCTTCCAACCTAATTTTTTCTATGATTCTGTGACAGAAGTTGTTCATGTCATTTCACTGCTGCAAGTATGTTTTTGGGATAAGGACAGGATTCTCAAGTTTTCTTTCATGTCCTCTCAGAGCCTGGGTTTAGTAACCTTCCAGACACACTGCAATATCTGTTTCTTCTCAAAGATTCGTAATGACGTCAAGGATTTGTAGACAGAGTTGCTGTGGTCTGAAGAAGGATTTAGATGAAGGTTTATGACATAGTCAGGTAATACTTCAAAAAGAATATATTCAGAAGCACTCAGTATTGTCCCAAGTAGTTTCACTGACATCATGGAGTATTTTACCATGGATGTGAATGGTGGCAGCGTTAGGTAAAAGCTTTATAAAAAAGCTTTATAAAATCCTGTCAATAATCTCTTGGGAAAATATGTGGTTTGGAAAACCCATAATTAGAAACTTAATGATCAAAAAGTCATAATGAACAATGTGGATTTCCTATCTAGGCATGCTAAATTTTAGGAAAATAAAATAATACATAAAAAAGAAAAAGATAACAAAATGATAAATAATTCTCCAAAGTTTCCTTTCCAAAAACCATGGTAACAAAAAGATGAAAAAGGTACAAACACATGCTGTAATATTAGATCTACAAAGAAAAATGTTTGCAAAAATAATTCAATGCTACTAATAAAAAGAGACTAATTTGAATAATTTTTCAAAATGACAAGAACTTTGCTAATGAATCACTAAAAAATTTTTCATTCATTCAAACAATATTTCAGAAATTGTGGGACGTAGAAAGGATATCCCTTGCTGTGCAGAGAAACATAATATGTGCTTTGTGGAGCAGGAAACTTTAATGATATATGCAGTTTTGTTATTAAAAGTGAGTTATATATTTTGCTGTACAGTGGAAAATTGTGACCCAGTATAACATATCTTCACTTTGTTTATAACTTGAGGAAAATCAACATTCTGGGTTCTCAGTTCGCACAGTAGGAATTACATTTATTTTGGCCAAATGTAATTTATATAACTGCAAGGAACAATAAAACATGAACTTTATAGTGTTTTCTTACCTAAAAATAATATAGAGCTTGTAAAAGTGAAGAGATTATTATTGTAAAGAAAAGACAGTAACTTAAAAGCTGAAGCTCATTTTACAGCTATGTAAAACTTATCCCAGCTCAAGTATGCACCTGTGTCCGCATTTTTGTTTGAGCACAGCAATCTCTGACAGTAAACTTTGTTTTCTCAATAGAAGTAATCACTGCTGCAGCAAAATCCTGGTTTATACACCAAGTAACTTTTCTAACTTTTCAGTAAGTTGGATTCACTGAACTCTTGAGTGACTCTGCAGAGTTTTGTGCCCTCCAACAATATAGGTATGAGTAAACAACGGTTGTCCACAGGGTTTCTAGCCTAGCCTAGCCTAGCCTAGCCTGTCACATCCCACCCAAACCTGTCTCATCTCAGCCCATCCTTTCTTAATGGCTTTATCTATACTAATATGTTAAACAACCTCCAAGCACAAGTGCAGTCAGTAGAGTTGGATCTTGATCATCTCTGCTTTTGAGTGAACTGTCTGTACCAAGGATTATTCCCAATGAACTGTAGGATGCAGTCATCTTGTTGTGGAGACTAAAATAATTTAAGACTTCAGGGTAGACTCATCAGTTGTTCTCTGGGACAGTGGCTAAGCTTTGACACTGTTTAGTGCATTGCTATAGTGTAATGATTATACTGAAATATATTTGGTTTATTAGAATGCACTCCAGTAACACAGACAGTAAAATAAATAAATTTGTCATAAATTATTAGTTCTTTTTCTTATCCTGTCTGTGATGGGAGAATATACATATGGAGAAGTATTACTTGGGTTTTACAGACAGTGAAAATAAGCTCCAGAGATAAGGAATTGAATCTTCTAAAATCTAAGGAACTGAATCTTCTAAAATCTCATAAAGGATTGTGCCAGAACTGGGAACAACTGAATTTGTCTCATGCTTTCCAGTTCTTTTCTTTTTCACACATTCATTTAAATTGTTTTTTTACTGAAAGGGGGTATTTCACTATTATTATAGAGAATGTTCTGTTGAAACCACAAAAATAGAACAATAAAAAAGGGGGGGGGGGACGACGACAATGCCCCAAATGACAACATAAACTGTAATCTTGCAAAACCATATGTATACCAACTAAGTCATGCATTTTCTTTCAATGAGTTTTCCAAATAATCTTCATGAAGCTGTGTAATGTCATCTGTAAGGCTGGAGACAGTTGAGTTGCACCTCTCTGAAGATACTCCATATGGGACAAGAGTGGTCCACAGGCTTACCATTTCCTGTGGGGCTGTTCACCTCTGTTCCAACATATCCTGTGCTCATCAGATCCAGGAGCTCCATTTGCAAAATACACAGAAGTTTCTTTTAAACAGAAACCCACCAGTTTTCCACAGGAAAATTTAGAAGTTTTCTAGTGGAAAGCTCTTCCCACCGCAGAGCTCAGTAACTGTATGAAATCTGGTTTTCTTCCTTTGTCTTTTCCTATTGTTAGAGAGGCACAGTAATTTTATCTCATCTAGAGGATATCATTATTCCAAATCACAGATTATTGGTGATAGACCTAATGCCTCAACCAGGACTATTGAGTACTCTTTTGGATAAAAGAGTTTTTAAATAGATTTCCCTTTTTGTTGTGTTTCTATCATTTTTATGGCTCATTTTTGCTAATTGTCAGTAATGACTGGAAAACATCTAAAAATACAGAACTGCAGAACATCAATAAAGTGGATTATTGCAATAAAAATGAGGTAATGGATCACAAAATGTACTTTGCATATTTATTTGGACAACTGTTGTTTAGTTTAAACTTTTAATGATGCTCTATTGTATCCAGTAAATGGTTCTAAGATCTGTTTTGTGAGGGATAATAAAACTTTGGTAGCACCAGTTCTCAGGGCATTCCTTGCTAAGGGAGGAGACAGAGGAATCACATTTTTTGTCATGACTGTTCTGTTCTATGTTGTGTGGTAGAACTTTGAAGGAAAACACAAAAACTAAGTGTAAAGGGGCCTTAAAAACTAAATGTGAAGAGGCCTTTAATGTAACTGAGAGTCAGACCCAGTGTAACTATTATGAGATGCCTATGAATAAACCAAAAATGCTGGAAAAACTGCAAGAGTAAAACACAGGAAAAAAAATGGAATTGCCTTTGAGGTTGTAGGGAACAAGGGAAACCAGTTAGTACATGGCATGTAACATGACATGGACAGAGGAAAGGAAATTCTCATCAGCGCTGGGGAGAATTCCTGTTTGGAGGTCAATTCCTACTGTCTTTAATGCCTGAAGTAAAGCCAACTGCTGTTAAGGAGTACAGGGCTGGCTCCCTTTTGAAGAGCACCATGAAATCTTTAATGTTCACACAGTGCAGCTCTGGCCCCAGGAGAAAAAAATCTGATAAAGGGGCCTGAAAACTCAGCAGCTTCTTTAAGGTCATCCTGTTCAAGGTGTGGGGTTTCCTGCCAGTGCTGTGGTCAGGCAATGAACCACCACATCCATCAGACAAATCGCCAGAAGAAAGAATTTCATGGATCTGAGAATATCCATAGGGGGGCTCAGTCTTTTAATCTAAACTGTTTTTCTTTTAGTATTTTCCTGTTTTTTCCTGACAACTGGGGTATTATAGAAAGTGCAATAAACATGTAGGAATGCAAAGTTATGTTTCCCATATGAATGTAATAAAAACACTAAAATTTCTTAATAAAATCTTGTGATATTCTTTCAATGCTATATGTGAAATGCGCAGCCCTGGAAAAATGAGATTAAATTGTACTTACTGCAGGGTTCTGATAAGATAACACACAACTTAATGTTCATCTTGATGTGGTGTGCATTATTTTATTACTTAAGCTCCTATGTTCTGCCTAATAATGCATATAAAGGCACAAATTTACAAAAAAAAATGTGTTTGTGCATATATATATATATATATATGCATGAATTAAAAGCATGCACTTTAGAATTATGAAGAACTCTGCCAAGAGATCAGTCCCATTTCATTCCCCAAGCACATGTAAATCCACGCAGCTTTATGAACAGAAGTTATCTTGTTGGCTTATTCTTTGTAAAGCCATGCTTAAATGCAATTACAATGAACTGAGAGGGCCTGAGAGGAACGCAAAACTGTTTTCTGTTAGTTTATCATATTTTTGATAAAATGGAAGCATATTTAAAAAGATTGTGAGGTTTATGATCAAAACTAAGAGTTAAAACAATTTTTTGTTTGTTTGTTTTTGTGTGTCCCTACAATACTGATATTTTGGAAAGAAGCATTAGTTATTAATGAGGAATGTTACCTCTCTATTCAACAAGAGTTGTAAACTTTACACTAAATTGTGTTCCTCCTCTAGGAACATAGAAGAAAGAGGTTTTTCTGCTTTCTGGTTCATGATACCAGCACTGAACAGATAATGGCTTTATTGTGCTGGATAGGACAAATGAGAGAACAGTTCAGCCTAGTTGAATAGGAAGCTTTTGATGGGACTTAAGAAGAAAAGGAGGGT